>VHKM01000196.1:0-522878 GCA_007210695.1 Neogobius melanostomus
GAAGAAGCTATAGACGTAGAGGAAGAAGCTCAGGGAAAGTAGAGAATAAGGGTCAGACGTAAGGAATAACTCAGACGTAGAAGAGCTCAGACGGTAAGAGAGCTCAAACGAAAGAGCTCAATCGTAGAGGAAGAAGCTCAGACGTAGAGGAAGAAGCTCAGACGTAGAGGAATAAGCTCAGACGTAGAGGAATAAGGTCAAGTGAAAAAGCTCAGACGTAAGAAGAAGCTCAGACGTAGAAGAGAAGTCAACGTAAAGGAAAGAGCTGCAGACATAGAGGGAAAACAGTTGAATCTCAACATAAGAGAGCTCAGAACGTAGAGGAAGCGCTCAAACGTAGAAGAAAGCTCAGACGTAGAGGAAGACGCTCAAACGTAGAGGAAGAAGCTCAACGTGGAAGGAAGCTCAGGACGTAGAAAAGCTCAGCGACGTAGAAGAAGCCTCAGTACGTAAAAGAGCTCAAACAAAAAGAGCTCAAATCGTAGAGGAAGACGCTCAAACTGTAGAGGAAGAAGCTCAAAACGTAGAGGAAGAAGCTCAGTACGTAGAGGGTAACTCAAGACGTAGAAAGCCTAGACGTAGAAGAGCTACAGCACAGTAGGAAAGAGCTCAGACGTAGAGGAAAGAGCTCCAAACGTAGCAGAAGCTCAGACATAGAGGAAAGAGCTCCAGACGTAGAGGATAGAGCTCAAACGTAGATCACACGTACGAGAGGCACACGTGAGGAAGAAGCTCAAACGTGAGGGAAGTCGACCGAGAGCTTCAGACGTAGAGAGCTAACGTAGACAGTCCAGAGCTCAATCTAGCGGAAGAGCTCAAACGAAGGCGAGAGGCAAAGTAGAAGGACAGAGCTCAAAAGTAGAGGAAAAACTCAGACGTAGAGGAAAAGCGCTCAAGTAGAAGAGCTCAAACATAGGGAAAGAGCTCAAACGAAGGAGAGTGCTCAGGACTAGAGGAAGAAGCTCAGACCGTAGAGAGCATCGAGACGTAGAGGAAGGAAGCGCAAACGTAGAAGAAGCTCAAACGTAGAGGAAGCAGCTCACACATTGACGCTACGGACATAAGGAAAGAGGCTCAACGTAGGGAAGAAGGGAAGGCTCAACTAGAGGAAGAAGCTCGACGTAAAAAAGCTCAGACGTAGGAAAAAGCTCAGACGTAGAATGAAGGGTGCAGACGTAGAAGAGCTCAACAAGAAAGAGCTCAATCGTAGAGGAAAGAGCTCAAAAGTAGAGGAAGAGCCTCAACAAAGTAAGGAAAAGCCCAGACTAGAAGACTCAGACCGTAGAAGAGCTTCAAACAAAAGAGCTCAATCGTAGAGGAAAGAGCTCAAACGTAGAGGAAAGAAGCTCAGACGTAGGAAGAAGCTCAGACGTAAGAGGAAAGAAGCTAGAACGTAGAGGAAGAAGCTCCAGACGTAGAAGAAGCTCAGACTAGAAGAAGAACTCCAGAGGAATAGCCTCAGACGCGGTAAGGAAAGAAGCTCAGACGTAGAGGAAGGAAGCTCAGACGTAGAGGAAGAAGCTCAGATCGTAGAGGAAACTAAGCTCAACGTAGAAAAAGCTAGACGTAGAAGAAGCTCAAGACGTAGGAAGAAGCTCAGACGTAGAAGAGCTCAAAACAAAAGAGCTCAAAGAGTGGTAGTGTAATTAGAGCTCAAAAAGTAGAGGAAAAGCTCAGCCGTAGAGGAAAGAGCTCAAACGTAGAAGGGAAGCTTCAAACGTAGAGGAAGAACTCAGACGTAGAAGACTCAGACGTAGAAGAAGCTCAGACGTAGAGGAAGAAGCTCAATACGTCGAAGAACTCAAAACATGAGAGGAAAAGAGGCGAGACGAAGGAAGACTAGAGGAAGAAGCTCTGAACGTAGAGGAAAGCAGTCAACGTAGAAGAGCTACAAACAGAGGACGAGCTCAAAACGAAGAAGCCAGACGTAGAGGAGAAGCTCAGACTAGAGGAAGAAGCTTCAGACGTAGAAAAAGCTAAAACGTAGAGAAAGAGCTCAGACGTAGAGGAAGAAGCTCAGCGTAGAAGCTCAAGAGAGACAGGAGACGCTCAAACGTAGAGGAAAAGCTCAACGAGTAGAGGAAAGAAGCTCAACGTAGAAAAGCTCAGACGTAGAAGCTCAGAGTAGAAGAAGCTAGACGTAGAAAGAAGCCCTCAAACCAAAAAAGAGCTCAATCGTAAAGGAAGAGCTCAAACGTAGAAGCTCAGACGTAGAGGAAAGGCTCAACGTAGAAGACTTCAAACCATAGAGGAAGAGATCAAACGAAGAAGACGTAGAGGAACGAACTCTGACGTAGAGGAGCGCCTCAACGTAGAAGAGCTCAACAGAGGAAAGAGCTCAAAGAAGAAGAACTCAGACCGTGAGGAGAGCTCAGATGTGAGGAAGAAGCTCAGACCGTAGAAGAGCCAAACAAAAGAGCTCAAACGTGAGAGAGCTCAGAACGTAGAGGAGGGAGAGCTTCAACCGTAGAGGAAGAGTCTCAAAAGGAGAGGAAAAAGCGAGACGTAGAGGAAAGGAGCTCGAGAGACGTGAAAGAAGCTCAAAAAACGTAGAGGAAGAAGCCTCAGACGTAGAGAAGAAGCTAGACGTAGATGGCTCAAACAGGGGAGCTCAACGTAGAGGAAAGAGGCTCAAACGTAGAGGAAAGAGCTAAGACGTAGAGGAAGAAGCTAATACGTGGGGAAGAGCTAATACGGAGAGAAGAAGGTGAGACTAGAGGAAGGAAGCTCAGTACGTAGAGGAAGAAGTCAGACATAGAGGAAGAAGCTCGACGAAGAGGATGAAGCTCAAAGACGTAAGAGGAAGGAGCTCGAGCTAGAGAGGGCTCAAACTAGAAGAGCGTCAAACATAAGGAAAGAGCTCAAACGAAGAAGATGCTCAGACGTAGAGGAACTCAGACGTAGAAGAGTCAAGACGTGAGGAAAAGCTAGACGTAGAGGAAGAAGTCAGCGGTAGAAGCTGCAAACGTAGAGGAAGAAGCTCACCATTGGAGTCTCAAACATAAGAGTCAAACGTAGGAAGTGGCTCGACTAGAGGAAGAAGCTAGACGTGAGGAAGACGGCTCAGACGTAGGAGGAAGAGCTGAATGGGAGAGGAAGAAGCTCAACGTAGAGGAAAGCCTAAACGTTAGAGGAAAGAGCTCAACGTTAGAGAAAGAGCTCAAACGTAGAGAAGCTCAGACGTAAGAGGAAAGAGCTCAAACGTAGAGTGAAAGAGCTCATCGTACGAGGAAAGAGCTCAAACGTAGAAGAGTCAGACGTAGAAGAGCTCAAGACGTAGAAAGTTCAGACGTGGAAAGAAGCTCAAGACCAGTAGGGAGAAGCTCAGACGTAGAGGACGCTCAACGGTAGAGGAAGGAGCTCAAACATGTCTCAAACATAGAAGCTCCGCACGTAAGGAAAGAAGCTCAAACGTCGAGGAAAGAGCTGAAACTAGTAGAAGCTCAAACGAAGAGGGAAGCTCAAACGTAGAAGAAGCTTGACCATAAGAGAGTCAGACGTGAGGAAGAAGTCAAGCGTAGAAGCTCAAGAGAGAGGAAGAAGCTCACACATTGAAGTTTCAAAAAGACAAACGAGAGGGGCTCAAAAGTAGAAGAAGCTCAGACCATAGAAAGAGCTCAACAAAGGCTCAATCGTAGAGGATAAGAGCTCAAACGTCAGAGGAAGCCTTCAAACGTCAGTGGATAGCAGCTCAGGTAGTAGTGGAAGAGCTCAGACGGGTAGAAGAAGCAGGCGTGCGACGTAAGAAGAGAGTCAGACCGGCTGAAGAACTCGACCGTAGAAGAAGCCAATGCGTAGTGGGCAGCTCAAGACGTAGTGGAAGCAGCTCAGAGTAGAAGAAGCACTCAAGACGTAGAAGAAGCAGTTCAACGTAAGAAGAAGCAGCTCAGATGGAAGCTCAAAGTAGAAGAAGCGCGAGGGAAGAAGCTCAGACATAAGAGGAAAGAAGCTAAAGGTAGAGGAAAAGTCTCAAAGACGTAGAGGAGAGTCTCAGACGAACGAGGAAGGACTCAGACGTAGAAGAAGCTCGACGTAGAAGAGCAAAGTAGAGGTGTTGTGGGGGGTATAGAGACGTCAGAACGTGAGGGAAGAGCTCAAACGTAGAAGAGAGAGAGCTCAGACGTAGAGGAAAGCTCAAGACGTAGAAGAAGCTCAGACTTGGAGGAGGAGAAGACGTTCAGACGTAGAAGAAGCTTAGACGTAGCGGAAGAAGCCTCACATATTGAATCTCAAACATAAGAGCGCAAACGTAGAAGAAGCTCAGACGTAGGAGAAACGCTGAGGACGTAGAGAAGCTCAAACGTAGAAGAAGCTCAACGTAGAAGATCTCAACGTAGAGGAAAGAGTCAAACAAAAGAGCTCAAACGTAGAGGAAGAAGCCAAACGTAGAGGAAAGAGGTCAAAATTAGAAGGGAGCAAACGTAGGCAGGAAGAGCTCTGACGTAGAGGAAGAAGCTCTGACGTAGAGAAAGAAGCTCTGCGTAGAGGAAAGCGCTCAAACGTAGAAGGAAGCTCAGACGTAGAGAGGAAGTCAGACGTAGAGGAAGAAGCTCTGCGTGAGAGGGTGAAGAAGCTGCAGATTAGAGGAAGCGCGCAACGTAGAGAACTCAACATAGAGGAAGAGCTAAGGGAGAAGATGCTCAGACGTAGAGGAAGATGCCACGTAGAGAAGAAGTCTCAAACGTAGAAAAAGCTCAATACGTAGAAGAAGGTCAAACGTAGAAATCTAGAGACGTAAAGAATCTCACGTAGAGAATCTCAGACGTAGAGAGAAGCTCAGACGTAGGAGGAAAGAAGCTCAAAACGTAGAAGACTCAGCGTAGAAGAAGCTCAAACGAGAGGAAATAGCTCAATGTAAGGAAAGAGCTCAAAATAGAGGAAAACTCAGCAGACGTGAGGAAAGCGCTCAAACGTAGAAGAAGCTCAGACGTAGAAGGAACTCAGACGTAGAGGAAAGAGCTCAAATTAGAGGAAAGAGCTCAAAACGTAGAAAAGCTAGACAGTAGAGGAAGAGCTCACATTAATTGAATCTCAAACATAAGAGCTCAAACGTAGAGAAGCTCAGAAGGAAGCCTTCAAAGTAGAAGAGCTCAACGTAGAAGAATCTCTAGACGTAGAGGAAAGAGCTCAAACAAAAGAGCTCAAACCGTAGAGGAAGAAGCTCAAACGTAGAGGAAAGAGGTCAAATGTAAGAAGCTCAAACGTAGAGGAGAAAGCTCTGAACGTAGAGGAAGAAGCTCTGACGTAGAGGAGCTCTGTAGAGGAAAGCGCTCAAGAGTTAGAAAAGCTCGACGTAGAAGAAGCTCAACGTAGAGGAAGAAGCTCTGACGTACAGGCAGAAGCTCAGACTTAGAGGAAAGCCGCTCAACGTAGAAGAGCTCAAACATAGAGGAAAGAGCTCAAACGAGAAGAAGCTCAGACGTAGAGGAAGACTCTCAAACGTAGAGGAGAGAAGCCAGACATAGAGGAAGAAGCTCAACCGTAGAAGCTCAAAACGAAAGAAGCTCAGACGTAGAAGATCCTCAGACGTAGAAAGAATATCAGACGAGAAGAATCTCAGACGGTAGAGGAAAGACGCTCAAACGTAGAGGAAAGAGCTCAACATAATAGGAGAAGCCAAACGTAGAGAAAGAGCCTCAGACGTAGAGGAAGAAAGCTCAACATAGAAGCTCAACGTAGAGGAAGAAGCTCAGACGTAAGAGAAAGCTCAAACCTAGAGTTAAAAGCTCACTGAGGAAAGAGCTCGACGTAGAGGAAGAGCTCAGACGTAGAGGGAAGAATCAACGAGAGGACAGAGCCTCCAAACGTAGATAGGAAAGAGGTCAAAGAAGAAGAAGCTCAGACGTAAGGGAGCTCAAATATAGAGGAAAGAGCTCAACGAAGAAGATGCTCACGAGTAGAGGAAAACTCAAACGTAGAAAGAAGCTCAGACGTAGGAGGAGGAAGCTCAGACGTAGAGAAGAAGCTCAGACGTAGAAGACTGCTCAGGACGTAGAAGAAAAAGCTGAAACGTAGAGGAAGAGGCTCAGTAGAAAGCAGCTCAGACGTAGAAAGATCAGACGTAGAGGAAGAGCGCTCAAACATAAGAGCTCAAACGTAGCGGAATGCTCAAACATGAGTCAACGTAGAGGAAAGAAGCTCAGACGTAGAGGAAAGAAGCTTAGATGTAGAGGAAAGAAGCTCAAACAAGCAAAGGCTCAGACGTAGGGAAGACGGCTCAACGTAAATAGAAAGGAGCTCAAACGTAAGGAAGACTCAAAATAGAAAGTCAAACTTAAGAGAAAAGCTCAAAATAGAAGCTCAAACGTAGAGGAAAGACGCTCAGATTAGATAGAAAGCTCAAACATAGACTCAACGTAGCGGAAAGAAGCTCAAACATAGAAGAGCTCAGACGTAGAAGAAGCTCAAAGGTACATTAAAGATGCTCAGACGTAGAAGAGCTCAACCGTAGAAGGAGCTCAACCGTAGAGGAAAATGCTCAGACGTAGATGAAAAAGCTCAGACATAGAGGAAGAGCTCAAACGTAGCTCAGACCTAGAAGAAAATCAGACGTAGGAGAAGCTCAACTTAGAAGAGCTCAAAATAGAAGTTCAAACGTAGAGGAAAGACGCTCAGACGTAGAAGAAAGAAGCTCAGACGTAGAGGAAAGAAGCTCAGACGTAGAAGAAAGAAGCTCAGACGTAGAAGAAAGAAGCTCAGACGTAGAAGAAAGAAGCTCAGACGTAGAGGAAAGAGCTCAAACGTAGCTCAGACCTAGAAGAAAATCAGACGTAGGAGAAGCTCAAACTTAGAAGAGCTCAAAAATAGAAGTTCAAACGTAGAGGAAAGACGCTCAGACGTAGAAGAAAGAAGCTCAGACGTAGAGGAAAGAAGCTCAGACGTAGAAGAAAGAAGCTCAGACGTAGAAGAAAGAAGCTCAGACGTAGAAGAAAGAAGCTCAGATGTAGAGGAAAGAGCTCAAACGTAGCTCAGACCTAGAAGAAAATCAGACGTAGGAGAAGCTCAAACTTAGAAGAGCTCAAAAATAGAAGTTCAAACGTAGAGGAAAGACGCTCAGACGTAGAAGAAAGAAGCTCAGACGTAGAGGAAAGAAGCTCAGACGTAGAAGAAAGAAGCTCAGACGTAGAAGAAAGAAGCTCAGACGTAGAAGAAAGAAGCTCAGACGTAGAAGAAAGAAGCTCAGATGTAGAGGAAAGAAGCTCAAAGGTAGAGGAAGAGTCTCAGACGTAGAGTCTCAGACGTAGAAGACGCTCAGACGTAGAAGAAAAAGCTCAGACGTAGAGGAAAAAGCTCAGACGTAGAAGAACCTCAGACGTAGAAGAACCTCAGACGTAGAAGAAGCTCACACATTGAAGCTCAAATGTAGAGGAAAGAGCTCAGACGTAGAGGAAGAAGCTCAAACGTAGAGGAAGGAGCTCACACATTGACGCTGAAACATAGAGGAAAGAGCTCAAACATTGAAGCTCAGACGTAGAGGAAGCAGCTCAGACGTAGAAGACGCTCAGACGTAGAAGAAAAAGCTCAAACGTAGAAGAAGAGGCTCAAAAGAAGCTCAGACGTAGAGGAAAGAGCTCAGACGTAGAGGAAAGAGCTCAGACGTAGAGGAAAGAGCTCAGACGTAGAAGAAGCTCAGACTTGGAGGAAGACGTTCAGACGTAGAAGAAGCTTAGACGTAGCGGAAAACGCTCAAACGTAGAGAAAAGGGCTCAAACGTAGAAGAAGCTGAAACATAGAGGAAGCTCAAAGGTAGAGGAAGGAGCTCAGATGTAGAAGCTCAAACATAGAAGAAGCTCAAACGTAGAGGAAAGAGCTCAGACGTAGAGGACGCCGCTCAAACGTAGAGGACGCTCAGACGTAGAGGAAAGAAGCTCAGATGTAGAAGAAAGAAGCTCAGATAGAGGAAAGAGCTCAGACGTAGAAGAAGAAGCTCAGATAGAGGAAAGAAGCTCAGAGACGTAGAGGAAGGGGCTCAGACGAAGAAGGAGCTCAACCGTAGAAGGAGCTCAAACGTAGAGAGAGCTCAGACGTAGAAGAAGCTCAGACGTAGAAGAAGCTCAGACGTAGAAGAAGCCAGACGTAGAGGAAAGAGCTCAAAAGTAGAGGAAAGAGCTCAAAAGTAGAGGGAAAAGCTCAGACGTAGAGGAAGAGCTCAAACGTAGAGGAAGAAGCTCACACATTGAAGCTCAAACATAGAGGAAAAAGCTCAGACGTAGAAGAAGAAGCCCAGACGTAGAGGAAGACGCTCAAATGTAGAAGAGCTCAGACGTAGAGGAAAGAAGCTCAGACGTGGAGGAAAAAGCTCAGACGTAGAAGAAGCTCAGACGTAGAAGAAGCTAGACGTAGAGGAAAAAGCTCAAACGTAGTGGAAGAAGCTCACACATTGAAGCTCAAACATAGAGGAAAAAGCTCAGACATAGAAGAAAGAAGCTCAGACGTAGAGGAAGACGCTCAAACGTAGAAGAGCTCAAACGTAGAGGAAGAGGCTCAGACGTAGAAGAGGCTCAAACATAGAAGCTCAAACGTAGCGGAAAGAAGCTCAAACATAGAAGCTTAGATGTAGAGGAAAGAAGCTCAGACGTAGAGGAAAGAAGCTTAGATGTAGAGGAAAGAAGCTCAAAAGATAGAAGAGGCTCAGACGTAGGGAAGAGGCTCAGACGTATAGGAAGGAGCTCAAACGTAGAGGAAAGAGCTCAAAAATAGAAGCTCAAACGTAGAGGAAAGACGCTCAAACATAGAAGAGCTCAGACGTACAGGAAAGATGCTCAAAGGTACAGGAAAGAGGCTCAGACGTAGAAGGAGCTCAACCGTAGAAGGAGCTCAACCGTAGATGAAAATGCTCAGACGTAGAAGAAAGAAGCTCAGACCTAGAAGAAAATCAGACGTAGGAGAAGCTCAAACTTAGAAGAGCTCAAAAATAGAAGTTCAAACGTAGAGGAAAGACGCTCAGACGTAGAAGAAAGAAGCTCAGACGTAGAAGAAAGAAGCTCAGACGTAGAAGAAAGAAGCTCAGACGTAGAAGAAAGAAGCTCAGACGTAGAAGAAGAAGCTCAGACGTAGAAGAAAGAAGCTCAGACGTAGAAGAAAGAAGCTCAGACATAGAAGAAAGAAGCTCAGACGTAGAGGAAAGAAGCTCAGACATAGAGGAAAGAAGCTCAAAGGTAGAGGAAGAGTCTCAGACGTAGAGGAAGAGTCTCAGACGAAGAGGAAGGAGCTCAACCGTAGAAGGAGCTCAAACGTAGAGGGAAGAGCTCAAACGTAGAGGAAGAAGCTCACACATTGAAGCTCAGACGTAGAGGAAGCAGCTCAAACGTAGAGAAAAGAGCTCAAACGTAGAAGAAGCTCAAATGTAGAGAAGAGAGCTCAAACGTAGAAGGAGCTCAAACGTAGAGGAAGACGCTCAGATGTAGAGGAAGGCGCTCAGACGTAGAGGAAGGCGCTCAGACATAGAGGAAGGGGCTCAGACATAGAGGAAGGGGCTCAGACGTAGAGGAAGGGGCTCAGACATAGAGGAAGGGGCTCAGACATAGAGGAAGGGCCTAGAGGAAGGAGCTCAGACATAGAGGAAGGAGCTCAGACGTAGAAGGAGCTCAAACGTAGAAGGAGCGCAAACGTAGAAGAAGCTCAAACGTAGAGGAAGCAGCTCACACATTGACGCTCAAACATAAAGGAAAGAGCTCAGACGTAGAAGAAGGAAGCTCAGACGTAGAAGAAAGAAGCTCAGACGTAGAAGAAAGAGCTCAAAAATAGAAGCTCAAACGTAGAGGAAAGAAGCGCAAAGGTAGAGGAAGGAGCTCAGGCGTAGAAGAAGCTCAGACAGAGGAAAGAGCTCAAACAAAAGAAGCTCAAATGTAGAGGAAGACGCTCAAACGTAGAGGAAAGAGCTCAAAGTAGAAGAAGCACAAAGGTAGAGGAAGGAGCTCAAAAATTGAATCTCAAACATAGAAGCTCAAAGGTAGAGGAAGATAAGCTTAAACATTGAATCTCAAACGTAGCTCAGACGTAGAGGAAGAGGCTCAGACGTAGAGGAAGGAGCTCAAACGTAGAGGAAAGAACTCAAATGTAGAAGAAGCTCAGATGTACAGGAAAGAGCTCAGATGTAGAAGCTCAGACGTAGAGGAAGCTCAAAAGGTAGAGGAAGGAGCTCAAACATTGAATCTCAAACATAGAAGCTCAAACGTAGAGGAAAGAAGCTCAAACGTAGAAGCTCAACGAAAGAGCTCAGACGTAGAGGAAAGAGCTCAGACGTAGAGGAAAGAGCTCAAACGTAGAAGAAGCTCAGACGTAGAGGAAGACTCTCAAACGTAGAGGAAGAAGCTCAGACATAGAGGAAGAAGCTCAAACGTAGAAGCTCAAACGAAAGAAGCTCAGACGTAGAAGAAAGAAGCTCAGACGTAGAAGAAAGAAGCTCAGACGTAGAAGAAAGAAGCTCAGACGTAGAGGAAAGAAGCTCAGACATAGAGGAAAGAAGCTCAAAGGTAGAAGAAGCTCAAATGTAGAGAAGAGAGCTCAAACGTAGAAGGAGCTCAAATGTAGAGAAGAGAGCTCAAACGTAGAAGGAGCTCAAACGTAGAGGAAGACGCTCAGATGTAGAGGAAGGCGCTCAGACGTCGAGGAAGGGGCTCAGACATAGAGGAAGGGCTCAGACATAGAGGAAGGGCTCAGACATAGAGGAAGGGGCTCAGACGTAGAGGAAGGGGCTCAGACATAGAGGAAGGGGCTCAGACATAGAGGAAGGGGCTCAGACGTAGAGGAAGGGGCTCAGACATAGAGGAAGGGGCTCAGACATAGAGGAAGGGGCTCAGACGTAGAGGAAGGAGCTCAGACATAGAGGAAGGAGCTCAGACGTAGAAGGAGCTCAAACGTAGAAGGAGCGCAAACGTAGAAGAAGCTCAAACGTAGAGGAAGCAGCTCACACATTGACGCTCAAACATAAAGGAAAGAGCTCAGACGTAGAAGAAGGAAGCTCAGACGTAGAAGAAAGAAGCTCAGACGTAGAAGAAAGAGCTCAACAATAGAAGCTCAAACGTAGAGGAAAGAAGCGCAAAGGTAGAGGAAGGAGCTCAGGCGTAGAAGAAGCTCAGACAGAGGAAAGAGCTCAAACAAAAGAAGCTCAAATGTAGAGGAAGACGCTCAAACGTAGAGGAAAGAGCTCAAAAGTAGAAGAAGCACAAAAGGTAGAGGAAGGAGCTCAAAAATTGAATCTCAAACATAGAAGCTCAAAGGTAGAGGAAGATAAGCTTAAACATTGAATCTCAAACGTAGCTCAGACGTAGAGGAAGAGGCTCAGACGTAGAGGAAGGAGCTCAAACGTAGAGGAAAGAACTCAAATGTAGAAGAAGCTCAGATGTACAGGAAAGAGCTCAGATGTAGAAGCTCAGACGTAGAGGAAGCTCAAAAGGTAGAGGAAGGAGCTCAAACATTGAATCTCAAACATAGAAGCTCAAACGTAGAGGAAAGAAGCTCAAACGTAGAAGCTCAAACGAAAGAGCTCAGACGTAGAGGAAAGAGCTCAGACGTAGAGGAAAGAGCTCAAACGTAGAAGAAGCTCAGACGTAGAGGAAGACTCTCAAACGTAGAGGAAGAAGCTCAGACATAGAGGAAGAAGCTCAAACGTAGAAGCTCAAACGAAAGAAGCTCAGACGTAGAAGAAAGAAGCTCAGACGTAGAAGAAAGAAGCTCAGACGTAGAAGAAAGAAGCTCAGACGTAGAAGAAAGAAGCTCAGACGTAGAGGAAAGAGCTCAGACGTAGAGGAAAGAGCTCAGACGTAGAGGAAAGAGCTCAGACGTAGAAGAAGCTCAGACGTAGAGGAAAGAGCTCAAAACGTAGAAGAAGCTCAGACATAGAGGAAAGAGCTCAAACGTAAAGGAAAGAGCTCAAACGTAGAAGAAGCTCAGACGTAGAGGAAAGAGCTCAGACGTAGAGGAAAGAGCTCAAAACGTAAAGGAAAGAGCTCAAACGTAGAAGAAACTCAGACGTAGAGGAAAGAGCTCAGACGTAGAGGAAAGAGCTCAAACGTAGAGAAGCTCAGACATAGAGGAAGAGCTCAGACGTAGAGGAACGAGCTCAGACGTAGAGGAAGAGCTCAGACGTAGAGGAAGCTCAGACGTAGAGGAAAGAGCTAAAACGTAGAGAAGCTCAGACATAGAGAAAGAGCTCAACGTAGAGGAAGAGCTCAGACGTAGAGGATAGAGCTCAAACGTAGAGGAAAGAGCTCAGACGTAGAGGAAAGAGCTCAAACGTAGCAGAAGCTCAGACATAGAGGAAAGAGCTCAACGTAGAGGAAGAGCTCAACGTAGAGGAAAGAGCTCAAACGTAGCAGAAGCTCAGACGTAGAGGAAAGAGCTCAGACGTAGAGGAAAGAGCTCAAACGTAGCAGAAGCTCAGACATAGAGGAAAGAGCTCAGACGTAGAGGAACGAGCTCAACATAGAGGATAGAGCTCAAACGTAGTGGAAAGAGCAGTAGAGAAAGAGCTCAAACGTAGAGAAGCTCAGACGTAGAGGAAAGAGCTCAAACGTAGTGGAAAGAGCTCAAACGTAGAGAAAAGAGCTCAAACGTAGAGGAACGAGCTCAGACGTAGAGGATAGAGCTCAAACGTAGTGAAAGAGCTCAACGTAGAGGAAAGAGCTCAAACGTAGAAGAAGCTCAGACGTAGAGGAAAGAGCTCAAACGTAGAGGAACGAGCTCAGACGTAGAGGATAGAGCTCAGACGTAGAGGAAAGAGCTCAAACGTAGAGGAAAGAGCTCAGACGTAGAGGAAGCTCAGACGTAGAGGAAAGAGCTCAGACGTAGAGGAAAGAGCTCAACGTAGAGGAAAGAGCTCAAACGTAGAAGAAGCTCAGACATAGAGGAAAGAGCTCAAACGTAGAGGAACAGAAGAGCTCAGACGTAGAGGATAGAGCTCAAACGTAGAGGAACGAGCTCAGACGTAGAGGAAAGAGCTCAAACGTAGAGGAACGAGCTCAGACGTAGAGGAAAGAGCTCAAACGTAGAGAAGAGCTCAGACATAGAGGAAGAGCTCCAGAACGTAGAGGATAGAGCTCAAACGTAGAGGAAGAGCTCAACGTAGAGGACGAGCTCAGACGTAGAGGATAGAGCTCAAACGTAGAGGAAAGAGCTCAAACGTAGAGGAAAGAGCTCAAACGTAGAAGAAGCTCAGACGTAGAGGATAGAGCTCAAACGTAGAGGAAAGAGCTCAAACGTAGAGGAAAGAGCTCAAACGTAGAAGAAGCTCAGACGTAGAGGAAGAGCTCAAACGTAGAGGAAAGAGCTCAAACGTAGAGGAAAGAGCTCAAACGTAGAGGAACGAGCTCAGACGTAGAGGATAGAGCTCAAACGTAGAGGAAAGAGCTCAAACGTAGAGGAAAGAGCTCAAAACGTAGAAGCAGCTCAGATGTAGAGGAAAGAGCTCAGATGTAGAAGCTCAGACGTAGAGGAAGCTCAAAGGTAGAGGAAGGAGCTCAAACATTGAATCTCAAACATAGAAGCTCAAACGTAGAGGAAAGAAGCTCAAATGTAGAAGCTCAAACGAAAGAGCTCAGACGTAGAGGAAAGAGCTCAGACGTAGAGGAAAGAGCTCAGACGTAGAAGAAGCTCAGACGTAGAGGAAAGAGCTCAGACGTAGAGGAAAGAGCTCAAAACGTAGAAGAAGCTCAAACGTAGAGGAAAGAGCTCAAACGTAGAGGAAAGAAGCTCAAATGTAGAAGCTCAAACGAAAGAGCTCAGACGTAGAGGAAAGAGCTCAGACGTAGAGGAAAGAGCTCAGACGTAGAAGAAGCTCAAACGTAGAGGAACGAGGTCAGACGTAGAGGATAGAGCTCAAACGTAGAGGAAAGAGCTCAAACGTAGAGGAACGAGCTCAAACGTAGAGGAACGAGCTCAGACGTAGAGGATAGAGCTCAAACGTAGAGGAAAGAGCTCAAACGTAGAGGAAAGAGCTCAAACGTAGAAGAAGCTCAAACGTAGAGCTCAGAAAGCACGAGCTCACGAAGAGGAAGGAGCTCAGAAAGTGTAAGCTCATGACTAAAAGCTCATCTGAACAGCTGTGTCTTCGGCTGCTTTTTAAAATAATCAATAGAGTCTGCCACACTGTCTGCTTTTGGGTCCTATTTTTCCAGTCGTGACAGATGACAGATTAGCAAATGTTAGTTTTATTTCTTTGAAGACTTTGAGAGTGGGGCAAGGCTGGGGACCGGAAGACCAGGTGAGTACAGGACCAGGAAATGGACGGAGACAAGCCAGAGGACTGGACACGAGGAGACAGACTGGTAAGTATCTTGCAGGTAAGTTGGCAGAGTATAAAGATGCAAATATACTTAGGCAGATGGGCAGGTAAGTATGAGCAGGCAGACTGGAGGCAGGCAGTACGCAGACAGATTCTGGACAAACGATAATTGCGGTAAGTACAAAAATCAGGTGTAAAACATGGAAAGCCACAGGTGGATACTGACTGAAGTCAACAAACAAACTGGCAGTGTGTTGCAGGGAAACCAAGCCTCTTGTACTTCTGGTAATCGGCAGAGGGAAGCCAGCTGTGCCGACCTGCACTCAGGAGCTGCCACGCCCACGCAGGTGGAGACATACAAAACACAAAAGGGAGGGGGAGAGGTGGAGGACAACTGGAGCATAGGTTGTACATTGTGACACACGCGCAGCGACAAGGGAAGGTCATTCGGTCATTAGGAGCAACAGTTTCAAAGGACAGTGAGCACATTGCTCTGTTGTTGCCCAGGACCTACAGGTGGGACCGGAGGAGTAGGGGCACAGCAGGCTAGACACATATTTGGGAGCCTGACAAGGCAAGGCTCTAAAGGTCAAAAGTAAAATTGGAAATTAAATTTGAGTGTTGACCCCTCCTCTCAGGAGAGGCCTAGGGTTTTCATAAGAATACAGTAAAAGAAACTTCTGAAGAAATCAACCCAGTCCAGTCCAGTTAAATCTCTAATATGGTGGAAATTCCTGGACACAAAAGAAAAAAAAGTATTAATAATGAATGTCTGAAAAGAGAATCCTGAGATTATGTGAATAAGCGGATGTCATTCCCACTAATGATGGGATTTATGGCTCTTTACTAGGATCCGTTTATTTAAAAATAACTGCCTCATTTTTAGATAGATATTATTTTTCAATGGCGCCAGACAGAAAACGAATTTTCCGAGGTCTAATTGCTGAGAGGAAAACATTTCAATTAACATGTTTCACATTTACAATGAGATTTTTTTTTTTTTTTACCCTTTGAAAAACGTGTATGTAAAGGAAACTTTCGGAAAGAGGCTTTAACAGCCCTGCTAAATCATTCTTTTATTGTGTGGCCTGCCCAGCGGTTGTGCTGATCCCTGAGTCTGTTCAGGATCAATCTGCGATTCGGTCACAACCTTTAGCTCAATTATTTCCAGATCATTCAGTCCGAAGGCAAGCAACGATCCAGTCAGCTACATCTAACTGTGAAATGTGTGAAAGGTGTTATTTATCTGCTATAGCGGAGGTGCTTTTTTTTTTTTTACCTCACTGACTAATAACTACGCATGAAATGTTCTGCTAAGCAAGTGTCCGTTGCAGTTGCCTAGCGTGCGGGTCAAAATGGCGTTCTCCCGGCGTGTGTGGCCTGCCCATGTTGGTAAACACGAGAGCAGTTGTTTGACTTGGCCCGGACACTTCCTCCTGGGATTTCACTGATCCCCTTCCACTCATGCGGCCTGTGCTAATCCCGCTTTTACATTACGCTGTTGCACACGTGGAAATACTGTCTTAACTTCTCTGCAGTACCCATATTGTTGTTGAGTGACAATCTTGCTTGGAGCTGTGTAACATTTGCTACACCAGCGTACCTTAAATAACTAGCTAGCATTGTGTTAAACCTCTTGCTCCCCCGCCTTAACTGAGCCAATTTTCTCCAGTTCGTTTTAACCAGATTTCAGCTTCTCAACTGGAGAGCAACAGTGTAACGGTTAATTTGAAAGCTAAGGCCTAGGAATCTGACCATAACTTTTTGGTTGTGTTGTTGCCATGTTTGTATCACATTTTTGAAACATTTCTGTTGTGTGTTTGTCACGTTCTCGACTATTTTTTTTTATTGTGTTATTGTTGCTTTTCCAGCACGTTTTTGCTACTTTTTCGTCACTTTTTGTATGTTTTTGTCACGTTTTTTGTCATGTTTTTTTTGCCACTCGTCACTTTTTTCATGTTTTTGTCACATTTTTGGCAACCATGTCACATTTTTCACGTTTTTTTTGGGTCATTTTTAAAATATTTTTGTCACGTTTTTTCGTCACTTTCTTCATGTTTTTGTCACGTTTTTTGCCACTCCGGTCATTTTTTCATGTTTTTGTAACGTTTTATGTCACTTTTTTCATGTTTTTGACACTCTTTTGTCATGTTTTTAGTCCTGTTTTTGTTGCTTGTTTATTATGTTGTTGTGTTTCCGCCACGTTTTGACACTCTTTATATTTGGGTAAAGCCAAACTGAAGAAAATGTACATGGTTCAGGTGGGGGTTAAGAGGTTAAAAGGGACGTATCATATTCTTTTTCGTGAGGCACTTTGTGATTTTCGTATCATTGTCAAAAACATATAGATACAGACGGCATCTCTGGAATCGCCCATATGTGGTCATATTTGAAGGAGTTGAGGGAAAAAAACAAAGAGGAGAAAAATGTTAACTTTCTGTAATTACTGCAAAACTACTTTAACAAACGCTCAATTATGAATATAGTTTTCTACTGAATGAAGATTCAAAGATGAAGAGGAGCAAAAAGGTTCAACAGCCCATAATTACATAAATAACGGGGAACGCTAACATGATGCTTTATGTTAGCATCATGCTACATGCTAACGCTAGCTATGACTGCTGTTTTTTTTCTTTCCACTGAACAATCTGCTGGGAACAAACATCCACATAGACCCGATTTAGACTTGACTTTATTTGTATTTGTATTTATATTCTGCCAGAAAACGGCAAAAAAGAGTGAAAAATTGTGTTCCCCAAAAACATATTTCCTTCTCACGGCAAGGCCACGCCCCCTTGTATGACGCAATGCCATCTTCTCCCAATGGCTTCTTCTTCTTCTTCTACTGCTGGAGTGTTCTGATATGTACTTCATCGATTTTATTGCATCATAGATAGACTTCAACGTGTCATACAAGGGGGCGTGGCCGAGTCGAGGGGATGAAAACCTCTCAAGGGAACACCAATTTTTAGCTGTTTTCTGGTGGTCTATAAACATATTCATTACACATCAATAAAGTCAAGCCAAAATCGAGTCCATATGGATATTTTTTCCACAGCAAATTGCTCAGTAGAAACGAAAAACGGTACTCGTCACTAATGTTAGAATATGTAGCATGAAGCTAACTTTAGCCAATGTATTCATGGACTGTTGAGCTACTTTGTAACAAGGCTCTTTAGGTCAAATGAACCAATAGCAGAACACCAGGAGAATGAAATATTTCCAAGCCTTTATTTGGCCAAAAAATAAATAAACAAACTTAGGGAAAGCTAGAGAGCGAAGGACGCGGGGGAAACAAAGACAATCTGGCAATCAAACACAGGTGCAACACATTAGGGTGGGGCAAACAGTCGCTGAAGCAGGAAACAGGGAGTTTTGTAACAGAAAGAACAGTATTTCAAAATAAAAGGTCACGTGGTGTTGCTGTGACGTGTCTGGTCAGCTGATGTATGCAGTTTTTGGCACTGTCAGCCTGCTACCACAAGTTGTTGTTTTGTGGCTTTTTCATTGTGTTATTGTTGCTTTCACGGCACGTTTTTCTCACTCTTTTGTTGCTTCTTTGTTGGTTTTAAGTCGTGTTTTTGTTGATTTTTCATTGCTTTTTTGTCTCTTTTTTTTATTGTCTTTTGCAGCACGTTCGTGTCTCCATTTTGATGCGTTTTTCTTTAGATTTGGGTCATGCCAAATATCAACAAAAAATACTCCATTTTGCAGGTGTTCCTGTTAAGAAAAACATTTTTTTATTCATTTAAAAAACGACCCACCAAGAACCAGGCAGCGTCTGTCCCAGCTCCGCATCGAGCTGCCCGCCGAGTAAATCTTTTTTTTTTTTTTGTGTGGGCGCAATTAGAAAAATCCCCCTCATGTTGTTAAACCCCGACAATATTAAGTTCGTTCCTCATGGGTCGAGATGGAAATCCACAGTGTCTGCCACAATTCACTACGCCACATTAAACTCCCCCAGATCAATTAAAGCCGGGGCTCACTTTACAAGCCGGCGGGCCCGTGCTCCTAATGGCCGCTATAGTTTTTAGAGTGTGGGGGAATAGGCTTACACTGGTGAATTTATTGACCCGGTGCCAAGTGGACCACTGCTGCTGCTGCTGTGGTGATGTGGAGGAGGGTCAGTCAGATGGAGGCTGTAAAAGTGTAGGAAATGAAGATGTAGTGGATTGTGATGTGAATGTGTTTTGTTGTGATAAAACAAAAAGCTCAAAATAGCAAAAACTGAAATCGGAATCCGAAAACCTTATTGGTGGCAAGCAGTGTTTACAATGCTGTTACGATTACAAAGCTGAATGCGTATTATTCATAAAATGTCAGAAATGTAGAAAAATAAAACCCAAAAAACTAATCAGACGTAATCCAATAAGCAATTTGATTACTTTTGAGCGACCTGGTCATTAATGAACCAAAACATAAATGACATGGTGACGTAGTGCTCCATCACTTCCTGAAGGGTGCGCGACGGTCCTACTGTACGTGAGCCGCCATGTCCTCCCAGTTGCCAAAGCCGTATTGCACGATGGCAGTGACTGCACTGCAGGCAAAACTTTTTTTTTTTTTTTTTTCATTTTCAAGTATTGGGCCAATTTGTTCTCTTAACATATAAACTTTCACCTGGAAACAAACACAATACCTAATCTTCATAGTGATATGTTTAATTAATTAATTAATTAATTTAATTTAATTAATTAATTAAAATATGCAGCCTGGCTAACGCCAGACTAAAATCACAAGTGATATTTAGTCTGGGGACCACCAATTCATTTTCTCGTAGGAGAGGTGTGGTTTACGATTGTCCAGAGCCGTTTATTGGGCTGAATGTCTCTCATGTGTCTGCACGTAGCCATAGCCAATCGTATCATATGACGTATGATGTACCAGTTGTAAACTTTTGAGCTAAACTATTTAGAACACGTTCTAAAGCTTGATCCAAAGATGGCATCACGTCTGCTGCTGTCATGTTGGATCCGTAAATAAATGTTTTGTTATCCGTAAACAAACTATAAGCTTCCGTATGTTGAATAGCGCGTCATCGTCTTGCCGTCCCTCCTCGTTCTGTGATTGGTGCCCAAATCCATGCGAAGATTTCTGCCATGGTCCCCAGACTGTTGTGAAGTTCGAAAAGATTTGAGCGCACACAGCAGTCTGGCGTTAGCCAGGCTAGAAAATATGTGGAATTTTGGCATTTTTAGGCATAAAAGGCCTTATTTTATATGAAAACATAAAATGACCAAAAGCTTGCAATACATTTTCTTCTCATATTTATGCCAGCAATCTACAGCAAAGATTTCAAACAGATACCTCTAAATAAATAAATAAAGTGTCTGCAATTGCCATATGATGTTGTGAAAGCCCAAACTTGCCTCATCTCAGAATCTCAGCTGGTTAGGCCATGGTTCGTACCTCAGTGGAAGATCGTGATGGAATAACAGGAGGCGTGTGTGTGTGTGTGTGTGTGTGTGTGTGTGTGTGTGTGTGTGTGTGTGTGTGTGTGTGTGTGTGTGTGTGTGTGTGTGTGTGGTTGGTGGTGGTCAGATGGCCTTCTGTCAGTTTACCAATGCGAGTATGGAGTAACTGAAAAATATAGTTTCTTGTGAAGGACTTTGAATGACTTGTGTCTATACAAATAACATTTCTGTTGGGAACAGTTAGAACGGAAGTATTTTTAACGTCAAACTGTCGCAACATCCCTACACTCAGAGTCAGCTTCCACACAGACCAAGTTTCTTCTAGTCCTGGTCGAGAGTGACGGCCACTATGCCACAGTGCCACACATTAAAAGCATAAATTGGGCCTTTAGCTGGCACTGCTGTCTTCCTTCTACGAACTCCCTCCCCCCGACAACAGCACATGTTTGCAGTAGTGTGCCCGGGTGCTATCTGATATTGGGGGTCATATCTGGAGGCCTTGCACAGTCATGGGTGCTTAGCGCGCGGGTATACCTTGGGGATCCTGTTTACGAGCGAGTCTTGTCCAAATTCCTGACTCGGTATTTTGGGCGTTGGGATGATCTGAAAGGAGGACAGGTGGATCGCCGCCCCCTATCCCGTCTGCGAATGCCGAAAATGCGATTCCGAGAAAGGCCGAGCAGTAAACGGGCAGCGCGATAGTCCCCAGTTGATTCTACAGGAGATGTTTTTACTGTCCCAACATTTACAGGACTCACTATAACGTCCTATTTGTGTTTCCGCAAAACCCAACAGCAAGTGCTGCAAACAAGTGGAATGGCTAGGATTGTGTGACAACGATTTATTTCGCTCGCAGGTTTTATCAACACAAATGTGGGTCTGCGCAAGATTAGCGTATTTTAGAAACCGAGATGGAAATGTCAGGTATATTTACAGAGAACAGCATCGTGTTAAATTGTGTTTAACATATTAATAACTTTCTCAAATACGCTGCATGCTGAGAAAATGTTGCTGGTCTTCTTTTGAATGAATAACTCAAGCAATAGTGACATCAACAAATCTTTCTGAAACAAAAGTGTGACGTCTGTGGATATTACCTTGACTTCTTAACCAAGCGTATTTTCTCCAAGTCGGCTTTACCAAAAAAACTAAAAGTTTCTCGACTGAAGCTTACCGCCGACTTGAAAGCTAAGACCTACGATGTTGTCACTTTTTCATCATCATATTTTTTAAGCTTTTCTGTTACTTTTCTGTCAAGATTTTGTTTTTGTCGGGGTTTTTATCGCTTTTTAGCTTGTCACGTTTGGTCACGGTTTTGTTACGTTTTTTAACCGGAGAAAAGGTGCTCGGTTCCAGGTAGGGGTTAAGAGGTTAAAGGTTTCATACAGATGGATACATGGAGGAAAATGTCATCAGTCTGTTAATAAAAGAGTTATCATTTCTTTGTTTTCAGGTGGAAGTCGCCGATCACCTAAAAGTGTTGCCTCTCATTTTCTATCAAGGAAGTACAGTAGCAAGAAAAACAACAACCTATAAATCGAAATAAATGGAAAATATTAAATGCCTTGTACCTGACTTTCTTTCATTACAAACACTAAATAAAAATGTGTGTTGTGTTCCAAACTCATTCCTTACTTATCTAACATATTTGCTGCATCCCAATTCTTCACAAGGATGATTTTAAATGAAGCACATTTGACAACTTGCTGGGTCACTTACGCTAAAAAAAAAAAGCTAAAAAAATAGTAATAATAATCCAGCCTACAAGTACATGAAATTGATACAGATTGTTTATAATTAGATGCGCAGCAATAAAAATAATAATAATAATTTGGTCTTCTATCACTAAGCATCATAAATCATAATAAACCAATATGCAGGAGTTCATGCTGCAATAATAAACCAATGTAGATTTTAAAAAGGTAAAATACTGGAGCTATTGTTCACATGGACACAACAGTGAGTTAGATGTCATTTACCGGCAGTGACTCAACAGCTAACGGAGCTAACAGAGTTGTTTCATGGCTTTTTCTCTACTTTTTGTACTGTTTTTAGCTAATGTTAATCTATGGAAAATGTTTGCCAACACCCACAAACATGGCGGATCTCCATGGCTAACTGTGAGTTTTCCCAAACTCCATAGGACAAAATGAGTTTCTTTTTACTACTAGAAAATGAAAAAAAAAAAAAAATCAGATATAGTGGCTTTAACCTCTTAACCCCCACCTGAACCAAGCACATTTTCTCCAGTTTGGCTTTACCCAAATTGTGGGGAAGCTGGCCACAGAGTGGTCGAAATGGGCAGGCAGACTTGACGAACATATTCTTTCTTACCAGGCAAAATGTATTCTTTCATACAAAAGAAACTTCTCCATGACACACATGTCCCCTCCATGAACAAAATGGCCTCCGGTGTGACTACAGCAGACAGCTTTTTATACAGCTCCTAATGGGAAAGACCTCGCCCAGGTAATACCATTAGTGTGATGGGTGAGTTCAAACAATAAGTTTAGCTGGCAAGTGTTAACATTTTACATAAAAAAAGTTGGTGTTTAGTCCACAATTATAACTGTTTAAATCATATGAAGAAAGACGAAATAGAAACCAAAATCATATATAAAAGAAACTCAAAGCAAAGTTTAAACCAATTTCCCCCTGCCACATGGTTCAGCCTGCGCTTCCAAAATGGCCGACAAGGACCACGCCTTCCCTTTGTTTCAACCATGTGGTACAGGTAAGTTTATATACAAATAAACAGTTTTAAACAGACAAAGTGAAGCGTAATCAGTAACTTAAATAATATGGCAAATGAAACAAAGTGTCCAAAATAAATACGGGGACAAACCCACTTTGTCACACAAATGTAAAAACTTCTTGAAAAAAAGTGTCAAAATAGCGACAAAAACAAAACGAAAAACGAGGGTGAAAATGCAACAAAAGATCGACATCGAGAATACAACAATAAAAGCCACAAAAGATAGAAAAGTGACAGAAAAGTGACAAAATTGTGCCAGAAAAGCAACAATAATAAGACCAAAAAAACAAAACAACTGGAAGGTGACAAACGCGTGACAAAAATGTGGCAAAACCATAAGAAAGGAACGGAAAAAAGAACTAAACAAACTAACAAGAACGCAGCGACAACGCACCAAAAAAGTTTGGATCAGTATTGTAGGCCTTAGCTTTCAAATGAGGCATTACGCTGTTGCTTTTCAGTCGAGTGGCTTTTGATTTGGGGTAAAGCCGAACTGGAGAAAATGAGGTTAACATTATGCTCAGAAATAAGATGATTTACCTAACTCGATTAGCTTGACCTAAAGTCTTTGGGGACAGCTTGTAAAATACCCCATTTGTTTAAGTTGCGTCAACTTTTAAGTACATTATAGAGGTCACGTTCTCTCTCCTACTTCCCTCAGACTTCTTACTCACATTCACAGTCCATTAAACCTTTAACAAGCAGCGAGTGGCGCGGGAAACCATGCTATTCTTGACGCACGTTAGCATGACACTCATTGGAAGGCCATTGTTCCGAACACGCCAATGAAACCAGGTGCGGTTCCTCGCTGTGGCTACGCTTTTTATACATATGTCGGTCTACAAAATAATCACTGTCACTTTTGGCTTGTCCCGTCACCCTAACCCCCCCCGGAGAGAAGGTGTGTGCCTAAATAAATTCAACTTTATGACACCGCTGCGACATGTGCATCTGTGATTTCACACGCTTAATGCAAGAAATTTACAGTTGCGGTGTCGGGTGTCGCGCTGGATCTGTACGGGTAGAGGCGGGGAGGGGGGTAACCGGAGTATATACGTATATCCCCGAGAACAAAGCAGGCGTCTGACCCGCAACCCCACAGCCCCCCCCCCCCCGCCTGCCCACCCCTCGCATACATATACTCACACTCACACACACACGTTGGCATCACCAACCCCCTCCTGGACGGGCGTCTTTACAGCTGCGGAGGTGTGATGCCGGGCCTTATAACCGTTAAGCAAGCCGTGCGGCGATCCTAATGGGCCGCCGGGGCTAATGAGCAAAACACCTGGAGGCACAGGGGGCGACGTTCTCATGGGCGCACGAGAAAAATGAAGCTGTTATTGTACGGCGCGAGGGGTTCTTCGCGTGGCTTTGTGGAAAAACTGCGTTTTGTCTCGAAGAACCTTTTTGGGGTTCAAAGCTCAATAAATGAGGCTAGGAGTGAGATATTAAAACATCCCTCTGAAAAACCATAAAGATACGGTTAAGTCCAAGACTGGATGGTTTGTAGGAGCTACGGGAGATGTTGTTAAAAGAATAGAATTAAAACCTCATAGTGAAAAATTGAAGCTTATTTTGCGGCCCATCTAGCCCTTCAATCTGGTCCAGCAAACTCCGAAGTTGGCCAACAACCTGAATCAGATCACTGACTGAAGCATTGCCTAAAAATGGGAAACAATACAATAAAAATGTAATGCATAACTTTAGGTATTTCAGTCCAGAAAAGTATAGTTCGAGGAACAGTAAAGATACTGCAGTTTATGTATTTAATATGGCCGCAACAATGACACAGGGATCTTTTATGTTAAAGAGGGTATTATGCTTTTTCCAAGTACACACATCTTTATCAATATCTTACAATTTGTTGGTTAGAAAATGCAACATTGATCTAAAACATCCATCCATCCATCCATCCATCACTTGTGCCTTGCTGGGTAGTGGGGGGTAACCCATCGAGCTGCCCAAATCACATTGCACCAGTCCCTATGGCTCCTCCTGCAGGTGGTGGGTCCACAGACGGACGGCCTCACAATTCTAACGGGGGCCTGTTGGTCTCTCATAGAAGGTTCTGAACCGCTGTTTGTCTGACACGTCAACTTGGACCTGACTCAAACCCCTCCACCACATTAAGGTATCGGTAATTTCACTACCTGATCCTCAATGTGAGCTTCCATAAGCCCCTCTTCTTGTTCCTCTTTGCTGCACAGCTGTTTCAATAAAGAGAATGTTACTGCGTACCATTTTGGACTACACTATTGCAATCAGTACGAAAAGCGCTCCAAATGACCAGCTCAACACAGAAAATGCTATTACTGCAGTGGGTAATCAAAGAATGGATTTTGATGAGGACCTGACCTCTTTAAATCTCAAATTCTGCTGCCTTTAGTCACATCTCCATGGAGACGAGTTGGAGACTTACCCACTCCTGGTAAAGTTACAGTTATGTAAAAGCACATGTTTTTTTTGTACATGTATGAGGTATTTTTGTCAATTATGAAAATATCTGTCATAAAATACATGCTTGTATTTCCATTTTATTTATTGGGTAAAATTCTATGCGGTGTGACTTTAAAGATGGAGAGGTGAGGAAAGTATTTCCTGGATAAGTAGGGCCTCAAGAGCAAGTTTTTGGAAGCTGTTTCCTCAATGCTCTGAACAACCACGGGTGACGATCCTTCACCGTAAATATGATAAACAGGACAGTGATGATTAGTCACCAAACTATAAGAAAGTCCCATGTTTGAGACGACTCTTTTCCGTATCGCCATTAGTTATTTTTTCCACAAATGACTCTCCGTGTCTTGACAGCCTCACATTGCTTTCTTCCGCCTGCTCTTCCTCCCCTGTAACTGATCCCCGGCCTCTTGTGTTTCCACTCCCCTTGTTTGAGCCCCATGTCGCGCAGCGCTATCATAGGCATCCTTCATATTATCATGTTCATGCGGGGACATATTCACGGCAGATTAAGGGTTCAAACAGAAGATTGGTCACGCTTGTCCGGCGGTGTCACGTTCCTCGCCCCCGGCCATCCCACAGGGGAACAGATCCTCATAGCACCAGTATCGATTCTGGATCGCGCCGGCCCGTCAACTCAAATCGCACGGAGCAGAAATGGACGGATTTTAACACGTATGCGGTTCGCGGACAATTACGTTATTTGAGAACTATTGGCATTTCAGAGCAGCGCTTCCCAACTGGCGGATCAGGGCCCAAAAGTGAATCACACGATCATTTTCAATCAGTTGCTGATAGGCGGCTTTAAGATCAACGTCTTAGAACCCAAATCCAACATAACTGTGAGGAAATACTTTGTTTTGATGTTGTGTACTATACATTTAGTATGCGTTAATTTCAAAACCTTCATGCAAAAAAGAAATATGTACACAATAGAGGGCAGCAAAGGTTGTTAGTTTAGCTTACTGGCAGCTCCAGGAGAAAAAACGACCCAATGATGAAACAATGTTTTAAACATTGCTTAAAAGGGGTACTCAACCTTTTTTTCTTATGTTGGGCCAGTGTAGGTTAAGACTACTTGTCCACCTTTTAAGAAGTAAAAAACAAAACAATTAAAGAAGACAGAGTTTAAAAATGTTTAAAAAAAAAATTGATTTCTACCCCTACATGCTCCAGCAATGTCCTAATGTTTAAAATGAGTCCAGACCTATTCGCCATAACTGTCTCTAAAATCCTGCACCGTCTCTCAAAAAGGTGTGAATTCGGGTCCAAAGTACCATCATGCACGAGCTGTTTCAAAAATGTTAGTTCATGCTAGTCTTTTGCCATGTGTTAGCATTGAATTAAGGTTAGCCTTTAGCTTCATGGCTAAAACACTTTAGTTATAAACACAGGGGACTCCTCCATTGAAATAATTACATACTGAGTAAAGTTTTTTTTTTTTTTTTTTTTTTTTTTTTACATGTTGTAAGTAATTATCCAACAGCAGCACAATGTTTAAGTATAAATATATTTCAGTAAGACATGGCTAACTCTTCATAGGAATCAAACTATGACAAGAAACAGTTGTTACCCCAGGAAGTTAGCATCATGTCGCTAAACAACATTCCATGCACAGAGCCTTTTTTCTCCCCAGATACTTTGTTCTGGGGCCCCCAAGGTGGCCTCGCAGTTGTGCTATTGGGCTGGTTCCCTTGGATTAGAATTATATTGTCTCTAGCCTTTAGCGCCAAACGATAGCCTTTAGCTAACCCTCATTTGACACTAATAAATGTCAAAATAGTGCCATAATCTGAACCAATTTGATTGAAAAACACTCAGCTTTACATTAATTTACATTTTACGTTGGTTTATTATTCCCATGATCAGTTGTAATTAGCATTGAAACAAGACAAGAAGTTGGCTAGTCGTTCCCATACACTGGCCAAGAGGAAGTTAGCCAAAAACATTCTGCACAAAGATCCAACAGCCACCTGCATGGATGGCTCAAAACACAATCCCAAGTTTGTTGCTGATGAGGGACCAACACTGCAATATTGATTGTGAAAAGCTTTGAAAACTCTATGTACTAATACAGTAACACATTTAATTAATTTGATCAAGCACAGACCTTCCACTTTATTCCACTAAGAGCCGTAATGCAATCTGTTTTTGCAACTCTCCAAAGTTACACAGTTGCATTTTCAAGCCTGTCGTGACACCTCGGGCCCCCCTGTAGGGTGCCTCTTGAGCTATACCTGCCGCTCTGTGTGCCCCACTCACACCTGGTCCTAATAGGCACGGTCTGCTCTCGTCTTCCCCATCTCCAGCTCTCTAAACCAGTCGCAGTTATTGCACTGGCCGGTAGTAAACCTGCAATAAAACAGTAAAACCGCGCCGCGGCCCTGCGCAGAACGGGTGATGCCCCATATAGTTTAATGGTACAGCGGAGCAGGCCGTATATTTCGGCTCTTATGCGAGATGTGCGCACACTGGAGGGGGCCGGGGAAGGCTGGGAATGGTGAGGTATTATTGTTAATGATCTCCATGGAAGGAAGTGCAGGAGAAATATACCTGAAGGAGCAGAGTGGTCATGGGTTATTGTGAGGAAATGAGAAACATAATGTGAATAGAAACGTGTACAGAGTGCAGCCAGAAAGGAGAACGTGTATGCCGTTTGTATAGTCTGATCAGTCGACAAAAATATATATATTTAAGTTGGAATGAATAGCCTAATGTTTAGGTTTATGGATTTACAGTGAGGGCAGCATGTCTTGGCATTATATTTATTCCGGCTCTCTTGCTTTGAAAATTTGCCCATGACTCCGGTGTCTTGTCCAAGTCAGTTGTCAAGGACTGTATCTATTAAAAGCTAAAGGAAGTAATGCAATAAATTAGACTCTCCTATATTTGGAGATCTCAGGAAATCACCAACGTTAACTGGCTAAAGCTCACAGTGGAACGAAACCTAAAGGACCAGTTCACACAGAAATGGAGAGGGGAATGTGGAACTGTGTCGTCCTGTGACGTTTATGTGGAATTTAAGACCGTGTTTAAACTAGAAAAGTATATTTTGTGTGAGAACGTCTACCACAGACATTTGTAATTTAAGAACTGGTAATAATCAACTTGCAAAAATAGTGGGCCAATACAAGAGTATTGACAGAAACATTTCGCTATTGTTATCTATACAATGTGTTGGTGATGAGTTTCGTTTGCTATTTGAATGTTTGAATGTCAAAGTTGTCACTTGTAGAAAACATTTCTGCCTAGACACCCTTCTATGTTAAAACTCTTTTTTTTACTGATGCAAAATGAAAGTCAAAAAGGTTCTAGCTTTGTTGAAATTATTATTTGTTAACATTTGCTTTGTTCTGTTTTGTTTTGCGAACGTGTGCTACATACCAGTGACATTGTTGTAAGCGTTGAAGTAAAGAAAGAAAAGTGAAAGCATAAAATTTCGTTTTTGTTGGTTTAATCAAATATGCATGTTTTGTTTGTTTGCTAGCATTCATTTTGCGCATTTCTCGTGCAAGAATGTTACTCCAAAAACAGCTCACAGTAAACTCAGGAAAGTAGCTTCCCGTGTAAGATGCAGAAGCTTGTTTTGACCTGAGCTCTCCACTTGTTTTGCCCAGTTGAGCGAGCGTTCATGTCGGCCTGTCATGATAACAACATTTATTCTAAGTTCAATATGTTGAGGCAAAAACAAACAAAAGAACTATACTATAGAATCTAACACAAAATAATGAAAATCTCAGTAATCCTTGGTTTTAAAAGTACGTATTGACGTATCTTTAATAACATGAGTTGCAACAAACAAGACACACAATTGGTCACGAGAATATTTGAAGTTCGATATATTGAGGTTGTAAAATATTGCGATAAATGATTTTATTGAGGACCCCACTTGCCTCTGAAACCAACTTCAAAAATCTCAGGAATCCCTTGTTCTCAAAGTATGTTGTAACATGTCCTTATGATACATACTCCAGAACAGTAGGAGGCAGTTGGGAAGATGTACTGTCAAGGCCACTGACTAACAACAAGGAAGAAGCTTTGTCCCAGTTGTGTTGCCATACAGGTGAGGACTTCGGGCGCGATTACTCAAGATTAAAAATAAATAAATTATATTCAATTCATCAAAATGTCTCTATCAAACCCTTGGTGTTATACGATAGTCTTTGCTTTAGACGAGATACACTCCTAATATTTTCCTACATTTCCAGATGAAAAAAATGTCGGCGCTGGCTGTTCTCCCTCCGACTGGTTTGCTGCTTACGTCTCAATTGCATGACAAAGCCCACGTGGACGCATCATCAATCTGTAACATTGTGGTGTTCGGTTGTTTTCCAAAATTTGTGACATTTGGTTAAAAAAATAAGGCTACATCGGCATGAAGACAAAAAGGGTAAAAAAAAAACATTCTCTATAAAAATGGAGCCAGCTCAGTAAATATGTGCGTCCACATGAACCCAGTCATGTGTGTAAAACCGCTACGAATTATCTGCCAGGCCTGTGTGTGGCGCTGTGACGGTACCACAGTGTTGACCACAGATAATAAAACAAAATTTAGATTGCGCATGTGCAGTAAACTTTTATGGAATATAAACAGTGAAAATGAAACAGATATGTATGAATGAGCATGTGAATGGGGTCCTTGGTGTAAAGGGCTTTGGGTCTTATGTAGGTAGAAAAGTGCAATTTAAGTTGAGACCATTTACAATTTTTAAAGCAGAAAAACACGTCAGTGACCGGACTTTTACAGTCAGTCCAAAAACACAGACTGAATAGAGGCTAACTCTGCCCTGTTTTTCTTCTTGTCACCTGTGGCTCGCTGACCGCGGTGGAATAGAGTAACATTCATAAGGTCAGTACATTATGGATAACAGACAACGCTGGTGCTGTGTCATCGTTTTAGAAGGAGTTGTGGAAATGCCGTATTGATGGAGCTGTCTCATTATTCTGAAAATGTCCCATTGAGTAGGGGTTGAAAAATAAATGTAGGTTCAGGCAAGAGTCCACTGACCTTAAGGTTAGGTCCAATGGTTGTGTATGGCGCTCTAATCCACAACACAACTGGGTTAGAGATGTCGGACTAATATGGGACAATGGGACATTTACGGGATAATCGGATTGTCGGACCAATGTCATGGGACTGATGGAGCTCCTGCGTTTTGAGATCTTTCCACTCTGGGAACTGGTTTGGAAAATTGTCATTTACAAACCCCCAAAACCCCAAAAAATATTACAAAAAGTGTAACGGAAATTAAAAGATTAATTATAATATAATTGCCAGTTTTACATTTATAATCCTGTTACATTAGGCCACTCTATTGCTTGACAACACTGCTCTCTGGTTGTTGGGCTGTACATTTAACCCACTGCCGTTCCTTCACGAGTTTCACAAACTTTACGAAAATATAAATAGGAGACAGTGAAACAAAAAGAAAGTAAAGCCGTTCTTATGCATTGCTGTCTTTAAATAAGTCTGGAATTGCCGCTCGAGGCCCTCGTGTCTACCACTTCAAACCACTGTGGAAAACTATCTCCTTGCTTACACCAAACGGCGAGTTGCCAAAAAACAAATAAAAGACTGCCTGGTGTTTATGCGGGCCATTATGGAGTTGACATCTTCTTTTTCTAAACAATCAAATCCTACAGTTTAGGGCCAGATTAGGCTAAATCCACTGAATGGTGCAGTGATTAGAGTAACGAGTTAATGACAGGCACAGTGGAACACTGGGCGGCGAGGAAAGAGCCAGGGGCAGGGAGGCTTTGGAGGGATGCAGCGTTCCCAGTTTTATAGACAACTTTACAATGTACTGCCCTTCAATTGAGTCTCAACAATGGTAACAAATGTTCTCTTATTGTAGGACTTTTTCAGCTTTCCACAATGTTGTAATGTTGTTCCCCTGACAAAAAAAAAATACCTGGAGATGTGTTTTTTTTTTAACCCAACATAATCAATGGGACTCTTTCTTTAAACACTCATTTATTGAAAGTGTTGCGATACTTGATAAAGTGTTGATACTTGGTAGCACAAAGTATTGTGATACGATAGTTTGTCCCAGCCCTAATATAAAGTGGTAAATAATAAATATCAATGCTAAGGTGTACAAAAGTACTTTAAAGAGAGGACATGTGGCATGCACTAGTTTCGTTTAAAAAGGCACAACAACCACTACTTAATAGGTTGACTTCACCAACATAATTTTACTATGTGGGCATGTAACACCTAACTTCAAAGCTCAGAATTTCCAGAATCCAGTGACTGAGCTTCCACTACTGGAGGCCATCATGCCAGTCCTGATATCCACACACAGACTCTCTTTATGCCTAATAGATACAAAACGTATTTTCTCATTTGTTCTCAAAGTTTATACGGATTAATTGACCGATCTTTGCAGTTTTCCGTTCTGTCTCCCTCGTTCATCCGCTCGACTCGCACTCCTTCAGCAACTCGTCTCAAAACAGAGCCCAGCGTTAAGTCTCTGCAAAGGTAAAAAGTTTTGGGATGTCCATGAACAGTGTTGCCCCTTTGTCCCATGGATCGATATCAACATAAAACTTGTCAAAGGTATGTTGTTTTTCTACAACAGATCAAATGCTAACTTTAGCTATGCTGCTAGCGCAAATACCTGCTATTTGTTGCTACATTAGCCTTGACTTGTTTATTTATGCATCTCTCTCAATATCAAAGTGCATCCAAACTCCATTCTATATTCCTGCTTTTGCTGCAACAAGGGGAAACGACAAACAAACATGTGCTCCAGGGGTTCTGAAAAGACTTGTCCTTATCTTAAACATGTGGAAAGCTTAGTTTCCTGCCGCTATTTTATTATTGTCACTGAAGAAAGGTAGACTGGGTGCCATGCCATTGGTCCGACAACCCATTAGTCCAACGTCTCATTATTCCCAAAATTTACCACTGAGCAGAGGTGCCATTAGTCCAACCCAGTTTTGTTGTGGATTAGAGAGCCACACACAACCATTGGCCCTAACCTTAAGGTCAGTGGACTCTTGCCTGAACTTTATTTTATTTTTAAATCCCTACTCAATGGAACTGTCATGTTGGATCCGTAAATAAACTTTTTTTTTTAATCCGTAAACAAACTACAAGCTTCCGTATGTCGGCTAGTGCGTCATTGTCTTACCGTCCCTCCTCGTTCTGTGATTGGTCCCCAAATCCATACGAACATTTCGGCCATGGTCCCCAGTTCGAAAGGATTCAAGCGCACACAGCAGTCTGGCGTTAGCCAGGCTAATTTATTTCTGTAATTCAGTTTAAAATGTGAAACTAATATATGATATAGACTCATGACATGCAAAGTGACATATGTCAAGCCTTTGTTTGTTTTAATTTTGAAAATGTTAGCTTACAGCTTGTAAAAACCCCAAAATGAAAATTTCAGAAAATTAGAATATTACATGAAATCAATTCAAAAATGATTTTAAACAAAGAAATGTGGGCCCTCTGAAAACTATAATCATGCATATGTACTTAGTACTTAGTTTGGGCCTTTTACTTGAATGACTGCCTTAATGCGGTTGCGTGGCATGGATGCTATCAGCCTGTGGCACTGCTGAGGTGTTATGGAAGACCAGGATGCTTCAACCAGAGGAATCTGACATCTGAAGCCCAGGATCCGTCTGTGTGTGGAGGCTCTTGATGCACTGACTCCAGCCTCAGTCCACTCCTTGTGAAGGTCCCCCACACTTTTGAATGGCCTTTTCCTGACATTTCTCTCCAGTGTGCGCTCATCCTGAGATGTTGCTGAGATGTTTTATTTGGGGTTTATACAAGCTGTGAGCCATAATTATCAACATTATAACAAATAAAGGCTTGATATATCTCACTTTGCATGATGATTTTGGCTCACAGCTTGTAAAAAACACAAATTCAAAATCTCAGAAAATTAGAATATTGTGAAAAGGGACTATTATTGTACCTCAAAGTGTCTCCTTTCATCAGCTAATGAATCCAAAACACCTACAAAGGGTCCCTGATGGTCTCAGTCTGGTTCAGTAGAATTCACCATGGGGAAGACTGCTGACCTGACAGCTGTGCAGAAAACCATCATTGACACCCTCCATAAGGAGGGAAAGGCTCAAAAGGAAATAGCAAAAGAAGTTGGATGTTCTCAAAGTGCTGTATCAAAGCAGAAAAAGTGTGGAAGAAAAAGGTGCACAAGCTGCAGGGATGAGCGCAGTCTGGAGAGGACTGTCAGGAAAAGGCCATTCAAAAGTGTGGGGGACCTTCACAAGGAGTGGACTGAGGCTGGAGTCAGTGCATCAAGAGCCTCCACACACAGACGGATCCTGGGCTTCAAATGTCATATTCCTCTGGTTGAAGCATCCTGGTCTTCCATAACACCTCAGCAGTGCCACAGGCTGATAGCATCCATGCCACGCAACCGCATTAAGGCAGTCATTCAAGTCAAAGACCCAAACCAAGTACTAAGTACATATGCATGATTGTAGTTTTCAGAAGACCACATTTCTTTGTTAAAAATGATTTTTTTTTTTTATTGATTTCATGTAATATTCTAATTTTCTGATATTTTAATTTTGGGGTTTTTACAAGCTATAAGCCATAATTTTCAAAATTCAAACAAACAAAGGCTTGACATACAGTATGTAACTTTGCATGCCATGAGTCTATATCATATATTAGTTTCACATTTGAAAATGAAATAAATGAACTTTTTCACGATATTCTAATTTTCTGAGTTTCATCTGTATATAGGGAATAGTGTGGACATTTGGACAGAGCTTGCCTGGGAGCGCATCAGAACCCCCAGGCTAGCTGCACATGTACAAATTGACCCACACGTATTTCGAAATGAGGAATTGTAAATGAATTAGCAAAAATCTTTTTTTTTTTTTTTTATTGATCAGGTTTACCACTATATCCAAGGGCATAATGTTCGGGTCTGGCCTACTGCCATTTTTTGGCATCAGTGAGGCCATCTAACTTGTATGCATGTATGTATGTGTATGTACATGATATGTGTATGTATGTATGTACAAATATATATGTATATATATAGTTTTTGTTATTGTCATATCTTTACTGCCTTTTTTACCTCTTAATTCTGTATGTATGTGTATATATGTATATATGTGTGTATGTATATATGTGTGTATGTAGATGTGTGTGTGTATATATATATATATATATATATATATATATATATATATATATATACATATATATATATGTATACATATATATATATATATATATATATATATATGGATATATATCTTTGTATTTTTATTATAACTTTTTTATTTTATTTTATTTTACTGGGTGAAAAGGGGGGGGAAAGAAAATATTGTGTCAATTCTGACATGCTAATTGTGTAATGAAATCTAAAAATGTATGACACAATAGAGTAATTAAAAAAAAACAAGGATAATAATGTTATTTAAATAGTTCGGAAACATAAAAAAAAGAAGAAAAAGACACAAGCAGGGAGTGATTGTCTTTCAATAAGAAATACTAGTCCAATATGATTTTAGGAAACAGTTTGGTCTCAAATTGGGTCCAAGAAGTCCAGTGTGCGTGAGTCTGTAATTGGCAGCAGGGAACCAGTCTGTGAGCTGACATCTGTGGCTGATTTTTGGTGATAATAAATCAAACTCTCTCTCCCTCCCCTCTCTTCTCCCCCTCCCTCATTGCCGTTCCTTCTCTTCTCATTTCCTCGTCCCGCTGGAAGCCCAAGGACTTTGTTACGCCGACTTTGCAGCAGAAGTTTTGGACGCGGTCGCACTGTTTGGGTGGCCACACATGCGGAGTTGTGAAAGGCCTTTTCCCGGTATAGGTCTGCAGGAGGACGGAGAGAGTATAGCGGAGGAGAAAGGTGGAGACTGAAATGTGGACAGGGTAAAATCCAAGAAAACATGCGTATCCGCTGTAGGCCATGTCTGAGCCCATTTTCATCCCTGCTCGAAGTGCAAGATACGACTTCATTGATCTCACAATGGAGACATTCTCTTAAAAAACACACAATGGGAGTGCAGATAGTCATAAAATATGCAGAGTCAGGTGCTGACAATCTAAAAGGATTGGGTTCATAGATCGTTGGTGATCATTTTAACACATTTTGATCAATATTTTACATTTTGTTGGTCAGACGATGCTTTGCTCTCATTCAAAGATGGCTAATTGGTTTCTGGTTCAACATGCGCTGCAAATCGTCTCTGTCCCATGAAGACTCTGCCCCCTTCTCTGAGTCGCTGCCCATCATGACAAACCTCTGTTCCAGTTCTGGCTCCGTGGATGTAGCACGCTGTCAGACATCAGCCCTCGTATCAGAAGGAGCTGCAGCATGTTGTTTATCTGTAGCAAAGCTATTGTGGATTTTTTTTTTTTTGCCTTCCGATGGCCTGCAGGGTTGCCAGTTCTTCAAAACCAAATTATGGTACAGACAGCCCAAAATGATTGTATTCGGGCACAGATAATCGTACAATGAGAAACAGTGTAGTACCCGTGGTACTTGAGCACTTAGCAGGGGGTATTTCAGATTTAATAAGAAAATGAAACTTAGTAGAATGTCAATATTAATTTCAAAGGAAATTTAGTTTTAATGATGTTTTTTCAGGAAGATGCTTAATTTTGAGAGTATGTTACCTTAAATTTGAACACAGATTGCACGATATTGAAGTAACTTGCAATATGCTGTGCAATATCGCGATAACGATATTACTGCTATATTTCACTACACCATTTTAACACAATATGGTCCATTCTAATTAAACACAAATTGTAAGTAACTTGATCATTTCTTACAACACATTACATCGCTGAGACAAAGTTCCCACCAAATGCTCTCCTCCACTCACTGTCCCAGCCCTCTTACAAACGCTGGGAAGATTTCCGCGAAGACCGAGGGACTGCGATTTAGATTAGGCCTCCGCTTGTTACATTAAACTTTATATAGACACAGACAGAGTGAAGAATTATGGGAAAATCCAGTATTCGGGGGCAGTAGGAGGTGACCGCCGCAGTAAAGCTCTCTCTCAGTGCATGTTCGCTCCATACTTAAAGCCAGGCCCCTGAAACCTAATCCCACGTCGAACCCAAAGTCACATTACTTAAGATAATAATGTAAATACTGTTGATTTACACATAAACCAAACCATCATGCTTATGCCAATGCATTGCGAAAATAAATTCCCCGTCTGTCTGCGCGTCGACTTTCGGTTTCCTGCTCGGTATTACATTGAAAATATACAGTGTATTTGAATGCCGTATTGTTAGGTACAGTTCAAATATACGGTGATGTTGAAGCAGTGGATAGTAGTGAAAGTATTAAGAGAGAGGCACAGAACACAAGTGTATGCACTTTTTGTCATAATCTTATTACAGAGTGAAAGTGACAAGGAAAGAGGAACAGTAAAGGATAACAAAACACCAGTTAAAGATGTATAATGCAACTTTTATGTAAAAAAAAAAAAGTTGATATTAGTGTGTATTTGACCTTTCAGTGCCGGTGGTTAGCTTGGCGCCTTCGCGTTTCATCTCGGTGGCTCCTATGTTGCTTCAGGATCTATTTTATATCAGTTTGTTTAGGGTTTCGGGTAGGTTTTTGGAATTGCATGCAAGGTCAAGGTTCAACAACACTTTCAGCTGACTATCTGAACATCCTAAATGACCAGGTTATTCCATCTTCCTTGATGGCACGGGCATATTCCTAGATGACATGGGGCTCACATTGTGAAAGAGTGGTTCAGGGAGCATGAGATGGATTGGCTGCCATAGAGTTCAAATAGTAAACCCATTGAGAATCTTTGGGATGTGATAGAGAAGGCTTTGAGCAGTGGTCACACTCTCCCATCATCAACGAGCTCTTGTTGAAAAATGAATGCAAAGCTGGATCTTTTGCAGAAGCTTATTGAAACAATATCATCAAAGCTAAAGGCACTACAACCAAATATTAGAGCGTGAGTAGCCTGGCCTTAGCCATCTGTAAACTCCGGTCAATTATCTTTTCCCTATATGTTACGTCTGGGCCTGATCTCAGTGGCTGCGTTTCATCGGTTGAATTTCAACCTACCATTCAGCGAGCGGGGGAGGCGGGTGTTATAGGTGACGTCAAGCATTTGCGCCGCATTTGCTGGTTGTAGTTCGGTAATGGCGGCGGATACGAACGTAAAGGAAGCTCTTCAATCTGTTCTGGCTCGGCTCCCAAATATCCAGAAATTAAAATTGAAGCCTTGGAATGCGCAAGGAATGCTCCAAGAGTTATGATAGCTGCTTCACTCAACACGGGCCCATTACATACGTCATGACCAAACGCTAGCGAAAATCATATCCAATCGTTTCAAAGGAGTTCACCCCTCCCACCTGTTAACTGAGCTCAATTGTGAAGATCCAGACCCTCTGTACGAAACGAAATGAATACGAGAGTAAAACCAGGCTAGAGCGTGAGAGGTGTCTTGCCCAACTGTCAACTTCTATTTTAAAATTGTCTTCACTACGAATCATCTATCTGTCAGCGTCACATTGGCAATTAAAACCAATTTGTCAATTCAAAGTGTTTCATCTGCTGTGGGTGTCAAATGCACTCTCTGTGAACTTGAAAATCCGGATGAGCATTAAAAAGAAAGTTAATGCAATACATAAACATTAGTTTAAAGACCAGCTTAAATGTGTGTATTTTATTATATTTATTGGGTGAAATGTTACAGGGTGTGGCATTAAGTTATAACATAAAATGTCAATGGTAGAATCAGGTTTTGTTCTTGAATTGGTCAGTGAGCTCCCACTGACCATTTCACATAGATAACTTTAACTTTGATACTCTAAGGTTTATGCATAATAACAGATGGTCGAACGACGACACCGAATTAGCTAGAGCCTAATCAGGCATTAATATGTTTGTTTACTGTAACTCAACAATCTTTAGACTAAGTAACTGTAAAACGCACTGTAATTAGCGTGTTTATGAAAGGCCCCTCGCTTTGACTGATGACCGTTTAGCTCCCGGGGGACCGACGGCTAGCTAATGTAAACACGCGCCACGTCCGTCCCTCTCAGCGGCGGGGGTGACTTGTAAAAACATTTACGGGATTAGGGCTACGCTAGGGGTCAACGCGGAGCTCGGGGTAGGCCGTCTTAGATGGGGTCACTTGATAGACTGCTCCGGCGCTGTCGCAGTGTGACGGAAAGTCATTATTAGGTGGAACAAGTCTATGAAGACTTACGGCTGCTGCTTCTCGAGTGCAGGGTAATGCTCCTGTGTCATGAATACCTTACGCAGACGCGGTCTTTGAAAATATTTGAAGGGAATTAAATAGGTTTCTGTGAGGTTTAGCCTGGACAAGAAGCACACCCTCAACCACAACCTTTGGCTTGTGAATGAGGCATTGTGTCATTATCATAATCCTGACATTGCGAGGCATTAAAAATCATTATGTGACGCATGAGACAATGCAGTTTAACGGACTGAGCCAGGATTAACGTTATGGGTTTATTTTGTACACAGGGTCATTGACATCTTCGGTTGTTCTTGTGGAGAGTCTTTGGAGTATTAGGAGACATAATTGGTTTGTTTATTTGTTACTTTAATCTGTGTCATTTGCTGGGATGGGCAATGGGTAATAAAAAACAAATGTCATTCAAATAAAACCATCATCGCTATTTCGACCTTTTAAATGCTAAAATTAGTTGTAATTTGTAGCTTTTCTTTGTATAATAACAAGCAAAATACGATTAATAAAAAATGGTCACCAAAAAATTAACTGTTACCATGGAGATCCGCCATAAAGAAAAAACAGTATAAAAACTGGAGAAAAAGTCCTGGAACAACTCTGTAAGCTGTTGAGTCACGACTGGTGAATACATCTAACACACTGTAGTGTCCAAGTGTTTTGACGTGAACACTAACTCCAGTCTTTTACCTGTTAAAATCTCCATTAGCTTATTATTGCTGCAAATCTCATGATGCTTAGCGATATGACCGCACAGTCCTCTAAAGGATTACGCACAATCCAGAATCAGTATCATGTTTTGCTTAGGCTTTTACAACAATTTTACAATATCATTGCCTGGGTATTTTTCTGTAGAATGGTTTGTGTAGGGCTAGGTACCATTAAACGATACGAGTGTGGTATCGAAAACAAAGTTTAGGTACTACTGGTATCGAGAAAAAAAAAGCAGGAACCGAAAGAAATATATCTTTATAGACTAAGTTGTGATACCTGTTGGTCCAGGGACAGCACTAAGGTAAGTTACTTGATTGTTTTATCTGAAACAAATGATACAAATTTGAATTAACATTATTGTTCTGTTTGTGGCTCTATATGACAAATATGTTAGTATAGATATCAAAAAGAGTATAGTTAGAGGTTTGTGTCTTGAAATTACCTTCCCTTTGCACCATCGAACATTACAAATCAAACTAATATCTCACTGGGTGAAAAAGCCCTCGCCATCTCATAGGGACCTGTCAGCCCAGCTTATCTCTCACCCCCACACCGGCTTATGTCTCCGAGCCACGTCTGATCCCACAGCCTGACACCTACTGAAACTCCATCCAGCACCAGCGGCTTGCCTGCTCAAGACCCGCTTACCCCCCATCGGCTGTTTTTTACGGCGGGCATTTTATGGGACCACAGAGGGCCTTGAAGCCTGGAGAGGTCAGACAAACCGACAGCAGCGGTCATGACCAATGGCTCATTTCCTAGCTGTGGCGTGATGGAGAGGATACGTCTACGGCTTTCCCTCTAAGCCAGGGGTCTGCAACCATCTTTGGGAAAAAAAGCCAAATGTTCACAAGTCGCGACCAGTGTTTTGAGAAATATATTTTGTCATAGCTTTTGCAGAGAATATACTGTTTTTGTACGGCTCTTTGAAATGTACAGTTCCCAAAGATTCCACTCCCGGTTAAAAGCCATGAATCAAATCTTTCTATTACTACTTTATTTGTTAAGGCGGTTATCAAAATGTTCTTGTTGTAGAGGGATATCCCAATTTTACCAATCTGTGAACAAATTACACCAAGGCATGCAATCTAATCTGCATCTCAAAGAAATCAATCATAATAACCGAAGAACGTGCAGAGGAACTGTAATTTGGTGGTGTTACTGTGATGTTAAACGCTTGATCGTTATAAAACTTTCACACAAATGAATGAACATGGAGAATCGTGGAAGGATTTGCGAGGGCTAGAGTGCTCGTGGCTGTGGCAAACCGTTTGTTTGTTTCAAAATCAGATTGGAGATCTTAAATTCCAAGGTCCTTGTGATGCTTTAACTTTGCATGTCTTGTATATCATGTAAAATACGATATTCCCCCCACCAAATGAATGATAATTAATAAACCTGACATGATTACTGAAAGTTTTATAGAAGATAAATGAAAGAAATATACCCTAGAAAAGGTACGCGACCCACTTTTTGGTCCCGAACCATTGACTCACCTTAGCCTTGGTATTTTATGTCGTACAACTTTAAATTATGTTATGTATGTCTAGATAGATAATGCAACGGAAAAATTATGTCTTAAATGAGAAAATGACTTAAAATTGCTTGAGTAAAGGTTCTTTATGTTGAATTTGAGTCCGTCTGACCTAACTTATCTAAGACTAGACCAAATCTACTCAAACTTTAGATTGAATCTCTTAATTAATTTCTTCCTTAAAATGATTATTCATTTTCCAGTGTTGCACAAGTACGAAATACATTATCACATGCAGTTACAGTATAAAAAACGCTCGTATTGTATGATTGACTTCAACTTAACTTACTGCTCAATGTTTGTCTTTACTGTCCCTATTAGTAAAAAAAAAAAAAAAGTTCGCAATGGGACATACTGGACACAACCATGCCCCGCTGTATCGACGTCACATGACTGGCAGCCATGACGTTTGGCAATCACATGGCTTAATTTGACAGATTGATAAATATATGTCCAGCATTTGGCCCATCCATCAAGCTGTGCATTGGGGCAACCTGTCCAGCAGTGGGCAGCTACATGCGGACCCCGCCTCCAGATCATGAGCGAGAACTTTTTATTCTTGTTGAAATTCCTGTTACTTTACTAAGCCAGAAGTCAGCCAATTGTCACAACAACGGGGCTAAAGAGCCGTTTCTCTAATACCTTATAGTCTAAAGATGTCAGTACTAGTCCAACTGTCTGGCGAGACACGAAGCCAGCCACCATCTGTGAAAACCCAGCTACGCTCCAGCCCTGCCTGGTTCATGTCCCCGACACTGCGAGGGTCATTACGAGCTGTCTGAACGCGACAAATCTGGGTAGAAGAAGACAAAGAAGACATGGAGTTAACTGGGAAAAGGTAGCGAGACGTTTTAAGCCCCATGCACCGAGAGTTTGTGGTCGGTTTGATTTTTATATGGAGTGAAACAATGAGTCAGGACTAGGGGCTACTGCTGCGCCCTGAATGGGAAAGGCAGCCCTCACATCTGGAGGTGTCTGAGCAGGCTTTGTAGCAGCTAACAACTGGATCTATGTGCTGTTGAGGGTTTTACAAGGGGAGCAAGAGGAGTGTGGGAGAATGTCTCAATTCCTCTGTGCAAGCATACCAAACTACGCTGTTCCTGTTAGAAAACACTGGCTAAAAGAAATGTGCGAAGCGCGAGAAGTGGTTTGTTTTAAGGGATAGAATTCGGTGCTTAGACTTTGGCTTCGTTGGAGGATTCGTCTTCTAAGGTCTTCAGTTTAATGGTGAACACCTATCAAACCTTACCATACATAGACAAATATGCAAACTCCATACAGAAAACAAACCATGAATCTTGTCATTGAAAAGAAAGAGTGAAATCCTAAAGAAATCCTGCTGTCATCAAGAAGAACCATGTCCTTTATCTATTCCACTTTCTTAAGAAATTATGAATAGTTATCCTGAATTTGCAGACACCCACAGGACAGTACCCTGGGATGAGGGGGAATATCAACTTTCTTAAACCTGGGATACAGGTTCCACTCTTGGCCACACAATGTCTTTAAAGTGGAAATATCATACATAGTTTGGGCTTTAAAACAAGGTAATCTCAGTCTGGATATTTCATATTTTACAATTTAAATTAATGTATGTGTTTGTAAGTCTGCTCTTTAAATCATATGTTGTTTGGAGTTGGAGTCTGTCTGGCGATGCCGTCTGGTAAAAAAAAACACATGATTGCTTGGAAAAAAATTACAAGCAACCATATTTAGCTAAAGGCATGCTAACAAATTGGTTTTGTTCAATCTTATGTTTGCATTGAATGTTTGAGAGTAACATCACATCTTTCATAAATGCAGTTTGGAATGGGTCTAATGATCTATAAAAATCCAGAAGACACTTTCAGTCTCTACCTATTATGCTACCAAACCCAAACTCACCAAAACACCTGGATTACAACAGTTAAAAATAAAATAAGTCAATGCGTCCCTTTTACTGTATATTAGCTCTCTATACAAAACATAGCAACACCTCGGAACACTTTGCAGATCAAAAACCTACTTGTTAAACTAAAATACCAAATGAACCTAATTAATGATGTCAAAAAAAACCTCTCAAAACTTCTTGGAAAGTGCAAGCAGCTGAACAATACAGGCAGCGCTTGTACAAACTCCCCATCCTTGTTAAACCCCCTATCAAACTCACAAAACCCCTCTGTCTTTCAACGCGCCACACTTTGCACTTTTGCCGAAGAGTCTGGTAGCAATCACCAGCGCCGCTCCGCACACTTCGGCTCTCCGTGCCTGCGCCCACGAAGCCTGCGCGCCCGCCCCACCGCTGCGCCCCATAAAAAGTGCTCTAATGATCAGCCCCTGCCCACACCCCAGCCCGCTGGCACCCGGCCCGTGGATGCACCCTCCGAACTGGGGGCAACTTTACGAGGCGAGCCGACCCCTGATGTCATCTGCAGCTCCAGCCGAATGCTGCCAACTCCTCTGGAGGAAAGAGCACACACAGACTGAGCACAAGTCGAAGGAGGAAACTTGTGTAAAGGTTTATAGAACATACTTTCACTTCAGTAACTTTTGGGTGAAGATGAAACTTGAGCTTGTGTATTGTTCCTTTATGAAAAACATACATTTTCAATCTGGAGAGGATTCAGTCTGTCTGCTCTCCAGATCATGCCGTCCACCTGCTGATGTCATTTGGTGCTCTGATGGGTTTGTAGAAAGTCCCAACAGCTTCACAATCACTACACTTGTACTTGTCGGTGTCCAGTTGTGCCAGTGTTGTGCCTCCACTAATTGTTTCTTGCACATTGAGGGCAGCTGAGGGTTTGAGTGGTCTCTTGGTACAGCTGTGTTTTTTTTGTAGTTTCTGTGCTCCAGATTGTTTTGTTGGATACTGTTGTACATCTTTGCTATGTTTTTGTAAGGTTCAGCGGATCTTTTACTGCAAAGAGTCCATAAAGGAAAAGCTTTTTAAAAGTAAACAAACAGCTAGCTTACGAGCTAAAGACATTTGAGATCTACAAAGGTCTTCTTCTGAAACACTGGATAGGCACAAAGAGTCCCCACACCTGCAGCACAGTGGATGCGTAACAAGAGAAACAAAAAAGGGACAAACAAGGAGGTATCCAGGCTGAGCCACACATGCCTTCTATTGTTCTGGCTAATAGACGTTCACTGGAGAATAAAACAGATTAACTGCTAAGCACTTCCCAGGAGATGGTGAAAGACTGTTGTGGAGCTGAAGGAAGCGGAGGGAGCTGCACAGGAGGAGGACATGGAGGAGCTGACCAATGCGGGACAGCACACTCTGAAACAGGGACAAACCCATGAAGGCGGTGCATCATTTCAGAGGATCACTGAAGGCAGGCCTCCTCCGGATGCTCCAGTTTCCCCTACCTCAGGTTGGCCCACATTGCGCTCAGTCACAATGGCTCAGGACTAACCCAGCTCCTGAACGCAATGTTATTGTACAACTGTACAATGACAAATAAATAATTTAAATTTGCATACATGTTCTTCATATTACATAGCAGAACACAAAGTCCCAAGGCTAAGGGTGTCCAAAACCATAATTGCTCAAACATACACATGAATGAAACACCATAGAGGAGGAAACTAAATCATAACATACTTTAAAGTGTAAAAGATATAGGTTTTGCATAATACAGGACTTTGATGACATCTTAAGTAACCTTCCATCTCAACCGCCAAAATACTTATTTACAACTATGTTCCTGTTTGATGGCGTTCGAAACACCACACACGCCGCCATGACGCATCGACGGCTTCTCATGTGACGCATCAAGCACCGAGCGGACACTGACTTACTGTTTACAGAGTGACTCTGTATGAGCGGAGGTTCATTCATAACTTCATGAACATTCACAGAGGAACGACTTGTGGTCACACGCTACAAATCACGTTTTTGCGAGAAGAACTTGTTTGCGCTGGTGGTTTCATTTCCAGAAAGGTATCATCAAGGGAAATAGTGGTACACTCTAGGGAATATGAAATTGGGAAATAACTAAATGGTCTGACTATGGGAACTGTGGCTGTACTGCGACGATTTTGCGAGTTACCAAAAGTAATGGCATTTATTTCAGAGTGGGCTGCATCAAAATAGTATTTTCTTTTAACTAGCTTACTGACTTGGCTTACATAACCAGAGTCGTCATGCGCATCTTATGTGTGAATATTCCAATACGAGACAAATAATAATTGCAGTATTTCTTCTTTTTTTTCTTTTTAGCATTTTTGTTATGTTCAGGGCCTTGTTGTAGGCTTTTGCTATGTTTGTAACCACTTTGAAGGTATATGGTCAGAGGTGAATATAGTACTCTACATTATATTTACTCAAGTACATGTACTTCAGAAACCTTTTTTAGTAACTGTACTTATTGGAGTTGCTTTATCACACAGTACATTTTACTTCTACTCCAGGTGTGTCTTTTTGAAGTACCAGAACTTGTAACACTCACACTCAGTGCAAGTGGTTACCAATCAAATCAGGGATGTTGTGTTTCTGTTACAATGTTCTTATCACAGTGGTGCTTAAACCAGGACTTAATCAGGAAAATAGACACGACATACGACATAGACAGTCTTTTTTAGAGGTACAAAATCATATAGGTTTTAATTTCAACCAAAAAACACGGCCCTCCAAAAAAAGGGTACTGCCCCTTTAATGTTCGTCAATAGTCCTTTGCGCAGTGTTGCGCGCACTTTAGGAGTCGTTTTAGTCCAAACGGTAGGAGGGAAACTCCTTTTCCTCCAGGGGTGATCCAAGCCTATCCCGTCACGTGGTCCCAAAACAGAAAGCCCGGTCCTGCAGTGTCCAGAAACTCCAAGTCCTTCAGAGTCGGGTAACCGCTTCAAACCCGGGCTTTAGTCCATGTGGTGAGGCCTGATCCCCTCAATAGTCCGTCTTGTGAGCACCATTCACTGTGTCGTGTGACTGGGAGCGAGGGCGCGCGCACACACATGTGTGAAGAAATACAATTAACGCGCCTGCCTCAGCTGGAGGGCCATCAGCTGGGCAGGTAAATAACAACAAAAGGTACACACAGGATTGCATTTACAATAAAAATAATGTTAAACATAAATTATATGTTGCCTGTGCTACATAGACCCCCCTCCAGCCGGAGGCTATAGGAGTCAATACTTCTTTAGGTTAACAACGTTAACTGTGTCCTGTTTACTAGGTTTATCTACCCAACCCACTGCATAGTTGAGGGGCCCTAGTTTCCTGACAACAGTAGCTGGACCTTCCCATTTTGGTGCCAACTTTGCTGAGAATTTCTCAGACGCTTTTGAGACTGGGTGAGTGCGTACCCAGACTAAGTCCCCTTGTTTAAAGAGCACATCCTTTCTGTGTGCGTTATAGTACTTAGCTTGTCTGTCTTGGTGCTCTCCTACTCTCCTTTTTACCTCCTCTGCCAGCTTTTGCTGCCGCTCCACAAGATCATAGGTAGTTTGCTGCGCTGGGTTTGGTGGTTTGTGTATTAGTCGTTCCAATGGACCTTTGAGCTGTCGGCCCAGTGCGAGTTCAGCAGGAGTTTTCCCTGTGGTCTCCTGTTGTGCCGTGTTTATGGCGTACCTGAACTCTGGCAGCCACTGGTCCCAGGCAGTGTGATGCTGTCCCACATACGATGCAATCATAGTTTTGATTGTTCGGTTAAACCGCTCGGTGAGATTCGTTTGCGGATGATAGCTGGTCGTGAGCTTTTGGACCACGCCCCATGTCTTACACAGCTCTATCAACAACGAGGCAGTGAACTGTGGACCCCTGTCTGAGACCAGGTACTGAGGTACTCCCCAACGAGTGAAGATCTCCTCCCTCAGTATCTTCACGATCTTCGGAGTCTTACTATCTCTCAAGGGAAACAGTTCCACCCACTTAGAGAAATAGTCCACCACCACTGCGAGATAGACATTTCCTGTCTTGCTTTTTGGGAAAGGCCCCATCAGGTCTATTCCCAGCATTTCACCCGGTCCTTGAACCTCGGTTGCCTGCATGAAACCAGATGGTCTGGTGTTGTCGACCTTGTATTGCTGGCAAACTCTACATCGCTTTGTATGTCCCCATACATCCTTCCGAACATCAGGCCACCACGCCACCTCAAGAATCCGCAGCAACGTTTTGAGCTGTCCAAGGTGCCCTCCCAAAGGGTTGTCATGAAAATAGCGCAAGAATTCCGGTACAAGCGCCTGTGGCACAACTAGCTGATGCTTTTCTCCCTGGTCTTTCAAGGGTACTCTCCTGTACAGAACTCCCTGGTGGACCACGAAGCACATGCGGTCAGACTTGATTGTCGTTTTAGCTTTCCCCTGCAGCTCCAAAACCGTTTGGTCCTTCTTTTGTGCCTGAGCCATTTCCTCCATAGTGACAGGTAGATCAGAGGAACTGTCTGACGTGAAGGCCAGGCATGGAGTGGTCTCGAGAGGCGGCAGCGCGAAGGCTCGTGACAAGGCATCTGGGGCTGCATTTAGACATCCTTTTCTATAATGCACCCTAAATGTGAACTGCTGGAGTCTGAGAATCCATCTCGTGAGCCGAGAGGAAGTCTTCGGACAGTTGAAGGCCCACGATAAGGCTGCATGGTCGGTGTAGACATTAAATTCCACCCCCTCCAAATAATGTCTCCACTTTTCCACTGCCCACACGACAGCTAAACACTCCTTCTCCGATGTGGAGTAGTTCCTCTCCGCTCCTCTTAGTCCTCGAGAGGCATAAGCGATCACATGTTCACCCTCAGAAAAGACTTGGGAGAGAATGGCCCCTAGGCCGACCTCGCTGGCATCAGTGTGGGGTAGGAGGGTATTTGGTTGAACCAGCACCGGAGAGCCCTGCAGCGCATCTTTTAAGGCGTCCATGCTGGCTTGACATTCCTCCGTCCACTTCCACTCTACCCCCTTTCTCTTTAGGTTGTTCAGCGGGGCCGCTAGGTCTGCAAAGTGTGGTATAAACTTATGGTACCAACCCGCTAGACCGAGGAACCGCTGTAACTCCTTCACATCTTTTGGCGGAGGATACACAGCAACCGCTTGGGTCTTTGATGGATCCACCTCCACCCCTTTTGCGGTGACGATGTGTCCCAGGAACTTGAGCTGACGCTTGAAGAAATGACACTTTTTCATATTGAGACTGAGGGTTGCAGCATGCAACTTCCTGAACACAGCATTCAAATCTTGTAGGTGTTGCTCCCGTGTTTGGGAGTAGACTATGATGTCATCAATATAGACAAAACAGTTCTTTCCTCTGAGCTCTCCCAACACCCTCTCCATTAACCGTTGGAAGGTGGCAGCAGCATTCCTCAGACCAAAAGGCATTCGCTTAAACTGGTATAGGCCCTGAGATGTGATAAAGGCCGTTTTTGGCTTGCTGTCCTCCTCCATAACGATCTGCCAGTAACCTGATTGTAAGTCTAGAGCACTAAACCATGATGCATTCTCTAATGACTCCAGGATGTCATGAATGATGGGCATTGGATAGGCATCTGGTAGAGTTTTGGAGTTGACCTTTCTGTAGTCCACACAAAATCGGTCACGACCATCCGGACGGTCAACAAGGACAACTGGCGAAGCCCAGGAGGACTGTGATGGTTCGATGATGTCATCCTTCAGCATTGTCTCCACGTGTTCTTCGATGACCCTCTTCTTATGGGGTGAAACCCGGTATGCCTTAGTCCTCACAGGAACCTCATCCTGAGTGAAGATGGCGTGTTTCTCGACTGTGGTCTTCCCCAAACGCCCTGATGTGACAGTAGGCCACCGCTCCATCAGCTGCTGTAGCTCCTCAAGGCCATCGGTGTCATGGGAAGGAGTGTTCGTGAATGAAACGTTCCCGGGAGCTGTTGTCGTCCAACATGGCAAAACGGAACCTTGAGGCATGGCATAGTAGAAGTTCACGGAGGACTGGTCTTTGCACCACTGTCCCGCCTGAACAAACTGCTGAAGGAATGGGTAAAAGGTGTAACGTGACCCTGCCTTCAGGCCATAGCTTCTCTTTGACAGGTTCAGAATGACCGCGGCTTCCGTCAGAAAGTCCAGCCCAATGATGACCGGAAAGGCCAAATGACGATCCTCCATTATATGGATGTCAGCGTCCCATTTCTGACCATGCCAGTCGACCGAGAGCTTGTGCTTCCCTAGTGCTGGATGTGCTGTTCCATCGGCCATGACAAACCGTTGTTCCTCCGCCGGAAAGAGAGCCTCCCGTTTGTATTGGATTTGCTTCCACAGGCTCTCCCGCATCAGGGTAAAGGTGCTTCCGGTGTCCACTACAGCGGTACCTTGGATACTCCGTATGGCAACAGGCACTAACAGTAACTCTAGTTTGCTGTTTTTGTGTCCGAGGTGCTGGACGATGGAGATTCCCGCTGACGTCGGCTGTGGCTTTTTCTCCGTCGTTTTGCGTGCAGCCTTTTCTGCCGAGGCATGGACCTTCTGCCAGTATTCCTTGGATCCAGCACAGTCCTTCTCTACCATTGTTCCCACCTTCACCAGCTCAGTAACTGTTGTTACGGTTCCTCGAAGACAGCCGGCGATTTTGGGGTTACTATTATTGAGAATCCGCCGAACCATTTCCTCCTCCTGCATGTCCGGTTTCCACTTCAGACACAAAGCACGATAGTCATAGGAAAAGTCTCAGGCACTGGTCAGGTTTCTGCACCATAGCCCTCAGTTTCTCTTCCACTTCGCTCATATAATCTGTGGGCAGAAAGGCAGCCATGAAAGCATTTTTGAACGAAATCCAGTCCTTTACTTGTGCCTTAGCTGCTTTCCACCAGCTCAGAGCAGGCCCCTTTAACACTGAGGACAATGTCCCAATGAGTTCAGGATTGGAGAGTGGTCTGATCTCTAAAAGATTCTCACATTGTTCCACAAAGTTTAAAACTTCTGAGGTCTCACTACTTGGGCCGAACATGGGGAACTCAAGCCGCACTGGAGGTTTGGAGTAGTAAGGAGAAGCACCACCTGAACTTAAGGAAGGAGAAAACGGCTCTACATGGCTGGCATCAGCAGACACTACCACTGCACGACTACCAATAGGGGTGCTGGTGGGTCTCATCTTGCTAATGTCCTTTTTCCATTTCTCATCCCGACGTAGTAAGCAGTTGACTACACTTCTCTCCAGCTTTGTTAACTCTCCTACAAGGTTTCTTTCCATCTTTGCTAAGCTTGCGTCGACATAAAGCCTAAAAGCAGCCTCTCTGTTCAGAGTGCTGGTTGCGGAGTCTCTGAAATGTTGCCCCAGACTGACTAGCCTCTCCTGCAGCGCTTGTACTTGATTTGATAGGTCATTAACCTGCCCCTGGGTATTCTGCCCGTTATCGCCCCCTATGTCTTGCACTTCGTCTACAGCGCCTTGGGGCAAGCCTTCTTCTGATCGAACAGATCAGTTTGTGGATGCAAAACAACTTTCTCCAACTAAACTCAGACAAAACTGAGATCATTGTCTTTGGCCCACAGACACAAAGACAAAGTGTTATCAGTCACCTTGAGTCTCTCGCTCTGAAACCAAAAAATCAGGTTAGAAATCTAGGAGTAATCATGGACTCAGACCTGAACTTAAACAGCCACATCAAAGCAATAACATCATCAGCTTTTTACCATCTGAAGAACATTGCTAAGATCAGAGGAATAGTGTCAAAACCAGACTTAGAGAGACTCATCCATGCATTTGTCTCCAGCAGGTTAGACTACTGTAACGGCCTGCTCACTGGCCTTTCTAAACGAGCTGTTAGACAGCTGCAGAACATCCAGAACGCTGCTGCTCGAGTCCTGACAAGAACAAGGAAATACGACCACATTAGTCCAGTGCTCCGGTCTCTGCACTGGCTTCCTGTCACTCAGAGAATAGAATTTAAAACAGCTCTGCTTGTGTACAAGTCTTTTCATGGTTTAGCACCAAAGTACATCTTTGACATGTTAGAGCCGTATGAACCATCTCGGGCCCTGAGAACTTCAGGGAGGGGTCTCCTGGTGGTTCCCAGAGTCAATAATAAACACGGTGAGGCTGCGTTTCAGTTTCATGCAGCTAAAATCTGGAACAGTCTTCATGAGGATGTGAGACAGGCCTCAACTCTGACAATGTTCAAATCCAGGCTGAAAACAGCTCTTTTTACCCGTGCATATGAAAACTGAAAGTATTTTATCTGCACTCTTGCCTTTTACTGTCATTGATTAACTTTATGTGGATGTTTTATTGATTGATTTTATCTGTTTTCTTGTAATTTCTCTTTCTGCAACTGTGAAGCACTTTGAATTGCCTTGTGTATGAATTGTGCTCTACAAATAAACTTGCCTTGCCTTGCCTTGCCTTGCCTTCTTTGACATCAGGGTTAGCGTTATCAGCATTTACATCTGGTACATGGTTCAAAACCTCATCCTGAGAACCATGCTCCTCCTCAGACGAAGCCTCGTTCTCAGTTAAATACATAGAACCTAACATAGAGGACAATTCCTCTGCAGGGTTACGTCTAGTAACAAAAGGCCCAGCAGTAAAATCTGGATCCCCCCAACAGGCTCTGTAACAACATCTAAAGCCTGTGGAACTGGCTCTATTACAACAAGAGGGGCCTGAGCATCCGTGCCATCCATAACCACAGGTAGGTAGTCGTCACAACACACAATACAGATTTGACAATTACAATGAAATCACAACCCCCGTACGGGCCACCATATGTAACACTCACACTCAGTGCAAGTGGTTACCAATCAAATCAGGGATGTTGTGTTTCTGTTACAATGTTCTTATCACAGTGGTGCTTAAACCAGGACTTAATCAGAAAAATAGACACGACATACGACATAGACAGTCTTCTTTAGAGGTACAAAATCATATAGGTTTTAATTTCAACCAAAAAACACGGCCCTCCAAAAAACGGGTACTGCCCCTTTAATATTCGTCAATAGTCCTTTGCGCAGTGTTGCGCGCACTTTAGGAGTCGTTTTACTCCAAACGGTAGGAGGGAAACTCCTTTTCCTCCAGGGGTGATCCAAGCCTATCCCGTCACGTGGTCCCAAAACAGAAAGCCCGGTCCTGCAGTGTCCAGAAACTCCAAGTCCTTCAGAGTCGGGTAACCGCTTCAAACCCGGGCTTTAGTCCATGTGGTGAGGCCTGATCCCCTCAATAGTCCGTCTTGTGAGCACCATTCACTGTGTCGTGTGACTGGGAGCGAGGGCGCGCGCACACACATGTGTGAAGAAATACAATTAACGCGCCTGCCTCAGCTGGAGGGCCATCAGCTGGGCAGGTAAATAACAACAAAAGGTACACACAGGATTGCATTTACAATAAAAATAATGTTAAACATAAATTATATGTTGCCTGTGCTACAAACTCTTACTTGAGTTAAACATTTGGTTACTTTTTTCCACTTCCATATCCCATATGTGGCTGCCTTTAGTCAACATCTCCATGGAGACGAGCTGGAGACGTCCCGCTCCCAGTAAAGTTACAGTCAGGTTACTTGTATTTTACTCTCTTCCCTATATTGGGTGAACTGTTATGAGGTGTGGCTTTAATTTAGTCAGTTGGCCCCCAGAACCCGAGTTTCTCAACTCCACCCATGCAGCCGCTCCAGCTCAAATGTGTCTTCTCTCTCTCTGTGTTTTCTCTCTCCACACTTGGAACGCTGCAGGCTGCAAACATTTTATCAGGGCGTCTGAACATAATGTTTTCTGATTTTCTTCTTATTATGTCTTGTCTGTTGAAAGAATAAGGAGACATGCATTGGCACACATTTCTTTATCCTTCTCTGTCATCCTTTTCAGTGATTGCAAGGCAGTTGTAATAAAGTTGTAAATAAAGAGTCCAAACTGGCCTGTGCATTTTACTTGTAGGCGCAGTTGCAATGTAGCTTGGCAAGATGGCAAAAAAATCAAACCCAACACTTTTGTTTTAGTTCTAATTGTTCATGGGGTGAACTTAAAGGCATGAAACAGTTTCTATAAACACAATAGACCCACTTCTCCTACATATTGTTCACAGATCTGTGTTAGTGAGCACTTCTTTGTCAAGACAAGATAATTCATCCCCCTCACAGGTGTGGCATATCAAAATGCTGATTAGACGCATGAAGATTGGTGTGCCGTAGGCTGTCTACAATAAAAGTCCACTCTGAAATGTTCAGTTTTGCTTTAATGGAGAAGGGGAGTCAGAAAACCAGTCAGTGTCTGGTGTGACCACCATTTCCTTCACACAGTGCAGCACATCCCGCTGTCATTAGCCTGGTCTTACCATACCCTCGTACTCATTTCGTAGAGGGTCTGGATCTTCACAATTGAGCTCTGTTTTCAGGTGGGAGGGGTGAACTGATTGGATCTGATTTTACCCAATCGCTAGCGTTTGGTCGTGAAGTATGTAATGCCCGCTCGAGTGAGTGAAGCAAGCTATCAAATGCTTGACGTCACCTATAACACCCGCCTTCCCCGCTCGCTGAATGGTAGGTTGAAATTCAACCGATGAAACACAGCCACTGAGATCAGACCCAGACGTAACATGTAGGGAAAATATAACTGACCGGAGTTTACGGATGGCTAAGGCCAGGCTACGTTGTCATACTGTATACGGCAATCCAGAGGGGACATGTCATTCAAGAACTCCATCAACTCTATGTGCTGCACTGTGTGAAGCAAATGGTGGTCAAACCAGATACCGACTGGTTTTCAGAAACTCGCCGACCCACCACAATAAAGTAAAACCGAAGATTTCAGATTGTCCTTTTATTGCAGACAGCCTAAGGCACACCAATATTCATGATCTAATCGGCGTCTTAAGATTCCACAACTGTGAGGGGGCATGGATTCTCTCTGCAAAGGCGAAGTGCTCACTATCAGATTTTTGAACAATAAGAGAAATATTGTCTATTGCGTTTATAAAAAAATGTTCCATGCCTTTGAGTTCACCCCATGAAAAATGAGAGCTTGGGTTTGTAGTATCAGATGGGCCAAACAGACTGCACCAGGTCCCACTGATATTAAACTGGGACTTTAATATAGAGTTTTCATGTTCTTGTCTCTTTACGTCAATGCTAAAACAATATTCGGTTGAAGCCTATGGAGTTCTCACTGAACAGTTTTTTACTTGGGTCACGTCTTACTTCTACTCGAGTCAAGCTAGCCTGATGGGTATTCTAACTTGAGTGAATATTCAAACTACTCTGCTCGCCTCTTGTCATGGCTATGTTTAGAGCCTTGTTGTTGGGTTATGGGAACATTGGTGTGCTACCAACAGTCGTAGGCACTACCGCGTATCTACTGCGGTGGCCAACATTCCTCCTGACCTTACCTCACTGACAGGGATTAACAGACACGCTGTAAAAAAAATGAAAAAAATAACAAGCTAATTACCGGGCAAATGGGCCTTAGTCATTCCAGGGGTTCCTCGCCAGGAGCTTCTTGCAAATGAATGACCCTCTGTCCTCTCCCACCTCCAACTCCTTGAATGCGTTTTGATCTTGCGCTGACTTAGATCACATCTTCCACTCTTCACGTCAAGAAACGTCTATTAGCGGTGCTCTTAAAAATATAAGTACCCCGCAGTAACATTTATAGCCAAGAGCTTGAAGACACAGCATACAGTAATACGTAAGGGAAATGAAGAAGAAAAAAAACGAGGCTATTTTTGGAGGAGACTGTAAATTTACCGACATAGTTAAATCCGATGTAGTTATGCTCAGTTGCAAAAGCCCAGTGGTTTTAGTATTGTAAAAATAATAAAATAATGCAGCGCGGCTTAAGTTTTCATTTCCTTTGATGAAACTGGCCGCTGTGAACATGGAACAGGTCTGGGTCTTATTATGAAATGCCCATGGATACGTTTTCCTCACTTGACACGAAATACTTTGTTAGTACACAGCCAGACCAAAAACAAAAGTTGCCACACAAAAAAAAACAATAAGGTGACACGCTGTAATATTTGGTTGCAGCGCCTTTAGCTTTGATCACAGCACGCAACGCTGTGGTGTTGCTTCAATAAGCTTCTGCAATGTCAAAAAGATCCAGTGTTGCATTTTTCACCAAGATCTTGTATTGTGACCACTGCACAGAGCCTTCTCCAGCACATCCAAACGATTCTCAATGGTTTCGATTGAGTGATTGATTTATTTAGTAGTAGTAGTAGTAGTAGTTTATTCGGTCATTTAATTTCTTTAAACATTAACCTCTTAAACACCGCCTTATCCAAGTGCATTTTCTCCAGTTCAGCTTTACCCAAATCCATAAGGTCCATAATGCCTCGTTTGAAAGCTAAGACCTACAAAAAATTTATAATTTTCATCGCTTTATGTCACTTTTTTGTTGCTTTTTTGTAGCATTTTCGTCACACATTTTTTCGTCACATTTTCGTCACTTTTCCATCATGAATTAGACGCCCTTTTGTTGCATTTTCATCACACATTTTTGACACTTTTTTCATGAAGCTTTTAGATTCGGATAAAGCCAAACTGAAGATAAGTGCTCGGTTCAGACGGGGGTTAAGAGGTTAAACAAACATTTCCATTAGGTGTGCAACATCAAAAGTGTTTAGGCCTAAGTGAATACTTATTATGCCTAACCCTGTTTACAGACTTCCATGAGAAAAAAAACAAAACACAGACATTTATAATAAACAATGTCAAGTGTCCAACAGATATGCATGTAGAATCGTTATTTCAACAAAAATTTAAATATTCCAATATATATGTATATTTTAGGGGTGGGACTTTAATGCGTTAATTTCGATTATTTAATTACACAGATTTTAACGTGTTAATTTTTTAACGCAATTAATCGCATTTCCCCCTTTTGCTGTATTTATTCTTTGCTTTTAAATGTGGCATTATTATTACTGTTTAATGTACAAGTTACATGAGTGATCGGAGTTCCTAAAACACTTGAAAAGCTAAATAGCTATAGATGCATCTGTTACTTGAATAACTATACAGATTAACAACAATAAATACATTTGTTGTTGAACTCTGTTTTTTTTTTTTTTATTATTAAAATGTGATTAAATGAAGCCTAGGCGTTAATTCAACCTGGTAGACAAATTTCAGCATCACCGACCTCCAGCCAATGATCACTCCCGAGAGGAGGGCTGATGGCTCCTCAGCCATCTGTGTAAGAGCCGCACCTCCGTAGCAGCCAATCATCGCCCTCGGTCCCGCTTTTAAGCCCCAGTAATCATGGTCTGTTCGCTTCCCAGCTGCGCTGCGACACACCTCCACCCCATCTCCGCCTCTTCCGTCCACGGCTTCTACCTGCTGCATCTTCACGGTCCTCCATACCACCACCAGTGTCCAGGCTCCGGGGAAGACATCCCTAACTCCAAGCTGTTTACCTACACTGACTTATACATCGATGTCTACCGCCGGGGTCTAATCGCCAAAAACTAAAACTCATGTCAATAAATCTTCCTAATCACTGCTTTTGTATGTTTGAGTTTATCCAGGTTGAATTAATTACAGACCTGTAATTAACTCACTAATTAATTAACTAATTAACTTAATTATTTTTTTTATTGAGTCCCCCCACTAGCATATTTACATTACTAAATCATGTCATTATTGAATTAATTCCGTTATAGATCGAATAAAGTATTTTAATGTGTTGCTTACTTTATTTATCATGAGCTTATATATTTTTCAATATTTGTAGATTTATACATCTTTTTGAAGACTTTGACTGTTTCGGGCTCTAGTCGTTCCACAAATTAACAGCTCTTACAGAAATACGTTGACTTTTTTTATTTGTTCTACATTTTACTTTTTGGAAAATCCCGGTTCCTCTGAGGTTATAATGACTTTCCTGTGTTCAAAAAGCTCCTGGATGTGAGGAGGGAGAAGATAATTATGTGGCTTGTACACAATTACTAATGTATTAAGATCTTCAAGGATTTTCAATAGGTTTAGCTCTACAAAAATAGGGTTTGTTGGTGCATAGAAATCTGCTTTTGCCTTTTTTGGAGTAGGAAAATAGGATGAGTATGGGATTTGTAATTGTTTCCCCATATTTCCAAGCCATAATTTAGGTAAGGAAGAAAGAGGGAGTTATATAGTAATAGAGGAGAGTTGTATCAGTTGTATGTTCATTTTGCTAATATCAGCAATGTTTTTTGCTAATTTTGCTTTTAATATACCATCAATGGTAACTCCTAAAACTTTATTTGCAAAAACAATTTCTGTATCATTAATTTTCAAAGTTGCATGATCACTGATTTTTCTATTTCCCAAAATAATATATTTTGTTTTACTTAGATTCATTAAAAGTTTGTTTAGATCAAATCATTTTCTAAGACTGTGAGCTTGGCTTCTACTGTAGAAAGGGGCTGTTTCAGGTCCTTTCCTGAGCAGGCTGGTATCATCCGCATATAGTAGAGGTTCACTCGGGCCCAAAAAATCAAGCCCGACCCGAGCCCGCGGGCCTAAAGCCCGACCCAGCCCGAGCCCGAGCAATTAACTTGAATTGTCGGCCCGAGCCGAAAACAAACCCGACATAAATTATTGATTTAAGGCTCGGATTGGAGCATCTGCGCAGTGCTTTCAGCAGCAGCACCATGTGTGAGAGGTACGCAGCTACGCGCAAGGCACACGTGCATGCACCAGTAGCGCACATACCTGGGCAGGCCAGAGATGTGCGTGGCGTGGGGGCAGGTTACGTGCCCGAGCCACAGCTCAATGTCTCTGTCTCCTCTTTGCCATCTCTCTCTCCTCCTCCTCCGCCTCGTTGTTCATAAACAACGCGCTGCATTTACAAAAGCTACTTTTTACGCAGTAACAGGAACCAAACTGCGTATTTATCCACTGTAAATGTCCTGAGAGATAGAGTGAATAGCGATGTTCCCTCTGGCGCCGGTATCAAAGCCTGATCATGCTGCTTAGACGTGACAACACAACAGCACCTGTATCACCTCCGAGTATAACCACATTTTGTATCCAATAGACTAAGCCTATAACATAGATTTTTATTAGATATTATAATGACATTAATAAAATAAAATTAAAAATAAATAAAATAAAAACTCGAAGCCCGACCCGACCCAAACCCGACTGTCATGCGTGAAATCTCGGGCCGGGCCGGGCTCGGGCCGGTCTCGGGCCTAAAATCGAACCTCTAGCATATAGTAAACATTTTACATGATCCAAAACATCACAAACATCATTAATATACATGATAAACAGTTTTGGACTTAATATAAAGCCTTGTGGAACCCCATGTGTGATTAGCTTTGTCAAAGTCGACATTGTGTATATGTACACATATTGGTATCTGTTGCTTAGATAACTTTCCAGCCAGGCATATGCAGGTCCCCTGACACCAAACCTTTGAATCTTTTGTAAAAGCCTTGTATGGTCTATGGTATCAAAGGCCTTGCTCCAATCTTGATTGATTGATTGATTGATTGATTGATTGATTGATTGAACGTTACTAAGCAAATATTAATACTGACTGGCACTTTGTAAGAAGACAAAATCCCTTTGTTGTGACGCTTTTGCCTGCTTGTTTTTTTTTTTTTTTTCAGCACATAATAAAACATGTATTAAAGTAGCTGTAATATTATCTTGAAACTGTTAATTTGGTAATCCTCAGACTGTACGTTATGCATCATTTAAAAAAAGAGTGTTCAAAGGTGATAAAAAGGGCTTCAAAAAGTGCTTTAAAACCCCAGTCCTCGTGCCACCCCAGCAAAACCAAATGCCAACTCTGGGCAAATCCCAGATGAAAAAAAGAAATTATTTATTTATTGGTTTATTTGGTCGGGACAGTGCATGTTAATGAATATACATGGGTCTCATGCATGTAAACAAGCCACACCGGATTGTAGCCTTGGGCTAATTTGCATCCGTCGTCCCCCATGCTCACTCTAAAACACACTCTCATTCATCCTGGCCTATTGTACATGTTTTTAGTGGTAGGGGAAACTGGAGTACCCGGAGGAAACCTACACAGACACGGGGAGAACATGCAAACTCCACACAGAAAGGCCCCGTCCAGGTGGGAATCGAACCCGGACCTTCTAGCTGTGAAGCACGAGCGCTAACAATTGACACAATTGTATCCAGGAAGTTCAGAAGAAGAAGTAGTAGAAGACGCATCTACATTAAACAGGATTGCCAGGAGAACAATGTTATAATATGGTTCATGCATGATGCATGATATATCCACTTTAATTTTTATGACCTTTGGCGTGAGATAATGTCTCATGCCAAGAAGAAAAAGGTGAGTGCTCTACTTCATCCAAAATGAAAGCCAATAAAGTCTTAACATTTCTGCCTTTGAGAGTGAAAGAAGGGAGGAGTGGACGAAGCAGCGGCCCGTATAAAAGACTGACAGACATGAAAAAGGAGAAAGAGAAAAGCTCACAGTACGATTGCTGGGGTTAAGTGCTTGGATTTCACTCAATGGGGGGATTTGGTCCCCTGTACCGAGACCACGCTTTCGCTCTCCTCCCGCTCCATGCTGGACACTTTCACTCTCTCCCCTCACACAACCCCCGCCCCCCACCCCATGACCCCCCCAGGTCCCAGTCATCTGCCATAATCACGACGATGATGTACGGGCCCCATTAAAGGAGAAGGGCTGCTGACATGTGGGACAATGGCCTCTCACATTGTGTCCGGGGAAGGGCCGTCCTATCCAGCCACGGGACGCACTGCGCTGTCACCCGCCCGCTCCCCCTCCCCGCCTCGCTCTGCTCCGGGCGTATTCTCCGGAAATCGTCTCGAATATGGTCCACAAATGTCCGTTGAAAGTTTTGTTACGCAAACAGAACTTGAAAAGAAAGACTGGAGTTTGTGTTTACAGGATGACATGTCTCACCTTCTATCGCCTCTTTGTCCCTGTCAACCAGCCACCGGTACCTGCCTTTTCACTCGCTCATGGCCCATTGGTACAGTACAGTTGCATGGCAACCTACGGAAATTTTACTTCTGTGTGTCACGTCCTCTACCCCAAGGTAAGGTCATTTACCATCCGTCTTGTCATTTGCCAAGAGTTTCATGAGCAACAAAAAAAAAACAAAAAAACAAAAAAAGCTGTTTCTGCCGCTGTTTAGTTTCTATTTCGGCAACTGCTCTGTAATAGTTCCTGGAAACTAGACTCACTGCTGTACCAGCGACTGAGTTTGGTGACCGCGGCATCAACTCCATCAGTCAACCACTCAGTGAAAGTTATTGGTTGCCCTCCCTTTGCCCGGTGGACTAGAGGGCTAAGTTTCTATCTCATTCAGTTCCGAAGTTCTTGTTGATTGAAGTAAACATAGTTCATGCGGTCAAACACGACCTTTGAATCGATGTAAGGGTTTTTGAATCAATATCAGGTTATTTAAAGGAAAATCTATTCGATAACGCTTTATAATAATAATGGTACATGATGTTCATGATCATGCATGAACCTCATGACTCATATGGCGGAAGTCTACTTGCAAATGATGTCCCCTTAACTTAAAGGATCTGTATCATGCTATTTTAGCCATTCCAAAGTAAACTATAGGCATTTATATGATATATTGTACCTCTATCACTATGGAGTACTCATTTTTGAGAGAAATATAAGTATTTTCTGGGGGTATTTTTCAAACCCGGAAGACAAGACGCTTCAATTCAGTTAACTCCGCCCCTCTCTCCACTCATTCCACATTTACAGTTATAAGGAGTTGACATGTGCAACACAGTTTCATAAATGGCTAACACACACGCTAACACGCGTTTTGATTGACTTACCGCTCAGCCTGGCCTCCCCATCATCGGGTGTTTACGTTATCGGACTCGCGTTGGTTATAAAAGTGAATCCACTTTGATTCTGGCCAAGGTTCACCAAGCATCCATCAGGTTGGTTGATATAGTAGCTAGCTGAATCCCAGAAAGAAATTCCAACTTCTGGCGAGTGCACTCTTCTTTAGGAAGGTTGAATAGTCCTCTCTAGCCAAACCATGGATCTAATAGAGCCAAATGCGCATCCGTGACATTATCGTTGGGTGAGAAAAAAAAACAGGCGGTGTCCAGAGTAGGTTTGTAACGAATCAGGCAAGAACTCAAGCGCAGACTCAGCAAGGCAGTGCAAATAAGGTAGGTATTTATTGGCCAAGATAAATTTCCAGGTAATATCCAAGTAAGTCTTCTTCCCAGGTGTTGATCGGGAACAAGGAACACAGGAGAGTGGAGCGGACCGGGGACCAGGAGCACAGGTGAGTGGAGCGGACCGGGGACCAGGAGCACAGGTGAGTGGAGCGGACCGGGGACCAGGAGCACAGGTGAGTAAGGCTGATCGGAGTGAAGCACAGGTGGCTGGGGCGTGGAGATCTGGAGTGAAATGGAGAAAATAGGTAAGTGTCCCAACAACGATACAGGTACAATTTCAAGAGCTGGAACGTAGCACTAACTGGAGCGAGTAATACGATCTGGCAGGGCTGAGCTGTCTGGGAGTGCTTCTTGAAGCTTGTTAATTGCAGAGTAGACTCAGCTGTGGGCTCCAACACACCTGTCTTCACTCCTAAAAAAACACAAGGGGAGGAGAGTAGATGGCCTCTCAGGGAGTGGCTTCAGAGGCCTGAGGGCTGTGACAGAACCCCCCCCTCTACGGACGCCCCCTGGCGGCCTATCACGCTTCTCCGGACGGAGGCGGTAGAAGTCCCGGATCAAGGAAGGGTCCAGGATATTCTTACGGGGAACCCAGCTCCGCTCTTCGGGACCATAACCCTCCCAATCCACCAAAAACTGGTGACCACGACCCCGACGACGAACGTCAAGGATGCGCCGCACTGTATAGGCCGGGTGGTCATCAATCAACCTGGGAGGAGGCGGAGGAGGAGCAGCGGGGCACAGGGAACTGGACTGGACCGGTTTGACCCTTGACACGTGAAAGGTAGGGTGAATCCGTAGGGTAGTAGGAAGCTTCAACCTAACAGCTGAGGGGTTGACGACCTTGTCCACTTCAAAGGGTCCGATAATCGCTGAGACAGCTTCTTGGACTCCACTCTCAGAGGTAAGTCGCGGGTGGACAGCCATACCTTTTGTCCCGGGGAGTAGGAAGGGGCCGGTGTACGGTGGCAGTTAGCTTGGTCCTGGGATTTCTCAGAGGCACGAACTAGTGCGGAACGAGCCCGGCTCCATACCTGGTGACATCTTGTCAAATGGTCCTGGACAGAGGGAACTGCAAGTTCTTGCTCCTGATCTGCAAAGAGGGGTGGTTGGTAACCATGACAACATTCAAACGGCGACATACCCAGAGAGGAGTTTACGAGGGTGTTATGGGCGTACTCTACCCAGGGTAGGTATTTACTCCAGCTTGATGGATTGGTGGAGGAAACACAGCGTAACGCTACCTCCATCTGCTGGTTAGCCCGCTCTGACTGGCCGTTAGATTGGGGATGGAACCCAGAGGAGAGACTTACATCAATCTCCAAGGCAGAGCAGAAGGCACGCCATACCTGAGAGGTGAATTGGGGACCTCTGTCAGACACGATGTCCGAAGGGATGCCGTGCGATCTGAAGACATGTTCAACCAACAGGTCTGCTGTCTCTCTGGAGGAAGGTAGTTTGGGAAGAGGAACAAAGTGTGCACACTTCGAAAACCTGTCAACGATTGTGAGAACAACAGTATTGCCATTAGAACTGGGGAGGCCAGTAACAAAGTCCAGCGAAATGTGTGACCAGGGACGACTAGGAATGGGTAGAGGTTGCAAAAGGCCACTAGGGGGTCTGTTGGAGGTCTTGTTTTGGGAACATACTGTGCATGCAGAAACAAATTCTTTAGTGTCCTTTTCCATAGTTGGCCACCAAAATCTGCGTCGAAGTACTGCAAGTGTTCGAGTGACCCCAGGGTGGCAGGTTAAGTGAGTGCCATGGGCCCACTGTAAAACGTCAGAGCGGACTGGATCTGGAACAAACAAGGAGCCGGGGGGGCCATTGCCAGGATCAGGGTGGTTCTGTTGGGCTAGTCTGACTCGTGACTCAATACCCCAGGATATCATGGCGACAAAACGAGAGGCAGGTAAAATAGGCTCGCTTTCAAAAGAGAGGGAATCCGATGAAAAAATTCGAGACAGGGCATCTGGTTTTACGTTACGTGATCCTGGACGATAGGTCACAGAAAAGTTAAAACGGTCAAAAAATAGGGCCCACCTGGCTTGCCTTGAATTTAGTCGTTTGGCCGACTGGATGTACTGCAGGTTTTTGTGATCCGACCACACAATAAAGGGGTGAGTAGAGCCCTCGAGCCAGTGGCGCCATTCCTCCAGAGCAAGTTTGATGGCTAAGAGTTCCCGATTGCCTATGTCGTAGTTCCTTTCTGCAACAGAAAGCTTGCGAGAAAAGTACGCACAAGGATGCAACTTCTGATCAGAGGGACAGCGTTGAGAAAGGACGGCACCTACCCCGGAGTTGGAAGCGTCCACTTCTACCACGAATTGGAGTTCAGGATTAGGTTGCATAAGAACAGGAGCAGAGGTGAATCGGTGCTTTAACTCCTCAAAGGCCAACTCCGCCTCTGCCGACCACACGAAGGGGACCACGGTTGAGGTGAGGGCAGTCAAGGGGGACGCCAAGTTGCTGTAGTTGCGGATAAACCTCCTGTAGAAGTTAGCGAATCCCAGGAAACGCTGCAGCTCCTTGCGGCTGGAGGGCGAGGGCCATTCCTTGACTGCGGCAATCTTGGTGGGGTCCATCTGCACTTGACCCTGTGCAATGATGTATCCCAAAAAAGCGGTAGAGGCCGCGTGAAATTGACACTTCTCGGCCTTGACAAATAGCTTGTTTTCCAGGAGTCTTTGAAGAACCTGCCGGACATGACGTTCATGACTCTTGAGATCCTTAGAAAAAATGAGAATGTCATCAAGGTAAACGAAAACAAATCTTCCAATCATGTCCCGTAACACATCATTCACCAGATTTTGAAACACCGCCGGGGCATTGGTCAGACCAAAGGGCATCACCAAGTATTCAAAATGACCTAGCGGGGTGTTAAATGCGGTCTTCCACTCGTCTCCTTCTCTGATGCGGACCAGGTGATAAGCATTGCGGAGATCTAATTTAGTGAAGATTGTGGAACCACAGAGGGGAGTAAATGCAGAATTTATCAAAGGAAGGGGATACTTGTTCTTAACAGTGATCCTATTCAAGCCTCGATAATCTATACATGGTCTCAGTGACTTGTCTTTCTTATCAACAAAGAAAAACCCTGCACCCACCGGAGAAGAAGAGGGTCTTATAAGCCCGGCCGCCAGAGATTCCTGTATATATTTCTCCATAGCCATCTGCTCCGGGCGTGAGAGAGTGTACAGACGACTGCTGGGCAACGGAGCGCCAGGAAGCAGTTCGATGGCGCAGTCATAGGGACGATGCGGCGGCAGAGATAGAGCCTGCTGTTTACTGAACACTGCACTGAGGTCATGGTACCCAGGTGGAACCGTAGACAGGTCAGGGACTTCTGGAACAGAGGTAGACTCGGAAGAAACTGGTGGTAAAGCGGCTTGCAGGCAGTTAGAATGGCAAAAGGTGCTCCAAGACTTTATTCTGTTGGCGAACCAGTCAAAATGTGGATTGTGCAACTTCAACCATGGTAAACCCAAGACAAGCGGAGAATGGCAACAATCAAAAATGTGGAAACTTATAATTTCGGAATGATTACCTGACAGATGCAGCTGCACGGGCAAGGTCTTCTGCGAAATCTGGGCAAGGACTTGGCCATTGAGTGCCTTGGCCTCCAGAGGTGTCGCAAGTGGCAGAGTGTCAAGCCCCAACCGAAGAGCCACTTCCCGGTCCATAAAGCTTTCGTCGGATCCAGAGTCAAGGAGTACGGGAAGGGTTAATTTCTGGTCTTTGAACATAATAGTGCCTGTGAGGTTTGGCCTTCTGGGAGAGGACGTGGTTTGACTCAACAGTATCTCTCCTACTACTGTTGAGCCGGGCCTTTTGCTGGACGGACAGGGCAAGAAGAAAGAAAGTGTCCCAGGTGACCACAGTAGAGACAGCTCCGCGTGTTGAGTCGTCGCTGTCTTTCCTCAGGAGTTAGCTGGGCCCGGCCCAGCTGCATTGGCTCGGATTCGGCAACTGATTGGGGGGAAACAGGAGTCGAAAAGGCAGCTGGTGAGGGGCCCGAAGATGGTACGTAAAAAGTCTTAGTAGATGGGGGCAACTTGGCAGCCCTCTCCCGGCGACGCTCACGTACGCGATTATCCACCCGGATAGCTAGGTCAATGAGGCCATTGAGGCTGCTGGGCTCGTCCCGGGAGGCCAATTCGTCCTTCATACCTTCAGATAAGGCGTTCAGAAACGCTCCCTGCAGGGCCTCATCATTCCATCCGCTCTCTGCCGAAAGTGTGCGAAACTCAATGGCCAATTCAGCAACACTACGACTTCCCTGGCGGAGGTTAAGCAGTCTCTTGGTGGCCTCTTTACCCCTGACCGGATGATCAAAACTCTGTTTCATCTCTGTGGTAAATGCCAAGTACGACGAACAACTAAGAGTTTGCTTTTCCCAGACTGCAGAGGCCCAACTAAGAGCAGGACCCCGGAGACAACCAATGAGGTAACAGATCTTGGCGCGGTCGTTGGCATAAGTATAGGGTTGTTGTTCGAAGATTAAAGAACACTGTGTCAAAAAAGACTTACAGGTGCCGAGGTCTCCGCTATATGGAGCTGGTGGAGGCACGTATGCTTCTCTTGTAGAAGGGGGAAGAACAGGAGCCTGGGCAGGAGGCGGAGCAGGTGGAGTGTGCCCTGTAGCAGCCGCAGCTTGAGGGACCAAAGCAGTCATCTGGGTCCGTAGGCTTGCAATACTGACAGAAAACTCCTTCATGTGTTCCATGAGAGCTGTTAACGTGTGGTCATGCTGCTCCAAAAGAGAGGACTGCGCCGCCAGCGTATGACTAAGAGGATCTGAGTCTGCTGAGTTCATCTTGCTGGCCAGATCGTACTGTAACGAATCAGGCAAGAACTCAAGCGCAGACTCAGCAAGGCAGTGCAAATAAGGTAGGTATTTATTGGCCAAGATAAATTTCCAGGTAATATCCAAGTAAGTCTTCTTCCCAGGTGTTGATCGGGAACAAGGAACACAGGAGAGTGGAGCGGACCGGGGACCAGGAGCACAGGTGAGTGGAGCGGACCGGGGACCAGGAGCACAGGTGAGTAAGGCTGATCGGAGTGAAGCACAGGTGGCTGGGGCGTGGAGATCTGGAGTGAAATGGAGAAAATAGGTAAGTGTCCCAACAACGATACAGGTACAATTTCAAGAGCTGGAACGTAGCACTAACTGGAGCGAGTAATACGATCTGGCAGGGCTGAGCTGTCTGGGAGTGCTTCTTGAAGCTTGTTAATTGCAGAGTAGACTCAGCTGTGGGCTCCAACACACCTGTCTTCACTCCTAAAAAAACACAAGGGGAGGAGAGTAGATGGCCTCTCAGGGAGTGGCTTCAGAGGCCTGAGGGGCTGTGACAAGGTTAGAAAGAGCTCCGTCTTCAAAAACATGACTTCTGATCGGATCCTCCAGGGGTGTGTTTGTTTACTCTGCCAGGACAGCACAGACGCGTCGGAGAGTTCCTTTTTTTTTTTTTTTTCAACAAAAATAATGAAAAAGCTGTTTTATAAATTAAAATCAGGCGTAATAAGGCATTACATTACAGAAGTCAATCACTTCCGTTCCTTTCTGACGACACAACTCAACAACTAAGTCGTTTTCCATGAGAGGGCAGAGCAGCTGCTCAGAGAGCAGGATTCAGGAGGATTACTTAGAATTGTGTGAATGAAGCCAAAAAACAGAAACCATTTAAAACAACTTTTATTACAAATTATTACAAGTACCACATAACAAAATAAGATCTCCAGAACTTTAACAGGTTAAAACCTTCCGAGTACTGTCCCTTATTTCTCCTCGCCTGCGTGGTACAGACCAGGGCGGGTGAGGAGCGGTAACTGGAGAAGGGGATTTGCAGAGCCGAGATAGGCCCGCTGAGAGGTGAGTTCAGGTGTGTTGAAAAGACGGGACATTTGAGCGCTGGCCGACCGGCAGATAAGAGCCGGGGCAGGAGGCAGGGGTGTCCTGGGTGTCCCGTTTGGTCTGACCTACCGCAGCGCATCGCAAATGCCGGGAGACACATCCTACGGGACAGGTCCATCAACGGGACGTTTACAGCCGGAGATATCCAGGGAATTCGACTGACGTGAGGTTTGTATGGAGTCACAACAAGCAATTATTGATTCTGGATATTGAACTGAACATAAGGCAAGTGTGGGGTGGATTTAGTTCTGATGGTTCCACGCAAGACATTTAACCCGCCTGACGGTGTGAGTGTGAATAAAATGAATGTTGAATGGTTCCACGGGATTCAGACTATCTTTACCGTTCAGCCTTGAAGAAAGAAAACAAGGTGACATTTTGCTACAAAGAGTTTAAATCAATGTCAAAGTTAAAGCTGGGGTACCTCATTTTTCCTGTTAGAACAATGACATTTTTAGTTTTGGCCCAACCTCGTTTCTAGCTCTCGCAATCCCTTCTGCACATCAGAATTGTTCAAGCAAATTAAATATATGCACGTTTCACGTCCATGTACAGCTTTGCACGGTGGCAAAGTGAAGCAGGAGCGACCACCCCCAAAATAAATTACACTAATTAGAGTCCACTTCTATCTATCATCACTCAATAAAATATTAGGTGAAGACAAGGCACCAATGTGTAATTTTTGCTGTGTTTACAACATACTCGGAGTTGGCTAAAATAAATGTACTCTACAACAACAAAAAGTCAAGTGCCCCAGCTTTAAAGTTTTAACTCACGACTAATCAAAAAAAAAATACTGCCATAATGGGAGACACTTCAGGCAAAACTCAATTTTTAAATGTTCAGGTTTAAGGCCAATTTGGTCTCTTAAATGTTCACCATCCATTCATTTTCTTCCACTTGTCCGTTGCCGGGTCGTGGGGGCAGCTGTTGGAGCTGCCCAAATCACATTGCACCAGCCCCTATTTCTCCTGCAGGTGGTGGGTCCACAGAAGGACGGCCTCATGGTTCTAACCGGGCCTGTTGGTCTCTCATAAGGGGCTTCTGAACCGCTCTTTGTCTGACCCGTCACCTAGGACCTGTTTGCCATGGGAGACCCTACCAGGGGCACCAAGTCCCGACAACAGAGCTCCAGGATCATTCAGGTGCTCAAACCCCTGCACCACGTTAAGGTGGCGGTTCCAGGAGGTAAATGTTCACCTGGAAAAAATAAAATCTTCACAATAACATGTTTAATTATTGCATTGACTCAGTGTTTCTCCATACATTTAATTTCAAGAGCCATCTTCTCAAAATTATTATTATTTTTCAACTAAAAAAACAGCTTAATTCTAAAATTAAACAAGATATCCAAAATCCCCTCTGAAAAAGTCTTTATAACTAATATGTCTAAATCCATTAATTTAAACCTGGCTTCAGATTTTGTCGTTGAAAATATGGGGTATTTGGGGCATTTTTAGGCGTAAAAGGTCATATTTTTATATGAAAACATAAAATGACAAAAAAAAAACTTACCTAGCAATAAAACATTTTCATATTAAAATCTGTAATCTACAGCAAAAGTTTCAAATTTATATCACTAAATTTGATCAAGGCGAGACACCTGCAGTGTCTCGCCTTGATCATGAATTACCGTAAATCCTCTAATATAGGCCGGGGCCTTTATTTACTCAAGCACATCGAGGACCAGGCCTTTATTGGAACCAGGCCAAAATTAGAGACAGGCCTTTATTTTTATTTGAGCAAAACGGACTACCAGGAAAATTAAGAAAAACGAGATTTGTATCCATTTGAACCTAAAATATTAGGTTAATTTATTAATTAACATTGCAAACATTCTCCCAGCGGCTGGAACATTGACACTTTTTATTTTGTAGGGACAACAGGAAGTGTTTCACTGCTGTTAGCGGAACATTAACATCAATGTCACGCCAGGTTTCTCTTTCTTTTTATTACCGCGGACCGGATTATTTGTTGTTATCTGGTGTAAAGGCGAGTTTAGACGGAGCGTTTGTGTTTGTGATCGATCATAAAACAGACCCGAGAGAAGACGAGACGAGTTATTTTGGAGTTTTACAGGAGTTATTTTGAGGCGTGGGACTTACCTGCACACGGAGCCGCTGGATGTGCTTTGAGGACGCGATGGTGACTTTATTAAAACCCTGGAGGGTCACACAACATTTGTTGCTTGCCCTGTTTATAGTCACAGAAGGTTTGAAAAGTGGCTAAATCTGTGGATCAGCTCAAAGCTTGGATCAGCTCCACTCCGCAGCTCTCTCGGCCTGGGTTCCCGTTTGTTTACTTCCTGCACGTGAGTTATCGTTTACACTAGTATGAGACAAATTCCGACATGGGAAATATTTCTACCGCTATAGTTTCTAATAACAGCCCAGGCCTGTTTTATAGACCGGCTTTTATTTGCCTCCGCCAGCTACAAACCCGGCCACTGTTAGAGACCCGGCCGGTAATGGAATACAGGCCAGTATTAGAGAATTTACGGTAATCGCAAATGAATCGCATCATACAGTTTGACCAAACACACTCTTGTATCTGAGCACACACATGACCTGAAAGACAAAGGCTTACAATATGTAGTTAATACAAGAGTAACTACATATTGTAAGCCGGGGGTCTCCAACCGTTTCACATGGTGAGGTACGTTTATGATACAAAAGGGAAAGAGAGCTACTGATGCTTGTCTAACGACGCTATTTCAACGAATGTTACTTTAATTTTGTCCTTATACTCTGGTGCTGAAGATTTTGACCAGAATCTGCAAACTTGTAGGTGCATAAAGCAAACACATAACCCACCGAAGAAAATGTCTCTAAAATGTGACTGATCAAGCGTGTGTAGAAATGTTGAAAGACTTGGGCCAGTGACCAAGAAAGGGCTGGAGAGATCCCCTTTAGAAACTGTTGGACTTTCCCCATAGCATTATGAATCTGTGAACATTTGGTTAATTAAATCTGAGCAAATGCTTTAAATTTGAGTGTTTTTTGTCAGCCAAGTATTAGTAATGAATATAATCATCAGAGAAAAATAACCGCGGTTAATCAGAATTAATTGAATTTCACAAGTGCGATTAATCCAGTTAAAAATATGAATCGATTGACAGCACTATAGTTTAAACTTTTAATTGTAAACAAATACCTGCTTAACTTTCAGTCATAGTTTCTCCACAGATTTATTTGGGATATCATAACTTCAGCACATTGCGCATTGTCTCAAAGTACATATTTTTCCTCCCAGTTAAGCAAAAACATTCCAACATTTTCAAGGTTTTTGCGGAAAATTCTTTCAATATCTCAGCCTGATTTATTGAGCTTTGAATCCCACAAAACGAGGTAGAATTTGAATTGGTACAGTGTTTTTTTCACAGTAATAAAATGTTTATTTATTTATTTTCTAACTAAACAAGACATCCATAATCCCGTCTCAGAAAGAATCCTTATGTGGAATATGGAATCTACAGCAGAGGTTTCAAATTGATACCTCTATGTATCGATTTATTTTCCCTGTTCACCTGCAGTGTCTCACCTTAACCTTGGCTCTATTATCACTCAGGTTTTGCTGTCAAAAAGTACATGCAATTTCGGTCAGTTTTACCATATAAGAAGTCTTATTTACACACTCCTTCTTGTATTCAAATCCATGCAGTCGGCCGTTTCTGTGGCTCTTCCTCTACCCCTCCCTCCCTCCCTCTCTCAGACGTCGCCAGAGGATCCCGAGCGGCTTGGGTTCACTGCACAAATCCCCCGACACCGTCTGGTCCCCTCGTACTGCAGTGTGTGGTCCACCCTGCGGCGCCTGGGAAAGAGAGACATCGAATATCTACAACTGAAATCAAACGGTGCAAACTCTCAAACAAACACGATTGGACTTGGATGCCAACGTTTTCAATCCTCAATCACGGGAGCTTCCTCATGGCAGTTTCTGCTGACCGCCGTGCCCTCTAGATACAGTGTAGGAGTGGAATGCTGGAGTGGGTGGTGACACCAAACAATGACATTATTTTAAACACGTAATAACAGCGGTTGGACAAAGAGAAATGCAATGTTTTGACAGCAAAGTGGTCCCAGGTTCAACAATGTGTCTGGATGGCTTTCTTCCATAACAGCTTATATTTTGTTGGTGCTTTATCAACCCTTCAGTCAATCAATCAAAATACTTCAAAGGCGTATAGAGTTGTATGAAGCAAGGACTACAAGACAAATATACGATGAAATAACGGTGAAGACGGACCATGAAGGGTCCTGCTCCTTCATGCAATGATCTGAACGATTGTCCTTGTGCTTCGGTTTGGTGAAATCTGTCAGTCCGTCCAACGATCAGCCTCCTGCTTTCTTGCTTAATGGCTGATGTCCACTATTTAGTCTTATAAGATTTTTAGATGTCACATTGCACGGCGTTCAATAGAGAGAGAATCGTAGCTGTGATCAAAGTTCCTCGTAGCGAATAACAGGCTACAGACAGCTTGTGTTTAGCTGAGGCAAGTGCCGTATGCTAGCAGTGTTTATTTCCACAGAAAAGTGCAGGGAAAGTCCTGTAAAATGCGGAGTCAGATCCGTTCAGGCCTGGTGTCTGTTGCTTATGACTCTGGGGGTGTGCGGTGTTGACGCGACACTTGAAAAAGATCCTTGTGTAAAGCGAGAGGAGGCTCACTCTGAGACTAGCCTTCCAAAATATCAGACTCTGCCTCATGTCGGTCGCAGCTCGTCTTTGGTCGTGCTACGGTTCTATTTTAAATCTTTGTCCCTGTTTCACTGTACGACCTATGACATGCGATTTTGAGCTACGACCTAAGATGTTTCCCATGACGAGTGATCGTTTGTCGCAGGTGGCCAAAATCGCACAGTGTGTACAGCCATGTTTTCATTTGAGTCCGCTCTGGGAGGTAATGGTTGTGAAGCCACAGAAGCACTGCTACGCAAAGTGGTGCGAAAGTGGTGCGGATAATCCCAACAATTATTAACCTTTGTGGAAAATGAGGCGCGAGCCAGATTTCATTGTTTAACGGGGCCAGAACTGGACCCTGAGCCGCCTATTGAATAGGCCCGGTCTAAACTTTAAATAATGTAAAGTCACTGCAAACTGTGTTTCACTGTTGTGAAAGTGGAGAGGACCAAACAATCAGTCACCTTGAGTCTCTCTCTAAAACCAAAAAATCTAGGAGTAATCATGGACTCAGACCTGAACTTAAACAGCCACATCAAAGCAATAACATCATCAGCTTTTTACCATCTGAAAAACATTGCTAAGATCAGAGGAATAGTGTCAAAACCAGACTTAGAGAGACGTATTCATACAGTTAGACAGTGATGACTGTTAGACAGCTGCAGTACATCCAGAACCAGGAAATACAAACCATTGGGGCGACGGTGGTGCAGATGGTAGAGCGGGTCGTCTCATGATCGGAAGGTCGCGGGTTCGAATCCCGCCTCCTGAAGGTGCACACTGTCGTTGTGTCCTTGGGCAAGACACTTCACCCAGCTTGCCTCCAGTGTCTGAGTACACTGGTGTATGAATGGGTGAGTGGATCCTTGCTGTAAAGCGCTTTGAGTGCCTAACGTAGGTGGAAAAGCGCTACATAAGTTGAGACCATTTACCATTAGTCCAGTGCTCTGGTCTCTGCACTGGCTTCCTGTCACTCAGAGAATAGAATTTAAAACAGCTCTGCTTGTGTACAAGTCTTTTCATGGTTTAGCACCAAAGTACATCTTTGACATGTTAGAGCTGTATGAACCATCTCGGGCCCTGAGAACTTCAGGGAGGGGTCTCCTGGTGGTTCCCAGAGTCAATAATAAACACGGTGAGGCCTCAACTCTGACAATATTCAAATCCAGGTTGAATAATTATGAATTAATTATTTTTTATGTTGATGTTTTATTGATTGATTTGATCTGTTTTCTTGTAATTTTATGCAACTGTGAAGCACTTTGAATTGCCTTGTGTATGAATTGTGCTTTACAAATAAACTGGCCTTTTCAAAAGTGTGGGGGGGGCACATCCCACCCACACTGAATGGTTCCGACACCCATGATGCCAACAACAGCTTGCTGATAGCCTTATAATTGGATGCACAGTGTCTTTTTTGCAAATGTCTGCTTTTCCAACTATTTTAATCCACTGCCAGGAAAAATAACAGGTACATGGCCTTGTAACGTTTTGAATTTGATCCCAGCAGTCATTAAATCTACATTACTTTGAAAATAATGGCACAGCTCAACTACTTTCTTTCTTACTTTCTTGATCACTCACACACCACATTTGCAAGTTGAAGCCTTGTTGGACATACTAGTTTCCCTGCCAGTGTGAGATGTATTGTTGTAGAAAAATGTCTTCATGTATGGCGTCCCATCACTTTGCATCATGTTTTGGAAATCATAGAAGATTTGAAAATCCTCTCAGGTTAACGCGAAACATGCTCGCTTGTCTACACCAAATCGAAATCTCAACCGCTGATGCTTTGGATCACATTTTGGCCAAATCTTTTTCGACATGTTTACATAAATATTGGCCTTCTTTCCTCTCGATACCGATCAGCTCTTTCTCTCCGTGTCTTCTGCATCTACGCACCCAGAAAATAAAGCGGGAGAAAAGAAAAGAAATCAAAGCTTGGAGGGTTGTGTGGATGCAGTCAACAAGGTGGTAGGAATTTTAATGAAGGTCTTTCTGTTGCCTAGCCCTCCGCTGTCGCTCTGGCACTCACATAATGACCCGGGCCGGCTCTGTGCTCGGCTCCCACTGACTTTCGCTCATTGAAAGAAGCGTTGGAGGGAGGAGAAGGGCCAGTCCCCCCTCAGCCCCCTACGCACTTCCACTACACATGTGCAAAAAAGAAAATAATTAAAGCTTTGGCAAATATGACACACACTTTTCTCTGGAATTCATAAGGGCCATTTACTGCTATGGAGCGGGCCTTCTATACATACGAGTTTAGACATGATTTAGTCCAGAGGTTCCCAAATTGGTCATAGAAAATGTAAAATACTGTATTTGATTGCAGAATATTAAATCTATTAAGTAGGGCCCGCCCAATATCAGGCGGCACAGTGGCGCAGCGGTTAGCTGTCGTGCTTCATAGGGAGTCAGCTCTATGTTCCCCAGTACCTATGTTCCCCCACTTCTATTGATTAAGATTAGGCACCAGCCCACTATCCTTAAGGTTAGTGGCTAGGGCAGGGTCAGGGTTAAGCTGCTTGATATATATGTATGACATTTCACACTCATGACTTGTGATTGGTTGAAGTACCAACTCACCTACGAAAAAAAAAAATTGCACCCGGGGAACATAGGTATGCAACCCTTCATAGCAAGACGGTCCCGTGTTCGTTTCTCTCCATTGTCAAATACTAACTAAGTAAGGAATTCTGGCGTAGAAAAGCTAAATCATCGCCTGGACTGGGGTTTGGTAAAGTTGAGGACATTTCGCTTCTAGTCACAGAAGCTTCTTCTTAGCTCTTTAGGTCTGAAAATACTTTCTTTATTTTCTGACCACTGTGTGTTTCCTGGGAAAGGTTTGCGGCCCACTGAAAAAAGTTCCACGACCCACCAGTTAAAAACCACGCTTATTTCAGCTCTGTTGAAGACCTGATATAGGTCAGATGATATGTGGAAGCTCAATCATTTTGTGACTGGTACTTGCCATTATTATAAGGCAAGGTCATGTCCAGGGAATCCGGTCCCCCAGCAGCATACTCTCACGTAGGGTGACCAGATTTTCCACTATAAAACTGGGACAAAAATGGGAATTTGGTGAAACTGTGGCTTTTTCCCCCAACGTTGACCAGTAAAACTGTTTGTTTGACCAATCAGCATTAAGGTGATAGACTTTTGAGCTTTTTAATGGGTTCAGTCGCTATGGAAACTTTGTGTTTCACGCACGTCACACACAAGCCCTAAAGCCTTGCCCAAAACGCTGCTTTGGGAAAGGCATGGGTGGAAAAAATGGGGACACACGGGACAGAGCTTGCGTAAAAAACGGGACAAATCCGTGGTTTTGGATAAATTTGCAGGGACATGTGTCAGAGAGGGCTCGGAACTGGAACTGTCCCGGGATAAACTGGGACATCTGGGCGCCCTAGTCATGTACTATTTTGCTGAACCTTTGGTCTTACCCCTCGTTTTGCGCATGAGCAAAGCTTGATAAATAACCCAGAGGTTGCAATCGCTAAAATCTTTGCCTTGTGTGTGCAATGAATGACAAAGACAGTGCCTAGTGGTCTACAGAAACACAGGGGACTGCATACAAACAATTAATTGTCGAGAAGGTTTTGGAAATAAAAAAAGAGTGTAGGGAAAGACTGAATCTAAATCCAAATCCACTTTCTTCATTCATATTGCAGATTTTCTTCTTCAAAACCCGGTTACAAAATCAAACGCTCTGCACACAATGGCTGACATAAAAGTAAATACTGAACCTGAGCCTCGAAACAGACTCGGAACTCAACCACTAGGCCACCCTGAGCCCGCAGCGTGAAATATTCTGAATTCGAAAGCCCCTTCCCCTGATTTACGTTTTTTTTACCGGTTGAAATTCATGACAGGCCATCTCGCCTCCCGCGGTCAGTAATGACACTATGCAGGCGCGGTAAGCAGGCCACCGCGCTCTCCCGGCCAATCAGGGGAAGAGGGGGGGGTGGCGTGCAGCGTTTGTTATTGAAGTCCTGATTCTGGACCCGGGCACTCACGGGCGCAGCGGTAGGTAAGGTCCTGACGCACTCTGCTTTTCATACTATCAAGGCGTCTGTCTCTCGCTCTCCTTCCCATTTCTCTTGCCCTGCCGTCTCCAGTCTCTCTTCCTCCCCACACTCTCTCCCTGAAGTTGAACAGCTCCTGCTCCTGGATAAGCTCACTCAATTGTAGAACACACACGCACACACGCACACGCACACTTCTTTGGATAGCCATTCATTCTGATCACATTTTGACTTCTGTCTTTTACTACATCGATCATATACTGTCCAAATATAATCCTTTGTATCTGTTTTGATACCAATGTGTGTTGAAATGATATGTAATTATACGTAGGCGGTGCACTCTTGGGTCATCCTTGTGGCACACTTTGGTGTGGAAAAAAATATTAACCGTGTTGAAAAGAAATTGATAAAGATGTTTGCATTTTTTTTGTTTTTAAAGGGGGGGGTATTATGTAAAATCGACTTTTTCAAGCTTTATATCATGTTATTATGTCAGTCCCTCATTAAACACATGCCTGGAGTGTTGCCTTGGCTCATTCACATATTTTTGAGTAATCAGTAAAAACTTAGACGGCAGCCATTTTAGGTGTAGCTATGCCTCAGTCCTCCTAGGAACGCCCCCACCTCCTGGAGACGCCTCTGGACCTTTCGTCACCAGCCAAGCCACCAACCACTGCTCCTCAGCTCAGCAGAGCCCCCTCCCGCACAGTAGTGTTGTTTAGATGCCACAGCAGTGTGCTGAAGGGGGCGTGTCGGAAAGCTTCTTAAAGAGACAGAGGCCTATTTCAAGACGTTCAGTACAGCCATTTTGAGAGAGCAATTTTATTCAAGGCAGTTATTTTAATTTACTGCATATACAGACCAACAGAAGGTTACGTCATCATTGTAGTATGCTATAGACTGGTGCTATGTGATTGAAAAAAGCATAATACCCCCTCTTTAATGTGTGGTGCGAATGACAAAATGTTCAAAAGACCAACAAGACTAAGGTCCTGTTTACATCAGTTTTGTGTTCGTCAACGGAGGCGAAACCATAACGATATCTTTAGTCGACAAATCTTTTTATTTAATGATGATAACATATCGATGCCAAACTAAAAATAGCTCTTTTGATACGTTTATGAATTTATGTTGAGGAGACGAAAATGGGAGAAAGTGGTTCATCAGGCTCTTGACTAAGGTTTGTTGGAGCCGATACGCGTAGAAGAAACCAGCAATATGTTTAAAACAATATTATTATTTATCAGCCCAGCACAATAAAGGGTGTTTAGAAAATGTAAACAGAGAATTAGGATGTGGGAAGAATGCCTTGGTTTTTTGTTTTTCTTTTATTTTGTCAGACCCATAGACATATTATTAATAGACCGTCCTCCCCGTTTACGACAATGACCGCGTTCTAGGGGGAAACCATGGCGGATTTACAGACTCCTCCTCCCCAGCTCTGACGACGCATGTTCCTAAAAAGGGCATAAGGGCGGGATCTTCACTGTAGACTTGGCCCTTGCGTGACGTGTAGTTTGATCATAGCTGCGCACCTCCAATGCTAACAGTCCGGCCCTCATTAAGTACGAGATTTCTAAAATGTTTCTTAAGAAAACCAGCCTGGTCCTTTTAATTGTAACTAACCCAGCGTTATCACAGGAGCAATATCTAGTCGTAGAATGTTCCCAAAAAATGAGGCACTAGGCTCTCAAGTTGTTTTTAACGTGTCTAAAGTGCAATGCATTCCAATGGGGGACTAGCGGCTATATGGAGGTACTACAGCAATAGCGGAACAATGGCAGCCTCCAGTGTCGTCGTCGCAAAGCAGAACAGCCAGCGGCCATTGGTCAGACTGTTCACAACCAGAGGAAGAGCACACCTGTTGCACGTGACACAGAGCACTCAGGTCTGCGCCTATAGCTCTATTAGCTGTAACCCGGCCTATGGACGGGCCTACGCTAGACTGGCCTTTGCCATCCGTAAACTCCGGTCAATTATCTGGGTCTGATCTCAGTGGCTGCGTTTCATCGGTTGAATTCCAACCTACCATTCAGCGAGCGGGGGAGGTGAGTGTTGTAGGTGACGTTACGCATTTGCACTGGATTTGCTGGTTGTAGTTTGAAAACAGATCCAATTGTTTCAAAGGAGTTCATCCCTCCCACCTGAAAATGGAGCTCAATTGTGAAGTTCCGGACCCTCTGTACGAAATGAGTACGAGGGTAAGGCCTACGCTAGTCTCCACATTTGATGTTCTTTATTTATTTATTTTATTTTATTTACTGGTTTATTGGTTTACTCCACCCGACTCGCCCGCAAAGCCGTTGGAATCACCACGGACCCTACGCACCCTTCACCCAGTCTCTTCAAGGCAATACCCTCAGGGAGGAGACTGCAAAATCCACAGGCAAGCTCCAGTCGACTGAAGAACAGTTTTAACCACCAGGCTATCAGGAAGCTGAACTCCCTCCCTTCCCTGCCCTCCCTGTGCTCCAACCTCTCAACCCGCCCCACACAAAGGACTTGAGAGAAATGAACATTATGTGATTGTGGTTAGCTAACATTTGGCTAAGTAAAGTTCAGATCAAGGCTGAGATGTCATCGTTCTCCCGTTTGCACTGTAGCCTACATGAGGCAGAGAGGCTGTGAACGGCCTCCCGCTCCTCCAGAGTTTCCAGTGGAACTGGGTGTTTGGTCACATTGTGTGTTCGTTTTGTGTAAAAGATACAGTATGTTCTTCCAATATCAACATACTGACGTTTCGTAGCAGCAACAGCACAAAGAGAGTGAAGAGTTTTGGGAACTGTGCAAACAATATAATGTGTTGAGGTTTTGACAAGACTTTTGGTGGATTTTTTATTATTATGATTATGATTATTATTATTCAGTAACTATAAAGAGACCAGGATGTACTGCACCAGGTCATGGCTAAATAGCTAATTTCTAATCAATCAAAAATGAACCGTACGTATCAAGAGTCAAGATCGCAAACAAAATGTCTTCACGTTGTCCACACTTGTCACACTTGTCCCAGCGGCTTGAGCTGACAGCTGCCGCCCTGACCCTGTCCCGCAAGTGTCCCGGGGCAGCTGGCGCCTTCAAGTGTCCAACATGAAACAGTAGCTTTGTCCAAACTGACAGCATCCAAAAGGTCACGCTGTGCATGGGCATATAGGGCACACGCAGAAAAGAAATCACCAAAATAGAAAGGCAAGTTGTCCATTTTCACCACATGGTAAATATCACTCGGTGATACACAGTACGTGACCTGAAGACAACGACATGCATGAACAGGAGCAGGAACAGAATTGCGAGTCAAATCTTTGTTCACTGTTTTCATGCAAATGTACTGTTGCTTTTTTTGTAAATATATTTATGGGCTGTTGAACGACACTTTGTGTGTGATAAATAAGTTTATATCCTGCCAGAAATGGCTAACAAGAGTGAAAAATTGTGTTTCCCAAAAGATACTTCTTTCCCCCTCAGCAAAGCCACGGACCCATCTTTGACGCAATGCCTTCTGTGTCTATGGAAAGCAAAGGTGCCAAGCTAACCACCCATACAGCCGCTATGTCACTTAAGTAACTTTTTTTCCACATACAAATTTGCATAATGCACCTTCATTATTATAAACCCTAGCTCTGATGCTAAAAATAATTCGCTTAGTAGGGTCTACTGGAGAGACAGCAAGCGCCACAAACAGCTCCGACCTACTTCCGGTGGGTCGTGGCTCGCCGGCTGTGATTCGTGTCTTATTGCTCCTATGCCATCCTACTCTATGCTATAGATTGAGTTTATATGAGATATCTGGCATTATGAATCGATTGTGTACTGCTGTATCTCTTAATACAATTATGTTATGTGTTTTAAAGGAATAGGCCACCGTTTTTACATACCGAGATATGTTCTTACCTTAACTTTGACGAGTTCATTTGTACCTGTCTGGTCTCCACGTGTGCCTTCCGTAACATAAACACAGCACAGACGGCGTTAGCATTTAGCCTCTCTCTTCTCCTCTATAGCTCCAAACGAGGTGAAGATAGAAGCTACCAAACTCTTCCACGTTTTCCCTATTTAAATATGGTTATGTGAAGTGTTATACTATAAAGTATAATTACACAAAATTAAACAATGTGGATTTTCTAAGCGGATAAAAAGGGGAACTATATTGTAAGGCGTAATAATACCAGGAGTAATTTGGCATCCGCATAGTAAAGTGAAGATATCACTGCGCGGATGCCGAATTACTCCTGGTATTATTACGCCTTACAATATAGTTCCCCAGGTACAAATGAACTCGTCAAAGCTAAGGTAAGAACATATCTCAGTATGTAAAAACAGTGGCCTATTCCTTTAATGATACAATGGATCTGTGCCATGGGTCGTTCTGAGCAGTGACTCTGGTCATAGGTCGTGACTCATAGGCTGTGAGTCATGCCTCATCATTGCTCCTATGCTATAGATTGAGCTTATATGAGATATCTGGCATTATGAATCGATTGTGTACTGCTGTATCTCTTAATAAATTATGTTATGTGTTTTAATGATAAAATGAGAGTGGATCTGTGCTATGAGTCGTTCTGAGCAGTGACTCTGGCCGTGGGTCGTGACTCTCAGCCCGTGGGTCGTGACTCATAGGCTGTGAGTCATGCCTCATCATTGCTCCTATGCTATAGATTGAGCTTATATGAGAGATCTGGCATTATGAATCGATTGTGTACTGCTGTATCTCTTAATAAATTATGTTATGTGTTTTAATGATAAAATGAGAGTGGATCTGTGCCATGGGTCGTTCTGAGCAGTGACTCTGGCCGTGGGTCGTGACTCTCAGCCCGAGGGTCATGACTCACAGCCCGTGGGTCGTGACTCATAGGCTGTGAGTCATGCCTCATCATTGCTCCTATGCTATAGATTGAGCTTATATGAGAGATCTGGCATTATGAATCAATTGTGTACTGTTGTATCTCTTAATAAATTATGTTATGTGTTTTAATGATACTATTACTACTACTAATGTTTTAATGACTCACAGCACGTGAGCCACAACTATGAGTCATGGCTCACGTGCTGTGAGTCACGACCCACGACCAGAGTCACTGCTCAGAATGACCCATGGCACAGATCCATTTTATCATTAAAACACATAACAGAATTTATTAAGAGATACAGCAGTACACAATCGATTAATAATGCCAGATATCTCATATAAACTGAATCTATAGCATAGGAGCAATGATGAGGCATGACTCACAGCCTGAGTCACGACCCACAGGCTGAGAGTCACGACCCACGACCAGAGTCACTGCTCAGAATGACCCATGGCACAGATCCATTTTATCATTAAAACACATAACATAATTTATTACGAGATACAGCAGTACACAGTAGGTCGGAGCTGTTTTCAGCGCCAGCCCCTGCTGCAAATCTGACATCAAATTGCCTCAGGAAAAACTATCCAATCACACTGCTCTGCGCTAGTCTGGCCAATCAAATTGCAAAACATGAACATTCCTTCTTCTTCCTATTATTATTATCATTCCTATTTTCTATAGTCTTTATTTATTACTTTTTAAGGCAATGTTCTTCTTGAACAATAATATACTACATAATGAATTATAATAGCTATTATAATTAATTAGCCAATTATACTAGGTTGGTATGATATACAAATATATGTATGTCTTTTTCAGTCCCTTTATAAATTAGTAGTTTGATAACGGTTTTCAGTTTTAGTATATCTGTGATCGACTAGTCAGCCTTATTCTGATGAAGTAACGTGCTGAATGAAAAAGAAAACTGAGCAGTCAAACTGTGGAAGAGCCATGGCACTGTGGGCCGAAAACAGCGCGCTGAAATGCAAACACCGGGCGTATGAAGGGACATAAGCGCTCTGTCATAGTTTTTGCGCTCACTTTTAGTACATGCGCCCTCGATCCCTGTGTACTGCGTGGTTTGATGTTGTTTTTGCGCCCTCGACTTAAAGATAGTTATCTGACGCCATACACACGGCTGCTCCCGGTGACTGAGCACAGAACCATAAACGTTTATATCCCGTTTAGACCTGGTTCTGTACAGGACATGGTTAGACCTGAAGTCCTAGCTATACAGATATGATTTACCAGGATTTTGTATTCTGAGACAGACTGAAATACTGCCCACTCTTGATAAATTACTTCATCCAACCAATTTGGTCTAAAAATGCTGGAAATAAATGTGTCAAACTGTCCAACTAACATCCTTCTGCTTTTACTAACTTTATTATTTTGACTATCAGCTAATTTCATCCCTATTTATTAGCCTATCATGTATATATATTTAGGACAAATAGCAATGCCTAAGTATTCCAAAGTACCGCTATTACAATGAAAATGAATATAATAATTAGCACAGGGCACAGTCAATTCCCAGAGCAAGTACATATGAAACCCATCACTGAAAATAGATTGACAAGTTGTCCACCTTCACCGCGTGGCAAATGTTCAGCGTGACACGTATGGCTGCATGGAAATGGCTTGTGTCGACAGGGCGGAATGGCGAGTCCAATCATCTGTCAGACTTTATTACAAAGACTGGACCCTTTCCATGGCTCCGGCACTGACACATTTGGTGCACAGACGGAGCCCGTTGTTGAACAAGACTGCGGATGTTAACAGAAACCACACTGCAGACAGGAATTGATCCCGTGATGAGCAATCAGGGATTGCTCACATGCTTCATACTGCAGTGCTACGAGGGGGGGTCTGCATATAAAAGGCGTTGGTTTAGGAGAGAGCTTTTTAAGACACACGATGTAGCTTTAATTGTCAGTTTGTCAGTTCGATTTATTGTAAACTGGACTGGATGTAAAGCACATACAGATGATTCAAATTGTGCGAGAGAAGGAGAGAGAAGGAGAGAGTTCGGCCCAAGTCCCATTTCTCTTTTACCCCTTCCCCTTAGCCCGGCCATCGACCTCCCCCTAAGACTTACAACCGAGTACTAAGGGCTCAGGCCAAAAGACTGCTCGAATGATCGGGACATATGTTTGAATTCATATCAAGCAAAGAGAAGGGGGAGATAATCCTTTTGTCTTATTGTATCTCTATATGTCTCTACTGAACCTGTTTATCAGCAACAGGGCTTGTGACAGACTGATGTTGTAATCATACACTACATTCATACAAAGTGTCCCAGCGCTCGAGCTAGGACTCTAACCCCTCTTGGTAGCACACAAAAAGGAGGGGATGGGCTCAGGAGTATCCAGTCAGCTGGACCTGGCTGGCATGGATTGAGACTCCGCTGTCTAATGTCTAACGGCAGGGCTGAGGAGGCAGTGAAACCCTAAACCCATTGAACCAGCCACCAGTAGCCCATAAACTGTTTTGCCCTAGACTGATTGACAAAAGAATGACGGCTCTCATTCATACTTCATTAAGGCGAGACACAGCAGGAGAAAACTTCAACTTCTCACGCTGTGGTTAATGCTGAGAATTTTAGCTAGTTTTTTTTCCTTAATAGCTTAGTTTTAATGTCAGAGTAAAAAAACAATGAAGTCACTGTTTGCTTTCCTATGCGTATTCATTCACAGATATGAACAAGTTTGGTATCCACGTGTAGCACGGAAGGTGAATGAGATGACGCTGTCATCCAAATATGGTCATTTCCTTTGTGGGAGACAGCCGCGACTAAAGACAGGAGACACTCTCTGGCATATCAAAACTTTCGGACTTGTTTTCTCAAAATTTTATTTTCTTTACACTGTTGCAACAAGAGGGGTTTTTCAATATGTAAGTCCAAGCCTGTTTTATTGCGCTTTGAACTTAATAACAAGGATAAATTGTAATTTTTACTGATTTTTTCACTCAGTAACTAAACAAGATCCCAAAATGTTTGTAACTGATATATCCACATAATAAAATCATACATTTAAACCTGGCTCTTCACATTATTTAGATTATGTCGCTGGAAATAGGCAATTTTTACCATTTTTATGCATAAAGTGCCCACTTTTTATATGAAATCATAAAATGAACGACAACTTGCAATACACATTTTTTCTCACACTTAAGTCAGTAATCTACAGCAAGCATTTCAAATTTAGATCTCTAAATTAGATTTGTTTTTTGTTGTAGCATGTTGCGTTTTTTTGCTTTAATTGTCCGTGAGAGTAAATATTACACTGACAGAAAAGACAAAGGATATTGTGCATCCAATTACACAATGGAGATTATTTTTTTCACTTAAACGTGGCTGTAGATACTGTTTAAGTGGGGCTAGCCCGCAGTTAGCTTTGCCTGTTAGCCTGTTAGCATCTTCTTCGTGAGTCCATTGATTCCGGGTCGGGGGCAGGCAAATTGTAATTGTGGTTTTCTGGCCAGAGACACCAGGGGGAGATGAAAGACCCCCCAATCATCCCATTAACACTTGTATTACCCCCAGAGGGACTACGGAAAAGATTTATTAAGGGAAACAAGTTACTTAGTACTGCTTTAAGGTGGGGGAAATGTCTTACCCAAGGACACAGCTTCAGTATATAGGGCTCTTCTAGCATTCGGGTAGTTTCAGTGCGCCGCAGATGTGGAGGTGAAAACAATGGTGGTATCAAACAGCATTTTTGCATGTGAGTGACAGATTCTGTTCGATAAAATAAGTTTTTCTCAGTAAATCCGGCCTAAAAGCTATTGTGCGGTTGGGTGTTCCATTTTGTCGGAACTACAGCTTCAATCTTGTAAACTGAGTAAGTTTTATAATGTATCCTGAGAAAAATGGGAAGCTCAAAGCGACATGGACGAGGAATTGTAAGGTATTTATCCAGCCAAATGGGCACACTCCGGAACAAGCTAAAGTCATATTGGTAAGAGAAATGAAAGACCTTGACCAATTCAAATAATGTTGCCAATTCCCCTGAGTATTCTTGATACAACTCGAGAGAAGCTAAGCCCTAGTGTTTATTTGAAAGACAATTGTGTTCAGATGGGAGGACATGGATGCTCACAGGCGATATCTAGCCTTATTATTATTTTTAGTTATGCAGCGGATGTTTCCTGGAGGAATAATTTAACACGAAGTAGACGATGGATATTTTTCTGTTAGACTGAGGATATACTGTAACTGCAAATGGACAGAGCGTGTTCGTCTTGCGTCGGATGGAGGACTTACATTTTGGGACATTTTTTTCAAAAGATATAATGACAGTGACCCTCTTTCCTATCAGTGGTTGTTCTAATAATATTCAGTGGAGTCGACAAGTGGATATGGATATTTCGAACACTTGGACTTTGGACTTGGGTGGACTGGGGACAAGGGGACTATGCTCTGGACTGGGAACTGTACGGGACATTGCCAAATGGACTGTAGTCTTCTGCGTGCGTCTGATTGTGTGCTGTGTGAGCGCGTGTGTGTGATTACTAGTGTGTTGCCTGTGCATAAATGTTGATGTGTACGCTGTGTGTGTGCGTGTCCTGCATGCGTGTGTGTGAATGTGTGCTTCATGAGCGTGTATGTGTGCTCCATGAGCGTGAGTGGTCCTGTGTTTGGGTGTGTCCAACACTATGCGCTTTTGGTGGGAATGTGCGTGTATTACAAACTAAAAACAAATGTTTGACAGTGAGGATGAATTGAGTGAAGTGGATACTGACAACAATGATGTAGAATATATAAATGGTAGTGAAGACATTACTCTGTACGATGATATAAATTATAGAGCAAATGAGTTTGGCTGTGACATAAATCCGGATAAGCATTTGTTTAATAATATTAATGCTTACTATACTGACGAGCAATTTAAATGCATTAATATGAATGGAGCCTTTAGCATTATACACTGTAATAGTAGGAGTTTCAACAAAAATTATAACGACATTAAACATTACCTCAGTCAGTTTAATACATTTAGTGTCATTGCTGTTTCTGAGACTTGGTTGGATGCAGATAGGTGCTGTGAAGTAGAATTAGATGGATATGAATTGTTCACTACCAATCGGATACATAAAAGAGGTGGGGGTGTTGCACTATACATAGATACAGATCTGAGGTTTAAAAAGATTAATAGTAAGTCAACCACCATTGATGATGTTTTGGAGTGTATAACATGTGAAATTATTGTAGAAAAATCTAAAAATATTGTTGTTAGTTGTGTGTACAGAACACCCGGATCATGTCTAGACATTTTCAACAAAAAAATGGACAGCCTTTTTAGCAATTTAAACAAGGTCCATATTGTGTGTGGTGACTTTAATATTAATCTTCTGAACCCTCAGAAAAATGTAAAAACCACAGACTTCATTAATACTATGTATAGCAACACTCTTTTTCCCCTTATTGTTAAACCAACCAGGATTACCACGGACACATCAACATTAATAAATAATATACTGATCAATTAGTAAGTCAAATTACCGCTGGAGTACTTATCAGTGACATCACTGACCATCTTCCTATTTTTAGTATTTTCAAACCATTACAAAATAATACAACCAAAATAAATGATTTCAAATTTTGTAAGACATCGAACACCTGAAGCTATTGCTGCTCTCAAGGGTGACTTATGTGCCCAAACTTGGGAAGAAGTGTATGCAACTCCTGACCCTGATAAGGCATACAATGCCTTCCTACTCACACTAATCCAATTGTATGACCAGCACTGTCTGCACAAGAAATATTATATTAAAAACAAAAACAGCCAGGACAAGCCATGGCTTACCAAGGGCATAGCTAAGACTTGTAAAAGAAAACAACAACTCTATAGAGTACATTTAAAGCAAAGGACTAAACAAACTGAAAAAGGTATAAAATGTATAAAAATAAGTTAACTCAAATAATAAGATTGTATTTAAAAAAAAGCGTACTATCACAATTTGCTGTAGCAGAACAAGAGTGATATCCAAGGTACCTGGAGGGTATTGAATGGCATTATCAGGAATGCGAGAAAAAAGGAAGAATATCCAAATTACTTCACAGTCAATAATTCAATCATCAGTGAAAAAAAGGAAATTGCAAATGCATTTAATAGCTTTTTTGTCAGTGTTGGGCCTAAGTTAGCCAATGAAATTGTGCAACCAAACAATGCAGAAGAATTTGAAGAAAGGAATATTAGAAATAATTTAAACTAACTTTTCATTAAAAGTGTTAGTGAGAGCGAAATCATTGAAATTGTTCCTTCAAGATGGATCTGACATAGATATGGTCCTCGTGAAAGATATCATTGATTATATTGTCACTCCTTTCATGTATATATGTAATCAGTCTTTTCTAACGGGTGTCTTTCCGAGTAAAATGAAAACTGCCAAATACAGTAGCTATTTTTAAAAGTGGAGAAAAGCAACAGTTTACCAATTACAGACCGATCTCAATACTCTCGCGGTTTTCAAAAATATTGGAAAAGCTATTTGTGAAACGACTTAATAGCTTTGTAGACAAGCATAAACTGTGAACATCAGTACAGTTTTAGATCCAATAGGTCCACTTCAATGGCAGTCACGGAACTAGTAGAAAAGATATCAACATCTATTGAGAACAGGGAGTATGCTGTTGGAGTCTTTATTGACCTTAGCAAGGCCTTTGACACAACAGACCATTCATTGCTTTTAAATAAATTAGAAAGGTATGTTGTCAGGGGCTTAGCACATGCTTGGCTAGAAAGTTATTGAAGTGACCGAAATCAGTATGTACATGTTAATAATATCAACTCAATGGAGGCAAAAATAACCCACAGTGTTCCTCAGGGCTCCGTTTTGGGACCTAAACTATTTATTATGTAATGAAATATGTGAAGTCCTCAACAAATTACAATGTAGCTTATTTGCTGATGATACCAGTTTGCTTTTGAATACAGTAGGAACTGAACTTAAGATACTAAAAAAAATGGTTTGATGTAAATAAACTTTCCATAAATCTGCATAAAACTAAATATATTGTATTTGGAAACAAGGAAGTAAACAAACCATGTCAAATCAAAATTGGGGAGGTAGAAATTGAAAGGGTGTATGTAACAAAGGTTTTGGGAATCAATATTGATGATAATTGGAAAGCGCACATAAATACACTAAAGACAAAAATGTCTAAACCTATTGCCATACTGTGTAAAATATAAACCTCTGTGAATCAAAATGCATTATATATACTGTACAATTCCCTCATCCTTCCATACCTTAGCTATTAGCTACTATTAGCTACAAAAACCCATGGCGAAGAGTAATACTAAGAGGAGATGTTTATCAATCAATACGTCATCTTTGGACATAGTGTCTCAATTGTAAAAGGGGTTAGGCAGAATAAGTCTTGACTTCAGCCTAAACCCCTTTCGGTCAGGCATCATTTAGCACTTAAATTCTTAATGTACACGTTTTTTTAGAAAATAAGCTACTACTACTACTATTAGAATGGACGTCTGCAGATCTAAACCCATTGTGTGGATTATGTTTTAAAGTTTAACGTAACTGTGCCGGACACATCAGTCACCAAATTCTACCATTTACTTTGCTTTAAACATAAAATAAATTGTTAATCAAATGTTTAATGTCATGACATGTTAGCCAAGTCATGCTTTAGCTAAATCTAAAGCTGAATAAACTAGACAGAACGTCGCCTAAAAGCTTCCAAAACATTTTCTCGTCAGCATTACATTTGTCTTAGATCATGATTATTTCCCGAAAGGCGAAACATAAATGCGTGAAATTCAACACAAAGTTACGATGGATTAGTGACGCGTACTAGGCGACCTCTTGGCAGTTTGTACAAACATTAATCGAGACCAATTAAGTCCAATTTCTGTTTATATCAGACTTTTGCTTCAATAGGCAGGTTATCATGGTAATCAAATGACATTTCATCACAATCCGACAATTCTTCACCTTAATAATTCCGCTCAAACAACCACCCAATATCAGCGATCTCCCATTGTTTTCATTAAAGCGAGAGCGCTGTATTCACCTCCGCTTCATTTGTGACGTAACACCGTAGAGCCCTATACCAGCAGGTATTGTACCCCCAAACCACTGCCGCTAGAAACACTTTCAACCTCTTTATCGAATTCTGGAGAACATTTTTCGAACCACCTCTTAACATTTTTATAACAAACCCATTATTTCTCTCACAATAGAAAGCGGGAAAAAGCCCAAATGGTAACAATTTGAAGTCCATAAACTCCTGAGCTTCGAATGCCTTGGCCTCAGTAGCGTCGAGTGCCTGTTTGGTAATGGAATTGTTCAGCTTTTTGGCAGCAGTCTCTTCGTGTCTTGCGGAAAAGGGCACACTGCAGATGACAGGGGCTTAAACAGCGGCGCGTTGTACCCGCTCATTATTAGTTTAAGAGGGGAACACACACACTCGCACACACGCATGGCATAAGCTGGCGTTTTGCTCATTCTCTGGGGGGCTGTATTAGAAGGACATTACAGACAAACAAGCAGAGAGTGGAGGTGGTCGCAGGTGATAACGAGGCAAATTTACTGTACTTAAGCCGAGGTTTTCACGATCTTGAGTACAAATTATGCTGAACACATTATTTTTAGTCCTCTACATTTGAAAGATAATAATACTTTCTACTCCACTACATTTCTATAAAGGCTCCAAACAAAAGAGTTAAAGCTCGCTGCATGTTTTGCCCACTTTGCTCCTCTTCATGTCTGTGTATTTTTATTTAGTAAGAAAATGCTAACAAGGAGCTAACGTTAGCTTCAGGCTGCATATGCTAACATTAGCAAGGAGTCCTGTTGTTCGCTGCTACTAAACAATTTGCTGTGCGAAATGAGGGTTGTTGATCTCAAGCGAAACCCCATGAAGTAGGTGACCTTCAGATTGTGGAGAGAGATGAAATCTCCACTTGCGATTGGAAGAAGCGCTTGTTCCCTCCAGAGGGTGACTTTCAAGTCTCTTCCACCGTGGGGTTCTCCATCGGGCTGGTAATAGGGGTGGCAGGGACTGGCTCCTGAACACCTGAGGAGTGGGAGCGGCAACGGCAGGTGCTGTCCCTGGCCTGGAGCGTGGATTGGCCGAGTTTGTGTGATTTTTCTTTGGCATAGTGCAGGTACGATTTAGGCCTACTTTTACGACATTTAGGCCTACTTTTACGACATTTAGGCCTACTTTTCAGCGTAGCGTGTGTTTCTGTGAATTTTGAGCATGAGAACAGTGATTCTGCACTACGAATGTCGTACGAATGCTCTCACGCTGAATTACGAAGCGCCCCTACTCATCACGAAAGGACATGCTTCATTGCGAACAGAGGGTGAATCGTGACATTCGTGGAAGACTTTTTGGCAGCCAAAAACTGCCATTGGTAACGCATCGTGCCTATGTGTAAACCCAGCAGCCTCTTTACTGTTTGCAAACCTCGTGAGCACGCGCCGCGAACCCAAACGCTGTGACCTCGCGCCAAATGTTTTCATCTGTTTATTAAGTACAAGCAGGCGAGTTATGAAAAATGGATTGTGAGGGAGGGTCTGAGGGATAATTTGTTCACTTCACGCAAAAAGATCTTACTGTAGTAGCATTTAGTCCACTGTCTATAATAGCGTAATTTAGAGATCACTTTTTTGACAGCTTTGATCGGTTAGCGTTGACATGGTCAACCACCGGTCAAACGGTCATTGAACATCCCTAGGCACAATCTTTATGTTTTTGAAGAAGTTAGTATTAATCTTTAAACACATTTGAACTAATTCAACTTTCTACATTGAATACTGAAGTATACAGCAAATAGGCTACCTCAGTACTTTCCCCCACGTTTTATGTTTGACTGAGCAACTTTTACTTGTATTGTATTTACATGTGCTTGGAGGTAGATGTGCTTATGCTCAAGTAATGAAATGAAGTACTTTGACCACCACTGGTCAAGTTGCTTCATAAAGTCTTCTTGTGAGTGCAATGTTTCTAAATCAGTCATCAATCAAAGGTAATGCAGCAGGATTTATTGCGTTTTTGCAAAGAAAAACTTGCATTTGTTTATATCCTTTGTGAACAACAAAATGTTTGTGTCCACCATGGCTTCTCATGTATAAAAATCCAGTTCCTTCACTTCCTGATCTTCAAGCGATCTCACCTAAACCAACTCCAGACATGTTTTTGATGAACCTGAAATACTCCCCACCAATATGTGACCCAACTTCATATATACTGTACATCAATGAAGAAAGTTCAGTATTTCACCCTTGCCTTCTGTCCACGTCGCTGTCTCCTCAACCACTTGTCGTAACTTTCTTTTTAAATCAAATGTCAATATTTGCCTAAGTTGTGTTGATCCAGCTCTGCCCCTATGGCAAACACCAAATCTGACACAAGGAACAACTGGACTGGAGCGGGAACAGTTGAGCCTAACGTCACCGGACAAAGACATAATAAGTAAATGCAAAAGAGTTCCTTAATTCACAAAGAAGTTACCAACACAATCTTACGCATTTGCCCTTTCAACAATGTATTATGTTAGTATTAAAACGTCTTTAATCGTCAATTTTAGAATGCTGCAAAGAACAACTCAGTAAAAAGCTCCTCTCTGGCCTGTTACAGATTTCATTGAACTTGCACATGTGAGTGGTTTGCCGGAATGCTGTGGATACTTGAGTTTCAGGGGCTGGAACAGTTACAGTGGCAGATATGAATGAGACGTAACAGCCTTTCAGCACACGTCCCCCCCCCGCCCCCCACTATATCTCTCTATCTTTTTTCTCTCCTTTTCTCTCTGTCACTGGTTTAACGTCTCTCTTGTTTTCATACACTATGTTAAAGGACCTGTATAATGACTTCTGAGGAGCTTTTAACCATGTTTATAATGAAGCATCGTCATAAAAAACGAGGAGTGGTGTTTGTTTCTTTCATGTGCATTTCAATAATACTGCATTCAGTCTGTCTTCGTCTTTTGCGCTCAAAACGCCAGCTCACACTCCATTGAACGCCACATGGAGATTTTTAGTTGAAGTTTCTCCAAATTTGACAGTCTGGACACTTTCTCAAAACTTGTGCTGTTGTTAGGTTGGTTTGATATCATTGGCAGCACGTCTAGAGGCGATGGGTCTCTGCAACAAAAATGTCCCAGTTATGATTTGCTACCTTGTTGTAACTATTATTATCCATTAGAGCACTGGTTGTCAACAGGTTAAGGTGCTTTATTTGCCATTATACAACAAACTGTACAACATAATTTGTCCTGTGCTTGACCCATCCTTTGACGACCCGTAATGAGCAGTGGGTGGCGGCAGTACTGCGCCCGGGGACCCATCTCCAGATGGGGAGCCAGTCTGATGGTCAGAATCACCTGACTGGAGGATTCACCTATTGTACACAGAAAACCTATGCATGCACAAACATGCAAACTCCACACAGAAAGGCCCCGTCCAAGTGGGAATTGAACCCAGGACCTTCTAGCTGTGAAGCAGGAGCGCTTATACCGCTGCGCTTCCGTGCTGCCCCCATGGCATGGCATCCCATGATATGGACCCACCTTTGCACAGTGATGACCAGTGGCGACCCAAATAAGACTTTAAACTTGTACTACATACAGTAAAATGTATTTTCCTCACAAAGGATTGTTGAATATGCATGAAATAAGCCACAAAAGAAAAAATATATAGAAAAAAAAATTGATAACCAGCTCGGGAAGTGATTCTATACTTTTGCACTACTGATTTCTTCGAATTTCCGAGGGGCATGTCTGATAAGCATATTAACCAATCAGAGAAAAGCGGCGTATTTTGTAATCAAGGAAGTTAATGGTTTTACGATGCATCGGCCAGAAGAGCGGAGTCAAATGCAAATGATCTGTAATGTTTGCCACAAAAACGTAAGAAAACAAGGAGTCATTAGCAACTCAGGTCAGATTTTAAAATGGGAAATTCAACTTGAATTTGCAATGACTGTATCTTTATTGGGTAAAAAACTACATAATTCAGCATTATTATGTACATTTATTGAAACAAAGACATGGAGAGGAGCAAAAAGGTTCAATAGACCATGAATACATAAATAACGGAGGATGCTTCATGTTAGCATCATGCTACATGCTATCACTAGCTATGACTGCTGTTTTTTTTGCTTCTCCTGAACAATCTGCTGTGAACAAACATCCATATGGGCCCGATTTAGACTTGACTTTATTTGTATGTGATAAATATGTTTATAATCCGCCAGAAAACGGCTGGGTGACTGGCACCCAAGGGTGCCCCTCTTAAAGGGACACTATGCCAAAAAAGATCAATCCCTTAATACACATCAAACAGGAAACAGAAACAGATTTTATCCACAGAAAATGTGGATAAAATATATACATTATAAACAGCAGTGCATCTGATTACATAAATCAATGGATGTAGACCACAGGTAGAACCAAGAACCTGGTGGAGCTGCATCCATCCTAACATGTAAACAACATGGTCACAGTACACAATAAATGATCAGTATAGTCAGGTTACAAAAAAATGCTCAAGTTAATTTTCGTCGTTGAGGCCTTCAGGAGCCAACGTTTGTAAAGTGTGGATCCAATAAGACTCTCTTTGCTTGAGGAGTTTATCATGATTTCCCCCTCTGAGTGGAGGGGGACATGTTCAATGCCACAGAACCTCAGAGAACAGACATCATGATTGTTATCATTAAAATGTATAGCAACTGGGGAATCCCGATCATTCCTCTGGATGGAGCTCTGGTGCTCGCTAGTGCTTGTTAAGTTTTCTCGTAGTTTTACCTACATAAGCTAAACCATAGTGTTCCTTTAAGAGGGGCACCCTTGGGTGCCAGTCACACCGTACTTAAGACTGGTCACCTGGAGCTCTTCAGCAATTTGCCTGATGAAGGTCTCAGGACAGAAACGTTGACCATATCCTAATAAAGTATTTTTGCAAGGTTGGCAGTGATATTTGAAGTAATATTGTAAGTTGGAAGTAATATTTTTTATCAATGTACGCTGGGATTTTGCCTCATCTCCAACGCACCTGCCTCAAGTAATTGATGTGCGAAGTTTTTCTTCTATTTTGTGCCAGAAGAAAAAAAATTACCCAAAATGTCATCACACTTTATTGAACTGAATGGTCGCCCAAAGCCGTGCAGCATCGAAGGGCGCTGAGTAGAGCTGCTGTGGACTGGACAAAAAAGCTGGATCGGATGTTTTCCGAGGTGAGAACATGGCTCTCGGGTCGGACTTTCAAAAGGCTTTGTTTTACAGAGGAGAACCAGAGAACTCAGAAGCTGCTGGGACTTCAAACGGTGCCGGGGAGGGGGCATCCCTCTGGGGGTCCCGCTGCTGCCGGGCATCCAGACATAATAGAAGGGGCTTTCCAAAGCTCCCTTCTTATGTGGATATGGATGTTATCAGTTTTTATCAAGGCAAGGCACTGTAGGTGAATAGGTTGGGGGGGTGGGGGGGGGGGGGGGGGGTTCATACAGGAAGATAAAGCATTGTGTTCGTGGCAACGGAATCTGAATAATGGATCAAAGTGTGAACGTTGTTTTTTTTGTTAATCATTCGATACAAATATTATTTTCAGAGGGGAGTTTGAGTGCCATGTTTTGTCTTTACATTAAAAGTACAGCTTTTGGAGCCTAGGAATTACACTGCCTTTACCTTTACCTACCTGTTCTGATCTAGGGTTGCTGCAGTTGGTCGGGTCTAGGTTCAAGAATGAGATCAGCCGACGACTTAAACTTCCTGAATGACCAGGTTGTTCCATCAATGGATTTCTTCTACCTCTATGGCATGTTATATTCCAAGAGGATGTCAGGATTCATTCAGGAAGCATGAGACATGAGACATCAGGCACATTGAGTTGCCTTGTGTGCTAAATGCGCGGTATAAATAAAGTTGCCTTGCTTTGCCCTTTTCACACATGGATTTAGCCACCAATGTGTCCGGATCTTAACCCCATTGAGAATGTTTGGAATGAGCTGGAGAAGGCTTTGCACGGTGGTCAAACGCTTCAAAAATGTGACATAATCGCGGCGACAACGCGACAAAAAAGTCTTGTAGGCCTGAGCTTTCAAATGAGGCATTGCACTGTTGCTCTCCAGTCAAGAAGCTTTTAAATGTGGGTAAAGCCAAACTGGAGAAAATGCACTCGGTTCAGGCGGGGGGTAAGAGGTTAAGACTGAACAATTTGTTATGTTGCTATGGAGACGTCCCCATAACGGGAAGAAAATGTACGCACATTTCTCTCTTTAAAGGCACACTGCGTAACATGTTGGACTATACTGTTGCCGCCGGTACAAAACATGCTCCTAATGACCAGCTCGACAAAGAAAATGATATGTGGGTAATCAAAGGATGGATATGGATGGGAATCTGACCTGTTTAAATCTCAAATTCTGCTGACTTTAGTTGACATCTCCATGGAAACGAGCTGGAGATGTACCCACTCCCGGTAAAGTTATGTCTTAGGAGATCTGAGCCGCTCACAGCAAAAACACATTTAGTTTGTTTGAGGTATTTTTCAAAGCTTTTTCAATATCTGTCATAAAATAAAAGCTTGTATTTCAATTTAATTGTTTGGGTAAAATTCTACGTGGTGTGGCTTTAAAGCAGTACTAAGTAACGTGTTTACCTTAATAAATCCTTTCCGTAGTCCCTCTGGGGGTAATCAAGTGTTAATGGGATGATTGGAGGGTCTTTCATCTCCCCCTGGTGTCTCTGGACAGAAAACCATGCTTGCAACTTGACTGCCACCGGGGCGGAGCAACCAATACACACTAATAGAATCACGGAGAAGAAGCTAACAGGCTAACAGGCAAAGCTAACTGCGGGCTAGCGCCACTTTGAACAGTATTTACAGCCAAGTTTGAGTGAAAAAAAAAATATTCCCATTGTATAACTGGATGTACAACACCCCTCTCTCCCTTCACCTTTTCTGTCAGCGTAGTATTTACTCTCCAAGACATTTAATAAGTTAAAAAATTGTAACTTGCTAAGACACCTGCAGTTGCACTTATGGCCGCTAGGGGCAAGAGTTACTTACTGCTTTAAAGCTGCATGTTTTTATGCTAAAAAGACCTGAGAATTGAACCAAAAAAAGAGTTCTCGCTCCATGAGTCGCTCTTTAAGGTCATTGAATTTGGTGGTAAAGCTCATAAAAGGTCTTCCAAACATGCTCAAAAATACCTCAGGTAAAATAAATGTGTAGTGTCGAAGTCATAAAGATTTGTTTTTGTTTTTTGAATTGCTCTTCAAAGACTTGAACTCGTGACCAAAAGACTTGTCTCCCCTCACCTCAAAAACACGCCAGGCCGTTTCGCCGCCCGCAGATGAACATTACGATTCCCCCGTGGACCGCGGACACTGATTGATTACATCATATTACGCTCATTTTCCCTGTAACGCGGCGGCTCGTTTCCACGCCGAGAACGCCTCCCCACCGGCGATACGTCATTACGCGTTTGTTTAGCGCCTCTCGATCTGCGCCAAATGGATGGGGACATTAACAGGCTATTAATTAACGACGACACAACAGCGGCGATGGTAATGGCTAAGGGGAGACGGGGAGAACGCTGTGTACGTCTCAGCCAATTCCAGCTTTGGCCGTTGATCCGCGGTGGCACATTGGATGAACATGGCATTTTTAGACTGCGCTGAGAAAATTCAAAGGCCAACATTTGAAGAGCGGGCATTTACGCTTTGTGTAGGTATTCTGTAATAATCTCAAACACCTTTATCACCATCTCACACTTTGTTGATTAGAAAATGCACTATTGATCTAAAAGAGCTGAAACAAAATCACAATAGATACAGACGGCATCTCTGGAATTGCCCATATTATGGTCATGTTTGAAGCAGCTGAGGGGGAAAACAAAGAGGAGACAAATCTAAACTTTCCAAAACTACTTCAACAAATGATGGATTATGAATATAGTTTTCTACCCAATAAAGATACAAAGACTTGGAGAGGAGCAAAAAGGTTCAGTAGCCCATAAATATATAAATAACGGAGGATGCTTCATGTTAGCATCATGCTACATGCTAACGCTAGCTTAGGGTGACCAGATGTTTTGATTAAAAAACTGGGACACTATTTGGGCTTTAGTTGCATGGTCAACCAGGGAGCCATTTATTGACTGTTTTTCCACGCTAAATGGTAAATCTACTTGTTACATCTTATACCATACACCAATCAGCATTAGCATGATAGACTTGATATTGTTTTATTGGTTTCTACTTTCTAATGGACATTTGCATGGCCCAAAAACATGAATTTTCAAGCAAACTTTGTTACTTTGTGGATCATATTGGCCAAAAACTGGGACACTTGGGACTGATCCTGAGTAAAACTGGGACAAATGAATGGTTTTGGAGGAATGTGTGGGGACATGGGACAGAGGACTCAAAACTGGGACTGTCCCGGGTAAACTGGGACGTCACCCTACGCTAGCTATGACTGCTTTTTTTTTTGCTTCTCCTGAACAATCTGCTGTGAGCAAATATCCATATGGGCCCGATTTAGACTTGACTTTATTTGTATGTGATAAATATGTTTATAATCCGCCAGAAAACGGCTAAAAAGAGTGGAAAATTGTGTTTCCCAAAACATACTTCCCCCTTGGCTAGGCCACGCCCCCTTGTATGACACGTTGCCGTCTGTATCCATAGTTTCCCTTCCTTTCACAGAAAGAATACCTAATCTTCACAATGACATGTTTAATTATTGCACTGATTCACTGTTTCTCCGTAGAATTGGGAAATTGTCATTTGAAGGACCATTTTCTCACATTGGTGCAACAATATTTCCACATCAGTAGCCCCTACAGACTTCACATTTTCCAGACTTGGACAAAATATTGAAGTTTGTTTCATGTATTATTTTTTATATCTAATTCCTAGCCTCAGTTATTAAGTTTTAAAATCATAAGATTTCTTGTGAAAGATCAGACCACATTTGATGACAAATTTAGGTAGAAATGTGAGAAATTCCAAACGGTGTACTCATTTTTCCTCCCACTGTATTTTAAAACTAAACAATATATCCAAAATCCCCTATACAAAATATAATCATAAATCTAAATCTGGCTCAATCCATTACTCAGATTTTGTCACTGAAAATATGGGACATTTTGAGGCATAAAAGGCCTTATTTGTATATGAAAATATAAAATGATAGAAAACTTGCAATATATTATTTTTATTGTTATGTCAGTAATCTACAGCAAAGGTTTAACTTGATATGTCTAAATATGAAAAGTTCCCCTATGAGGGGGATCGCCCTGTCGTCATGTCCGACCACTGCTGGGCAACCAAATGTATTAAATAGATATTAATAGTTTTATGGTGGGTCAAAACATCGTTCACAAACAGAGCATTGCAACTGTGAAAAGATCAGTGCTGTAAAAGATCTGTGATTTAAATGAACAGTTCTTCAAGCTTGGAAAAATCATCTGTTTGCCCACCAGTCACCAAAACATCCGGTGAAAATCGCAGAAATAAACAATAACAGCGATCCTCCCTATTCACCTGCAGTGTCTCACCTTAACCTTAGCAAGAGATGGGCAGGTGGGGAAAGTATTTCCTGGATATGTAGGACCTCAGGAAGAGCTTTTATTATATCAGATTTGATCTGATATAATGGTGTTTAATGAGAGTGTTCCGGAAAATGTTTTGGCCTGTTCCCCAAATCCATCACATCAGACCAAAAGTGTTACTGAAAATACTCATTTACAAATTAAGCACTGGTAAACAGCTCTAAAAAGTCTGTTTAAATGTTTTGTTTGTTATTAACATATTGACGCAGGCTATTTTGGGGGAACACGGTGAAGGCATGCACTAAGCTTGGTAGGTGCAGTTGGTTGGTTGGTTGGTGACATTACTTTTCTTTCTGCTGACATTATACTGACAGCTATCATAACAACAACTCTAAATCCATTGGCTCTGATAAGCCGGTTTACAAAAGAAAAGTCTTGAGTTGCTTTGTCAAAGTTTCTCCAGAATCCAGGGAAGAGTCAGTTTGTTTTGGAAATCGCCAGCCCACAGTGTAAGCGCTCCAGGTCCAGAGCGTACAGGTACAGGTAGGTCCACCACCACCCTCCCTGACCTCTCCCCCCTCTGACAGCGCGCTAACGACTCTGCCAGAACGCCCCACTGAACCGTTTTGGATTAGCGCTCAGATTGTCTCCCCCCGCCCTCCCCACTTCCCAAAGTCGGGACACGAGGTCCTGAACCCCATTAATGGGTAATAATTACACGGACCGCTTCTGGGCGCTTCATTATATATGGCCAACCCAGGGACCTTTTATTCCCCTCCTCTTTTTAATTGAGAAAAAGACATGCATGATGGATTGGTTAGAGAGGATAGAAATAGGGCTAAACCAGGTCTGAGCCCGCAAAAAGAAAACAAGGCAACACAAAACAGAACAAATTAGGACTAAAGCAGGTCCCAACAAGATGAAACCAGGTCTCAGGTCAAAAAACAGGAACTAAACAAGGGGAAACAGGACTTAGTCAGGTCTAAACAAGATCTAGGACTATACCAAGTCCAAACCATGTCTACACCAGATCTTTTCCAGGTCTGAACAAAGACTGAACCGGGACTAGTTTAAACAGAATCGAGCAATCCCCCTTAGGGCAAACATGAATTTAAATCAGGGCTGAACCAGGATTAATCCGTGACTAGTCTAAACCAGAACTGCCACCTTAACGTGGTGGAGGGGTTTGAGCTGAATGATCCTGGAGCGCTGTTGTCGGGGGCATCTTGCCCCTGGTAGGGTCTCCCATGGCAAACAGGTCCTAGGTGACGGGTCAGACAAAGAGCGGTTCAGAAGCCCCTTATGAGAGACCAACAGGCCCAGTTAGAACCATGAGGCCGTCCTTCTGTGGACCCACCACCTGCAGGAGGAGATCCGGCAACGGACAAGTGGAAGACAATGGATGGATGGATGGATAGTCTAAACCGCAGAACTATAACAAAGCAAAGCAAAAAAAACAAAAAAAACAGGACTTAACAGGTTCAAAATAAGACAAAACCAGGTCAGAAAAGGAAAATGAACTACATTGCAAATTTAAAATGGATCAATATAACTCTTGATACGTTAGAATTACTCGATTTAAGATTGTTTAACTGTAATTTTAGTAAATATCTGCCTGTGGAATAGTATTTTTCCCTTAAATGAAAGAAAACATACACATAATTTAGGTATGTGTGTATATATATATATATATATATATATACACACATATAAAAAGACAAAATAAAAATCATAAAATACAACACTACAGATATAGATCGGGCAGAATGGTGGAGAACAGATGTATAAAGAATAAGTAATTTCCTGATCATAACGTAATTTACCTGAATGGTATCACCTGATGATCACAATGACTATTGAACATGACAGTGATTATGATTATTGTGTTTATTATTATTATGATTACTATTATCACTATTTTTGTTGCTATTAGATACAATATAATGACAGTGTGAATGATGTCAGTGGTGGTAACATTGTCACTGATGCTGATGTTGATGACAATGATAACAATTATTGTTTTCTATTAAAAAAAATAAAAAAATAAAAAAATAAAAAATAAAAATTCAGTACAGTACGCACACACACACACACACACTATCTTGTAGCACGCCTACCAATACAGCCTAAATTCTTAGTTTGTTTTTTATTTATTATTATTATTAGATTTTTTGTTTTTATTTTGTTGTTGTTGTTGAATGTCACTTGAGATCTGTTATCTGTCGTTTTGGCTGTCTCTGTTGTCTAAATAAAATAAGGAAAAAGAGAAAAAAAATGAAAGAAAACTAATTTTAAGTGCATTGAGATAATATAAAACATGCTATGATCGACCAGCTCGACGCAGAAAAGTCTATTTTTACAGTGAGTAATCAAACAATGGATTTGGAGGACTCAAAGTGCATATGACACATTAGACACCATTTTTGCCTAAACATACTGCTAAAATTGTACACAGCTTTCTTCAGTTTGGCCATTTTGGTGATGTTTATAGTTTCACTTCCTTATTGGACACCGACAGGAAGTGACATAGATGAAAGCAAACAATTTTAAACTGTGGCCGTGCGACTATGTTAAGTCAATAGATACAGACGGCATCGCGTCATAGAAGGGGGCCTCGCCGAGGGGGTAGGAAATATATTTTTTGGAAAACACAATCTTTCACTAATTTTAGCTGTTTTGTGACAGACTATAAACTTATTTATCACACACAAATAAAGTCAAGTCTAAATCATATGGATGTTTTTTTTTTTTTCACAGCAGATAGAAGTGGAAATACGGTAGTCGTAGCTAGCGTTAGCATGTACATGAAGCATCATGTTAGCGTTCTCCGTTATTTACGTATTTATGGGCTGTTGAACCTTTTTGCTCCTCCATGTCTTTGTGTCTTTATTTAGTGGAGAACTATATTCATAATTCAACATTTGTTAAAGGGACTAGATGGAAGAGGTCATTTTTATACTCACTACTGCCACCTCAGGTCTTACGCGTGACTGCAGTCTCTATATTAAGCTCGTGCATGACGGCACTTTAGCCTGAAGTAACACCCTTTTGAGCGACAGTGCATAACTTTAGAGGCAGTTGTGGTGAACAGGTCTGGGCTCATTCTACAGATTTGGACATTGCTGGAGCAAGTAGGGGGTGGACAATACATCATTTTAACATTTTTAAACTCCGTATATGTGTTTTAAAGTAGTTTTGGAATAATTGGAGAAAGTTCGATTTTTCTCCTCTGTGTTTTCCCCCTCCCCCTGCTTCAAACATGACCATATATGGGCGATTCCAGAGATGCCGTCTGTATCTATGGGAAATCAGTGAGTCCAGCTGCTATGGAACTTTTCCTCTAGCTATGTCACTTCCTGTCAGCAGCTTAAAAATTCAAATAAAAGTAAATGTTCTGCCTAACATTTCTTCATTAAAATTGCTGCTTCACTGAAATAAACTGATAATTATTACAACTGATGAACTTGCAACTAATGTTATCCTCCTACATAAGTCATATTTTCAAAAGCATTAAAACCTGTCATATGCACTTTAAAGGGCCATACGGCCTTTGCTCTGCCCAATCCTGTCAGATCTTGGAAGCTAAGCAGGAAGGGGCAGGTCGGTACTTGGATGGGAGACTGTTTGGTAACACCAGGAAGCCTAGTGAATGTAGTGAGTGAGTGAGTGGTTGGTGGTGGTCGGAGGGGCTGATGGCGCAGACTGGTTGCCTCGCTTCTGTCAGTCTACCCCAGGGCAGCTGTGGCTACCACTAGGTATGGAGTGAATGAATAGTGCAATGTAAAGCATCTTTGAGTGTCCAGAAAAGCGCTATATAAAACCGATGCATTATTATTAAAGGCCTTATACCTGACATTGTGTTCTTGTTGTAGGGTAACATTCTTTTTGCCCCATAAAAGTGTGTTGTAAAAGTAGTCATTTGTTGATGTTGTGTATGGTCAACCCAAACAGTCAGTATGTGACGAAATGGGGTATACCTTTTTGGTCACATATTGACTACAAAGGCTACATAATGACTACAAAGGCTACATATTTACTACAAAGGCTACATATTGACTACACAGGCCTTTAACCTATTTAAATCCCATATGTGGCTTCCTTTAGTCAACATCTCCATGGAGGCGAGCTGGAGACGTCCCGCTCCCAGTAAACTTTTCATCAATAATGATGATTCTTCAATTTTGTTTTCATTGGGTGAAATGTTACGCGGTGTGGGGCTAAGTGCAAAAGTATTTGTTTTCCACTTACTTTCTCTATTGTAAGGCAAATGGTCCCAAACTGAATGTCAGGTCCTTAATCTCTTACCCCCCACTTAAACCCAGCGCTTTTTCCCCAGTTTGGCTTTAGCCAAATCTAAAAGCTCCTCGACTGGAGCTTATGTAACGCCTCATTTGAAAGCTAAAACCCACAACATGTATTGTATCTTTTTTGTCGCATTTTCGCTGCTTTTTTTTTTTTATCACATTTTTGTCTCCATTTATCGCTTTCCTGTTGTGTTTTCATTGTTTTTTTTTTGTCGTGTTTACGTCAGTTATTCATCGCATTTTTGTCATGTTTTTTGTCACTCTTTTGTGGCTTTTTTTAAATTTATTTTTATCACTCTTTAGTCGTGTTTTTGTCACTTTTTTATTGCATCGTTGTCGCTTTTCTTGTCACTTTATTTAAATTGCGTTTTCCATCCTCGTTTTCCTTGATTATTTTGAACGCTTTATTTATTTACTTTTCTGAGAAGCTTTTGAGATTTGGGCAAAGCCAAACTGGAGAAGATGTGCTCGGTTGAGGTGGGGGTTAAGAGGTTAAACAGGACTCTATAAGAACCTCAACAGGCCAGGTCCAAAACTTGAAACTGCAGGTCAAAGAAATAAAAAAATATATATATAATGTAATTGATCCACAGAAGGTATAAGGCATGTCTGAGTCCGCGCGTAAAAGAAAAGAAAACAAAGAGCTTCATGAGAGAGCGTGCGTGCGTGTGTGTGCGTGCGTGCGTGCGTCGCGGCTGTCTCATCACGTCTCCGACTTTTCTCCAATGCGCCCCCGATGTTATCACGCGCCTATAATCCACGGTCCGAGCGCGCATGGTTCGCCAACCCCCCCTGTTCTGCAGCGGGACGGGGATAAAGATTGGGTTTCAATGGCCACGATAGACGATGACTATAAGCGAGGGGGAGTTTCCCAAAATGTCACTTTTGATACCCGTTTGGATATCGGCAGAAATGTTATCAGGATGAGACGTTTTCTTACGTTTTATCCCTATATGCGCTTCAGGAGACATCAGAACATCCAATACTCGCCGGACAAGCCAACATTCCCATTTGTTTGCTTATATACAGTTCCTTGACGCGCCAAATGGACTTTACGCATCATATTTTACTATAACGTTTGAAATCGTGTATCCAAAGCTGCAATCCGAAAGCCTGGCGCGCATTCTGATATTAAACTCGACATAATACTCACTATACGATACAGTAAAATACATTTTTTTTGCATGTATTAGAGCAACATCAGGCCCGGGGGCCAAATCCGGCCCTCCACACAGAACCACTGGCCCCCGAAGATGATTTTGAGAAATATTATTGTGCAATGTATTTTATTATTATTGTTTCATGTTGTATATTTTGTGACTGTTTTTACTCTTCAGTTGTACTTTATAATGTTTGTTGTACAGCACTTTGGGCAGTTGTAGCTGTTATTAAATGTGCTATATAAATAAAGTTGACATTGACAATTACCTGTTAGAGTACTTTCTAAATATGCGAGAAATAGTGTCAGTGTTTTTTTATTACCTGGCAGAGCACCCCACTCGGTCATATATGTAAAAACAGCGATTCTCAACTTGGGGGTCGGGACCAGAATGTGGGTTGTGGAACCATGAGGAAACTACATTGTGATTAAAGTGTTCCATCTGAAACTGCATGGAAACACTACCGGAGTCAGTTCAAATGAATGAATTTGGGTCGCGGCTCGTCACCTTATGGGGTAATGGTGGGTCCTGAAGCTGTACCACGTGAGATTGAGAACCACTGATGTAAAAGCATTTGCAGAAGAAAAAAAAGTTATTTACTCTAGGATACAATGGTGAGGTTCGGGCCTTGGTGTTTTGGGTAATGATTAAAATCGTCCTACTGGCCAACCCCTGTATGTGGGAGATATAGACTATAGAGCCCGAGGACAGTGCCATTCCGTGGCAACACTGGCGCACACGATCGATTATGGATGAATAAAAACGGGATAACGGAGAAATGCTAGACCCAAAATCAGCCGATTCTGTCATTTTTGTGAATCTTCCTGTTTATAAATATCCATTCCATTGGCTGCAACGTGAAGTAATGACGCGTTTCTCCCGCATTATCTGCAGTATTAAAAATGAGGAAGCATAAGTCAAGAGAAACATAATCATTTATAGTGAATTAGCGGTGAAAGAAAGGCCTATAGTTTATTTATGTCATTCCGTATAGCGTGCATTTTCACCGTTTACGCCATTCTGCATTTCCACCGTTCGTTCACGTATGTGTTTGTTTGTTTTGATTTGTTTTATTATTACAGGATGTGATGGTGCTCTTCCATACGCGCGCGCAAAAAAAATGTTCCTCCAGATGCTAAATATCTATCAGTGTGCAATATAGATGTCGTTTTTTTTGTTTGTTTTTTATGCACGGTAATGGACAGTAGGAGGTGCCACTGGCGCGTTTTCTTCACGCGTTTTGGCGCATTGGATTCGTTTTATAACGCCATAATCTGTAGCTTCCTTTCTTTGCGCAATAATAATGATCATGGCTCACCCTCTCTCCAAAACAAAAAAGAAGAAAAAAAAAAGTGCTTTCCCTTCCAACCCCTTCCCAGAGAGAGAGAGAGAGGTAGGGAGAGAGAGAGAGAGAGGGGGATTTGCGTAAAGCGCGGTTTCCACAAGCCAATTTTAGGAGCGACGTTTAATGAAAGCGAGAGGGATGGGGGGAAAGCAGCCGTACTTAGTTGGAGGGTATAATCGTGGGGTAATTGCGGCTCTAAAATGTGTCACGGAGTCGCTTCCAGAAAAGGCCTGTCCCCCTGCCCGCGCGCCCGTAGATGGAAGCTGAGTTAAATTTTCCCATCGTTCCAAATGAAAAAACAACAACAAAACAAATAAAAACCGGAGATCTTCGTTTTGCTTTGGGCCTTGTTTTATTCCTCCGTGCCTCCTTCTGCAGTTCTTGTTTGGCCTTACTTCAGTTTCTGTTTCCCGTTGGTTTGGCCCATTTGTATTTCCCTCATAACACAAACAAACAAAATGTAGTCTCTCTGTTTATGCGCACGTCTGACCCAGGGCCTGGTTTAGTCCTACAATAGAATCAGTAAGAATTATATTGGAAATGAGAGTAATCCTAACCCTTACCATGATTTAAAGGAGCCATACCTGACTTTTTCTTTTTCTGGGGTATTTATGTTTAAAATCAGCCTGGTGCGTGAGGTTTGCCCTGAATTCAGATGTGTTGATGTCGTGTACGATCAGCCCAAATAGTCAATATGTGACTATTTGGGTTTACCTTTATTGTCAAATAATGACAAAAAAGGTTCAACACTAGGCATAGTCCCTTCAAATAGGTAAGTCAATTGTCTGTCAGTGGATTAAGTCTTTGCACTTAAAACACGTGGGAAAATGCCTCACTGCACATAAACATAAACGAACTATCACTCGTTTTTTTTTTAACACTTGGCAATCCAGAATGACTCAAAATACGGTAGCCTGTGCAGTCCTCCTCATCCTCACATTTCTATCTTTTTAGCTCCACCATACTCCCTCTACGCAGCGCGAAGACGCGACAGACTCCGAGTTAGGTCATTTATGTATTTATTTTTCCTCTCCCTCCCCATGCCCTCCGATCGACAGCCGCCCGAGGGGAGGGGAGGGGGGAGCGCGGCGGGTGGGAAGGCCAGAGGTATACGGTATCAATAGCAGCGGAATATATGGATTATCGGGGACTCGTCTGACGGCTCACGCAGAAATGAATGCACACACACACAACCTTCGGAGCGTTCCAGAAACAATTTATTCGGACAGATTCTTGACATCGACCCAGGAGAGGAGTGAAGAGGTCACACGTATAAACAAAAAAAAAAAAAAAAAAAACACACCAACATGGTGACAAATACAAAAAGGGTACAGGTAAAACAGGTATAAAAAAAAAATCAGTAAAGTCGTGCAAAGTGACATTTTTGCGTAAATGTGCAAAAGGTGGCTTAGAGTGTTTGAAGTGGAGAAGAGGGTAGCTGGTTCAAATTGCAGTTCATCGTTGGCGTTCTGGGCTGTGGAAGAACGGCACGTCACATTACGTAAGGAGGGGAAAAAACGCCAATCCGCAAAATAAGAACAACAAAAAGAGGAACCCAACTTTTACGCGCTCGTTCCGCATCCAACCCGCAGGCCGCGTGTTTTGTCCGATGCCCAAATAACCTCCCCGTCGCCATCCCCATCCTCAGCAATGGCACCGTTACATACACACAAACACACGCACGCACCCACGCACTCCGAACTCCCGCTAATGTATGCTAATGACCCCTGATGATTATTGACTAATAATCACACGAGTCTGTTCACATCTGCTCGTGGGAAAACATGCCCGGAGGCCAATAGGCTGCAGACGCGCGTGTCCCCGAGGCCTCATAAATGGGAGCTCTGTGCGCGCGTGTGTGGGTGGGTGTGCGCGCGCGCGTCCGCCTGGGGTTTAACACGCTGCGTCACGAGCCGAAAAGAACGTATTAATTAGGCTGCGTGTGACGGCAACTACCTCCTTAGAGTTGGAGAACATAATGACTTACTTCATGCTTCAAATAAATAAATACAAAATAGAAACAATTCTATTAGGGAAATATCATTATACACAAGGCCAGATTTACACAATCCAAAACCATATTCAAAGTACTCCTAATCGAAGTTAAAAACCACATGGACGTTACAAACGTTTTTTTCTCTTTATGTTTGTCATTCCTTTTTATAGACCATGCACATCGCCTCACATGTAAGGAAAGAAGAAATAACTGTGAATGGGTATATATATATATATATATATATATATATATATATATATATATATATATATATATATATATATACACACACTTGTAAATATGTATAAAAATAAGCTGCGTGTGATATGTAGGCTGTCCGTGACTATCCGGTGTCGTAAGAGTATATTGTGAATGATAATAATAATAATAATTATTATTATAATAGGCCAATGTCATAAATTTGAATAAAAAAATTAAAAATACGTATCTTATGAATATTAATAAAAAGTGTGTACGTGTGTGTGTGTGTGTATGTGTGTGTGCATGTGTGGCACTCGCGTTGGAGCCAAACCGACTTGACACGTGCGCACCCACACACACTCCAATGTGACGCACGGAAACGGCAGGCTCAAACGGAAATGAGCTGATTGAAGGAAATGAAGATGAAACACAAACAAACAAAATAAAAAGAGAGAAATTCAATAAATATGCCTTAGACCAACCACAACATATCACAGAGGCTTAACTAAGTGTAAGAGAAAAAAATCGTACACATTCATTAAAAAAAAAATGATACGAATAATAAATGTTATTTAAATATAAATGTATTAAATGAATAAATAATAAAATTAAATGTTAGCAAAACACAAACAAACAAATGTCCGGGAAAAAAGCACACGGCAGTTAGGCTTAATAATAATATTTACAAATATGTTCAAATTTATAACGTTTGAAACCCCAAAAATAAAATATAATAAACTTGGTAAACAATATGCAATGCAGCCTGATATAGGAGGGAAAAAATAAAGAATTATAGGTAAAAATAAATAAATACATAAATAAAAATTCATAGCAACACATTTTTCACTCACAAGTTGAAAATATACGTAAAACCTTTTCCTGGTCGCGCACGCTTGACTTCTTCTCCTCCTTCTTCTTCACGCGTGGTCCTCGCGCCCTGAAAACAAACAAAACAGGTGCATTATAGACTCCTCACTCACTCTCTCACTCACTCTCTCTCTCACTCCAGACCCTCTCCAAATCCACCCAGATAAACCCAAGGCTCCCCTTCTCTGCAACTGAAGCCTGACCAAAAAAAAAGAAACAAATAACGAGCTGCGCGACAGTCACAGTCATAACACCAGGGCCATATCTCTGAGCGTGTCCAGCGGCTTTAACGCTCTAGCCAAAACGAGCCGAGATTTTCAATTCTATGTTCATTATGACTGTACCCTCAACTTTACGCACGCGGTTCACTCATTCATTCAACCAGTATTTGGATGACCCCCCTCCCCTTTTCTGGGCCTGTGTGACAATGAACCAAAAGCATAATGTATCTAATTAAAGAAAAAAAGAAAAAGTAAACACACCCTTACAAACAAAGCTGGATGATCACGAGCCGCACTTTCACAAAACGAAACAGAATTCAGGCCGGTGATATGACAAGTTCACACAAAAAGTTCGCCCAACAGGAACCGTAAAGAAATGTGCACATAGACGTTTGGTTTTGTCTGAATATATATATATTTTTTTTATTGTATTTTACTTCATCTGTTGTATTTGCCATCTGACATTAAACAAGACGTATGTGTGTATATATACTATATCACAAAGAGGTGAACAAATCATTGCGCATGTGTCAAGATTAATAATAATAATAATAATAATAATAATAATAATAATAATAATAATAATAATGATAATAATAATAATAATAAATAACATGCAGTCGCTTTGTGGCATTTTGGATTAGGACTCCAAAAACTGGGACTAATCCAGGACAGAAAAAGAAAGAAAGATTGTCACCCCCACGCTTCTCAAATATGGCAGCATAAATATACGCAACATAACACAATCCACAGGGGTTATTTTTCTTTATTATACAATATAATGTCACGAGTAGCTGCGGAGAGTTTTTGACGATTTATTGTAGCCATACTTTTAGCAGCTTCACAAACCAAAACACAGCGAGCTTCCCTGCGCTCTGCTCATTCTTGTCATTTGTTCAAAGTTGTGCTGACAATATATATATATATATTTTTTAAACTTGCAAATATGTTGTATATGTAACAAATATCGTTCGCATTTGCAAAAGACGATTCTATCCAACTACAGCCGTGCGCAACAGTACGAATATCCCCCGGTCAACCGTGTGTTCCGCACAGTATTACGTCTACGCAAACAAACCAACTAACATGGAAGACCGTACAGAGCCGTACCTGGATGTGTATCCACGGCCAGCACACGCGCCGCTGACCCCCCGGAACCCGAAGCGGCGGACTGTGTGCACACGCGGGGACGACTCCGCTGCGACGCGAGGCTGCTTGGCTGGAGCTAAAAATGCGCATGGTGGGGGAAAGGGTGAGGCAGGCAGGCGGTGCGGTGTGGAGGGTGGGTGTGTGTGCGCGAGGACCGGGGAGCAGCGGTGGCGGTGGTGGTGGTGGTGGTGGCGGCGGCACTGCGGGAGGGGAGGGAGGGTGCAAGCAGCGAAAGGTATAGGCCCAGGAGGAAGAGGAGGAGGAGGAGGAGGCGGCGAAGAAGGAGAAGGAGGTGGGCAAGAGATAAGTGATCTAAAGGGGAGACGATAGGACAAGGAGAAAAAAAAGAAAAAAGAAGGGGGGAGTGGGGAGAAGTGGTGGTGATGATGATGATGATGATGATGAATACATTGGAAAGTTTTTTGGCCCCGGCGTAGGGTGTCAGATTGAATGGCCTGGTGCGCATGTGCGAAGGTGTCCAAACTGACAATGCGGGTGAGATGAAGATAGTGCTGTTGCTGCTTCTGGGCTCACGGAGGACGCGGCGATAGACTGAGGGAATCTACCGCTGAGGGGGAGAGAGACACAAAACAAAAAATTACAATAAAGAGAGAGGCGAACGGAGATGAGGTCCAAGGCGCGGGCGAGAAAGCTGGCCAAAAGTAGGTGCCGATTCCCACTTTTTTTTTTTTTTCCCCCTTCCCCTCCTTTCTTACGCGCGTATGCAGCCTTCTCCTGACGCGGACACCCGGCTTCTCCATGTGTCCTTGTCATCTGTCCATGTCCCGCTACAAGAGCTTGGGGTTTTTGGGTTGTTGTTGTTGTTGTTGCATTTGGAAGTGCGGTCCAGGCTTGGTTCGCTTTACGCTGCTGGTGCTGCTGCTGCTGCTGCCGCACACGGGGGGCTCACCTCGTTTGTTTCCTTCCCGGTGTGTGACAAACTTTCCTGAGTGATGCAGGCGAGCTCGCGTTGCTTTCTCCCCGCAAAAAAAAAAAACACAACAACTTCGAGCTCCTCGTCGCTTCCCCCCCCAACAAAAAACAAACAAAACTTTGGAGTTGTCGCGTAGGTCTCGACGAACATATTTGTTCTTTTTTAATCAAACGTTGCATGGGGGGGAAAGTTGGAACTTTTCGTGGAGTCGCTGCGGCTGCCTTCACGGCACCAGCTCCCCGAGCGTTTGTCGGATAACATTCCTAGCTTTCAAAATAGTGGGCGCTGTGGCACTGCAGTTTAAAAGCGAGCCTCGGTACAGCGCCTCATGCCTTGCCCCGTGCCTGCCTGCCTGCCTGCCGGCGCGCTTTTCTTCCCCTGCCTCTCAAACAGGACTGCTACAAAAAAAAAAAAAAAAAAACATTACGCACGACAGAAAAAAAAAGCAGCTTTATGAAGAAGGAATCCATGTTTTCCTATAGCCCGTGTAAAACTATCGCTCTCTCTTCGGGGCTAAGAGAGCAAACTTTTGCTTCCAACGCAGCAGCGCACATGCGGGGGAGGGGGGTAGCTGGGGATGGGGGGGTGGGGGGGGGGGGGGGGGGGGGTTCGTTTCCTCCTCCAGGGAATGTCAATCAATAATTCGTCTTCCCATAGCCCGCAAATTACTGGACTGGCTGCTCGCTCGCGTCACTCGGAAAGTTCATGAATACGGTTTGTTTGGGGAGTATACGGCTGGACTGGTTTATTGTTGCCTGACGTCTGTTTGTTTACCCTGTATTGATTTATGCATACGTTTGTTTTTGTTTTTTGTTTGTTTTGTTTTTTTGTTTGTTTTTAAATGACTCGGTCGAAATGGCAGCTCGCAATGCTTCGGATTTTGGACAGTTTCATAGTTTGTGTGCGCGCCAGAGAGAGAGAGAGAGAGAGTGTGTGTGTACGCGCGCGTGTGTGTGTGTGTGTGTGTGTCTGTGTGCGCGCGCGCCAGTGTGAGCGTGTGTTTTCTGACCATTTTATCCAACACTTCATGGAGGCCTGCTGCCTTATGTTTCCTGTTTGGTTTGGTACAATTGGCGCAAATCCTTTACGCATTCTTTCTCCAACAATAAATGGTAGTAAAATAAAATCACAACAGCATTTTTTTTCTTTCTTTTTTTTTTTTTTTCTTTTTTTTTTCTTCTTGTTACTTTTGTATCGTGGACATGGAAACAAAAAACCCGATTTGAGCAAAGTGGCAAAACGGAGCCTCGCATGTTGTGGTTTCTTTCTCAAACAGCGACACAATGCATGCGTTGTAAAAGAGAGAGGGGGGTAAAAAGAATAAAATAAAACTACTGTAAAATGACCAACCGTTCCCTCCTCCCCATTCCGAATTTAAAACTCGTTCAAAATGCAAATCTACCCACAACACACACACGAGCCTTTGCGTAATTACATGTTTCGGAATAATTAACCCCAGTATGTTTTTTTTCTTCTTCTTCTACTTCTTCTGCTTCTTTGCCCTCTCCTGACACACACGCTCCCCTTACACTTACGAACTCGCCTAAATCGTTTAAACAAAAGGCTGAACGAGGGAATAATGGGAATAATGGGGGGGAGGCTTTTGAAACGCCGCTGAATGAAACCGGATAACGTTTGTGTTGCTTTTTTTTTTTTCCCTCGCGCGTCAAGGCAGTTTTTGCCCCATAATTGCGCACACTGTGGACTTTTGTGCCCCCCCCTGTTCTCGACTATCAAGATAATGCCCCTTGTTTTTGTCATTTGTGCCCATGCAATTTGTATGTAAAGTGATGTTTGCGTAAAAGGTGTGCGTAACAATTGCGTGCCTCCATAATTTCCCTGATTTTTGGGAATGTGTTTTTGACCCTGTAGATGCCCCGCTATTAATCATTTGTTTTGAGTATTTAAAGCAGCTAAACTGAACGTCCCAGAGAGCCTGCACTGCCCATGCATGAGATCATAACTTTGATATGTAATAACTGAAACTCAAATGTCACAAGTTTCGCCTCAAAATATATATATTTTTTGCACTATCCCTTTATATTCCACGCGTAAATGCGCAATTGTACATGTCCAACTTGGATTACGTTTTGACCTATTGCTGTCTAGTTAGCAGTATTTTAAAAAAAATGTCTTGGCTCGGTGTGTCAAAGGAAGACACTCTTCCGCAGGCCTCACGCGTAAACGTCGGTATCTAATAATCAAATACTGTTCTACTACTTTATTTATTTATTTATTTATTTTTTACTCGTGTGCGTCATGATCCAAAAAGGGGAGAAAAAAAAAACCCGCAAATGGGGAGAAAATAGCTCCGAGATTCAAAACACACAAGGCCCATTGGCTCTGAGTGGAAACGCGTGGGAGTGGGTTTCCTCCAAAAAAGACGTGCGTGCAGACCGACTTTTCTTTTTCTTTTTTTTACGCACACGCAGCAGCTGGCCTCGCGTTATACTGTAGTAGTAGTAGTAGTAGTAGCCAGTCGAGCCCCGAGGTGCCTTTCGGGGTTTCGGCTTCTCCCACTTCCACACACGCCGCACAAGCGCAACTATTACGCACGCATTATACACATTGGAGTGAGAGAGAGAGAGAGTGTGTGTGTGTGTGTGTGTGTGTGTGTGTGTGTGTGTGTGTGTGTTTTTATAGGCACTCACTGGCTGCTTCTTGGCGCGTGTTGTGACCTCTGAGCCTCAGCGTTCTGTGTGTATATATAGCCAAAGTCCTCACAAGTGTTTTTCGTGCCTTTTTGCTGATTATTAAAATAATAATTACCAGACAATGTGCACTTTATTATTATTATTATTTTTTTAACAGAAGCTTATAACCAAAAAATAAAGAACTGTGAAGGAATAGACTTGGCTTGGGGTATTGCGCATTGATTTTGCAAGTCCATTGTAATTTTTGTGTGAAGGCATCTCGACACATTTTATTTAAAAGCCTATTGCTTTTGCAACTAGCTATTTAAATATCGTTTTAAGATTGCAACTTGTATTTGCAACAAACACAACATACCACAATTCAAAGCTGAGATAACACGCTTTATATAGGCTTGTCTATGATATGATTTTCTCCACAATATAATTCCTCCGTACAGTGGCACACACGCGCAGCCCTGTGATACTGTACTTGACTGTATCCCGCGCCGCGCTGCGCGCAGTAGATCGGGATCGTGCCTGTAAAATTAACACCTTGAGGCGGTTTTATTGGCGGGATTGTGCGGGGGGCTGTGGTTCGTGTCGCTTCGGATTCAGTTCGGATCAATTCACACAAAGCCCTCCCCCCCCCCCCCCCCCCCGCGTAGAGGCTTTCTGTGGAGTATAGGTTTTGGCGCACTGGGCATTGCGCATAGGTGAGGTACAAAATGTAACAGCAGGTTCGACAGATGTTGTTGCCCGTCTTGCTATTTGTCTAAAGCGCATAAGACACATAAATAGATTACACAATTATTTCTAAGATTGAGGGAAAATGCCAGTTTCACCTGGTTTTCGATTCTTCCAGTGTTCTGTTTATTATTGATCCTCATGCGCACAGGAAGTGACACGCACAGTAGTACGCTATCCATAACTGTTACTATGGGAATTTGGAATGATTGAGTTGGGGTATTATGTGATTGGCAACCTGTGGTGCGAGTGCCACTGGTGGTACTGCGGTTTCGCCATATGGCACTCAAAGTCATCTGCAAATTCTAGGCATTAGCAGTTTTTACAAGAGAATTTCACTGGCTACGTTTACACGGAAACCAAAAAATCGGATCCTAATTTGATTTCTGGAGTTCTCAGATTACGGAAGAGACATGCAAACTCATCTGTCCCGCTTGTGTATAAACTAACCGGGAAAATAACCCAAAAAGGCAAAACTCATGTTACAAAGATTAAAATATATATATTAAAAAGAGAAAAAATAATAATAATTAAAAACATCAAAAAGTTATCCATGAAATAAATCCCATATGTGTATAAAGTGACAGCGCAGTGTGCAGGAGGCGGTTAGAGCCGAGGCTCATATGACAGAATGTTGCTCCATCCTCAGAGTTGTGGGTTCGAGTCCCAGCTCAAAATATTTGCTATATTGTTTCTACAGCTCCTCCCTTACACTTTGCTGACCTCTGAGTTTATAAACCTGTGCTGTCTCCACTGGGCTCAAGCACAGGAGTGTGGTTACTGGTTAACTGGAATTTTTCCCACTTGAAAATTACACCTCATGACCCCAGAGCGTTCCAGCTGAATAAAGTTGTAAAGAAAGCGGCTAATGCTACAACTGTATAGCTTATGTGCTAACGTTACCGTTACCGTTTTCATCTCACATTCGAACTCGGAGCTCTCTGGACATCTCCAAGTTTGTAATGGCGTTCCAAGGCAAATTTATCAGTTGCCTGGAACGTGACAGCGCTGTGGTAGCGTCAGATAATAGAACAAGATGTAGATAGCGCAGGCACAGTGAACCTTTGTGGAATGTTCAACAGTAACACGTCATGAAAATGAAACAGCTTCATGGATTTACGATGTGCAGGAGAGACGAGGAGGAGAGTTCAAGTCTTCAGTCGTGATGCCGTCAGTGACTGGACTTTTACTGTCAGTCCAAACACAAAGACTGAACGGAGGCTAACTCTGCTGTGTTTTTTGACTAGTCAACGGAGCCACGTAAATAGCGTTTTGAGATCTTTCCACTCTGCGACCTAGTTTGGAAAATGTTCGTTTACAGACGCCCGAAACGCCGGGATGATACGCTGGATTGATCATGTGACTTCGTGTGGACAGGGCCTCAGTTGCTGGCTCATGTAAAACCCGGAGTTTTTGGATAATCCGGTTTCTGATGTGAATATAAACACACAAGGTCTACTTTTTGGGTTATCTGATTATTCCAGTTATCTGATTTTTCCAGCCATGTAAACGTAGCCATTAACGCTTTAGTAATGCTTTCAAGTCGGCGTTTTAGTTTTGCTCACAAGTCACTATACCTTTATTTTTTATTTTTTTTACCTATTTAATCAGATTTGGACTAAAAAGGTATCTTGACAAAATACCTCTTTAGTCAAAATCTGACGAAAAAGGTAAACCCCTTTTTGTCACATATTGACTATTTGGGTTGACCATGTGCAACATCAACAAATCAATACAAACTTCATGCTTCAGGCTTATTTTTTTTTGGCACAAATTACTACTTTTACAACGTACTTTTATGGGTGCAACAATAATGTTAGGTATAGGGACTTTAAGACATAGTCCGATTTGGGTTTATTTTCAGACCCTTAATAGTCTTTGATCTTACAGTACTTGGAAGGTTGGATATTTCCTTACGGTGACAATAAAGTACGGCTTAACCTTAACCTATTTTATGAGATGGTGCGTAAAACGTTTGAGAACCACTTATGCAGAAATGCCCAACATTTCCACCAGCAATTCTGCATAAAATTGGGACTTAACACTGGCATATCCAATCAAAAGTCCTAATTAGAAAGAGATAAAAAGCTTGTCGTGTGCACTTTAAAAATGGACTACAACATAACAATTGCTCTATAGTATAGAGCAATTATAAAGTCTATACACATTTACAACCCATGCGTACCATGCCTATTATTGTATGCAAAGACTATTTGGGAAAATGTATTATTTGTGTGCCTCACTTTGGGAACCCACCTCCAGAAGTTGGGGAAGGATTTTGATCAGGTGTAGTAAAAGTGACAACATATGGGTATAATGTCAACACTGAAACACTGCATTCATCGTAAAAGAGGGAGCTATAGCAATTCCTGTCGATTAACCTATTTTGCTGATTTGGCACCCACCTACGCATACCTCTCCATACCTCTCCACTCTTCAAAAACAGTATGCGCACTCCTGTCCTAATCGCCTCCTATCCTATTGATCCGTGCGTGAAAAAGGGGGACTTAATAGTGGTGAACTTGACCTGGCCCGGCTCGAGCGCACGGATGACTGGCGCTGTTTGGAGAGAAGTCATAAAAGCCGGCGCGTAGCGGTCTAAAACCAACAATGGGAGCTAAAGGTCCACACACTGCCCCGTGTTACGCAGCTGTACCGTGTGTGTCGCATTTTCGCAGATTAGTGCCCCATGTCGGCGTAAAAAAAAAAAATGTTTGGGAGCATAAGAAAGACTGCAGTTGTCACAAGAAAAGCAAAAACACCTTCATTGTAGCTGCGTCAAACTGAAACACAGCCTCACTGTGTTTAGTCCTGACTCCAGGACCAGCAGGAGAACACTCCCTGAGGTTCTCACAGTTGAGATGGTTCGTATGGCTCTAACTTGTCAGAGATGTACTTTGGTACTAGACCATGAAGGGACTTATACACAAGGCTGCTTTAAAGTCTTTTTCTCCTCACAGAGACCTGAGCACTGGACTAATATGTCCAGTGCTAATCTAGTTTTTTCCAACTAGATTAGTACTAAAAGGGCAAAACAAGCAACTTTATTTCTGTAATAAAAATTAATATTCTCCCTATGTCTGGCTGGGTTTTCTATTGCTATGATTTTCCACGTGAACCCTAAACATGCACAATAGGTCAATCCAAGATCTGAGGATGATTTTCCATGAGAGGACAAGACAGACAAAGACAAGTTCAAGAAAATACAGTTTTTTGCATGTACTGTTGTCACTTTACACTCTGTCAATCCTCATTTCGTAGGTAATTGGAAATCTCATCGTAAAAGATAAACATCAATTTTTCACAACACAGCAAATAATCTACGGCTACGGTGAAGCGAGCTCCACTATGGCCATCGCATCAGATGTCCTGGGCGCGCTCAGCTAAAAGACATATGGTCTGCATTACATTACCATAATACGCTACAAATAAAGACGCATTGCCGTCTGTAACCGTATCTCCAGTGTGCTGCGAGCGCGGACTCGTGAAGAATGGACTTTTCCAGTAAAAAGTCGTCCGACTGCCCAGAAATATGGCGGGCAGTGAAGTATCGCTCTTGCTATTAAATCTACGGTAAAGTAGGCTGTCGTGAGCACACCGTAAATAATATAAATTTGCGATTCTTCAGAGTGTTATGACTTGGGCTGTTCAAATTTAGAGAGGGAAGATTCATGTTGGGAAGTGATTTTGTAGTCGTTGCCTTTCTCACTTTACAGTGGATGAATCTATTGTGAATTCGATACTTTTCAAGGAACGATATGAAAACGTGTAAGGAAACCCTGTAAGAGACAGCATCTTAAGGAACACCCACAAATAGCCACAATCGGGTGGGAAAACATAGGAGAGTGGTTCAACAGCCCTTGAATACATACATAACGGAGAATGCTAACCATAATGCTAATGTTAGCTTCATGCTGCAAGCTAACAGCTAACTTCGAGTTTTTGTTGTTGTTTTTTTTACCTCCATTGGACAATCTGCTTTGTAAAAATATTCTCAATGACTCGATTTTGACTTGGCTTTATTTGTGTGTGCTAAATATGCTAACAGGTACTGACTTCCTCCAACCTCGCTAGGCCACGCCCTGTAGTATGACGCGTATAGACTTTTTGGAAATGTTTATCAATGATGGAAGCTAATCAGCTATGTGGTAACTCAACACCATAAAACAACATTTTGAGGAAACCGATCATAAAAGTATGAACTATAAAGGTTCTAAAAGCATGTTGCCATGTTTTCAAGTATTTAGCGTTGTAGTTACCAGAGGCTACTTGATTTGTCTCTGTCAGGCCATTAAACTCTTGAAATTCAATTTTTTTCCCCCAAAGAATAGAATTATTTACTTCTTGGAGCTGAGCAGATTTCAAGATGAGCCAGACTGTTGTGCTAAATAAGTCGTTAGCTTGTTATAAGGAAATTGAAAACACGTCACTTTTCAGACGTCACCGCCAAAACAAGCTCATGTCTTAACGTTTTTCTGCCCATACTTGTAGACAATTGTGCATTATTTTATTATTTTTTATTTTTTCCTAGTATGTGCCAAAGAATTGGTCAATTTTAAGAAAGTTTTGAGAACATCTTTTGAACAGTTTGGTCCTTGTCATAGCCACAGTCCTTACAATTTGTTCAATTCTGGAAAAGATCTCAGGGGTAGGTCCAGCCCTGATTCGCACTTGTGTGTGGATTCCGGTCTCGCTCGTGGTTTAGACATTGCTTAGTCCTGGTAAAACATTATTGGATTAGATCACATCAATATGGTATAGTCCAGATTTAGTCATGATTCCCATTAATAATTCATTTACCGGTATTCATTCATTTATTTGACTACTTATTTCAACCACAAGTGTCCAACTTAGATTTCAGAACCACTTTTATAGGTACCTTGCCCTAGATGGGACTCTATTGTGCATGTTCTTGTGAAGCAACCAGAGGAAACTTGAATACATGCGAACACAGGGAGACCATCTTAAACTCTGTACAGAAAGACTTCACCCGGACTGAACCTGCATGAATCCATCTTGAGAGCGAGAGAAGCACCACTGTGCCACCTAGTCTGGTTTAGTCTGGTCTTATTGAGATCCTGTTTTAGTCCAAATTTGGTCCCTTGTTCAGAACTGGTCTAGATAGATTTGGCTTTGCACCAGTTTAGATTTGTCTTAGCCCTGGCCATGTCGCCTGGCTTTGTCCCATTTGGAGTCAAAACGCAAATACCTATCGCATTAAGCTCCTGCACGTGGCCCTCAATCCAAGTCACTCCATTGATACGCTGACCCCACATCAGCACCTCTACTCCTGCTTTTGCCTCCATGACCTCATTCGGCGTGTTAGTCAAACATCCCGGAGTCCGGCATGTCCTGGGACTGTTCAAGATATACCCAGAATGTTTCTGTCTTTATTTTCCCTCACCTTTTTTGCAGATTGAATTTTCTGGCACTGGAGTAAAAATAGCAAGACGGAATTTAGGCGATGGCAGAGGTGGTCAAAGAAACTGTACTTAAGCAGAGTTATTTTTTAAAATCTTTTTACGTCATTGTGAGCGCGTATTTTACATCTTAAAATCCCTTTTAGTTTATTATTACACTCACTGAAAAGTTTAGGACAACACAATCCCAATCTCCACTGTAGCATTCACTAGCATAGCGTTAACCCATCCCCGCTAATTGTCACCAAACGCTATCTCCGCGCGCGTCCATCCTGATTACCGCCTCCTGCTGCTAGCCAGTGTGTGTTGTTTGCAAACCGTGGACCAATGTGTTGAGTAGCTAATTAGCGTGTTAGCCTCCAGATTCCCCCCAGCCCGGTGACACTGGGGGATTGGACAGCATTGTGACTGGCCTTATCTGGCCCTAATCCTGATTTGTTTGGTATTAGCCGCTTTGGTGTTCCCGTCTCTTTCTCTCAATCCCTTTATTTCTTCATTAGGTCGTTTGCACAATCACAGTTTGTCCCCTTTAAGCCAACCCAGGACCTTTGGACTTACTGTATGACGGCGTCTTTTCATCACTGAGCGAAGAGAGAGAGAGCGGTTTTGAAAACACCATAGAAGCACTGACTCCTAGAATGACAAGTCCTGGCCCAATTGTGAATATTTATTGCTATACATGAAATACTTTGTTAGATCACTGTAATTTCCCGGTGATTATTTTGATTTAGGCATAAGAAACCACAATAAAGTTTAAATCATGGTCAAAAGAACTCAACACCAATCCTTTTTATAGTCAATAGAAAGAACAGTTCCCCAGGAAAAACCGGCCCAATAAAAACGGGTTCCATGACCCACCTTTGGGTCCAGACCAGGCGTCATCAATCTTTTTTCAGCCGAGGGCTACTTCAAAAGCATTAAGTTATCGAGAGCTAGCAGTTAAAAACAAATCTTAAAAGACTTAAAAGTACACTGTTTACTTATAGGATATTGACCCCATATCATTGTCAAAATAGTCACAAGAGCAGAAATAACTGTGTTTTTAAGAATCAGATTCAAGAAAATTAAACATTTTACACCTAAGACCCCTGGTGGTGACCCCTGGTCCAGACCAACCAGTTGAGAATAGCCGTAGTAGTATTAATAGTAACTGTAGTGGTAAGGACGGGAAAGGATTTCGTTTTTTGTAGAGCTGGGTGACATGACGATAGAAAACAAATCGCAATCTAATCCCTGGGATGATCTGGTTCTGTTGGCGATATCGTTTAACGCGATTTCGTATAACGCTCAAATACTGACGTTCCTCACCTCTCACTGCTTCTATTGGTCAGTCTCATCAAGCTCGAGCAATAATTGTGAACTTTCAGAAGAAACAGATGGCATTAGTTGTTCCTAAAAGGCAATATACAAATGCTAATGAACTGCGACGAGGCCAAAGAAAATGCGCTAACCATTTTTTTTGGCCACCCCTGCTTTATTGCGCCTTGAAATGTATCCTCTACATGTGAGCGACCCATCTCCAAAGCTGTAAGGTCGATCTGTCATGTTTCAGGTTGAAAATAGACCCCGCAAATAAAATTCCAGAGAGTACCGACTAAATTGCCAGCTTCTGCCAATGCTCCACATCGCGGGCCAGTCCTGAGCAGATTGGATCAACAGACAAACTGCTTGTCAGCCTCCCCTTTCATCCGTTTGTCTCTGTCCCATTCACAGCCCTGGGACATCCTACCTCCCCGTCCCTTTCTCTCCTTTCTAATTACCAGTCTGTGTCCCATTCACAGCTCTGGGACGTCCTGTGCGCGTTCCTTGAGACTCATCCCGTGTCCTTTGGTGCTTTTCATCTATCGGACAGTTCAAAGCCTTGGCCCCAATCTCCTGATCTGTCCCTCCTCCTTTCAGAAACCCGTCCTGATAGTATGTGGTCATTGCCCTGCAAAATGTGTATATTTTGACGGGAAAGATACATTTCTACGGAAGATTGTTCTGCTGTTGGTTTTCTAAGAGTGCAATCGCTAGTTATGGCTAGTTGGAGCTGAAATGAACCTCTCAACCTCGGGATTTGCGCAAGAATAGTAATTTATACCACAGAGTCACTTACATCTGTATGAAGTTAAAAGAATATCTAAATTGCACTTGCACCAGGCACCGTTACAACCCATAAGTTCTTGCCACTAAATGAGTGTTAATTTACAAAAGTACGTCATAAATAATGTAGTTAATATCTGTTTTTGCAGTGAAACTTGAAGATGAGGCAGGCAGTGTCCAATTAAGCCGGATTAGAGGCATCCCTCCCATCACACGGCAGCTATAGTCCTGGTCCATTCTAGTGGAGATCAGGTTCTTTGACGGGCTCAGATAAAGAGCTCTTTCATGTTACACTGTCAGGAGCGTCGCTTTGGCACGACTTTGACAAATTCGCCGTGTTTTGGGTGGGACAGGAGGGCAGGGGAAGGGGAAGGGGGGGTAACTGGGCATACAGGGGGAGATTCACTGTAATTGAGGGATCATTATGCTTCTGGTGACCCTGCCAGACAGGCCTGCCCTGCAACGATCAAGACTGTTTTCTTTGAGCTAGAAATGGGAAGGATAATTGGGAACAATTTGGTGTCAGAGACAACCGGTGTCCTCCTTACCGCAAAAGTTTTGCAGCCTCGAGTCTGAGGACAGATCAATCTCATACGTTTTATAGCAGAGGAGGCAATTATTTTTTTCAAAAAGAGTGACCTGAAGTGAGTCAAAGGGCCGCACGAACGGTGACTTTAATTTATGTTTGCTCAACTTTCTCCCACTGCAAAATGCACAACATTATATCTGGAACTAGCTTGATGGTACAGTAATTGTAAATGTGATACAAAAAGAGACAACAAAATAACTGATGTAAAGTGGTTGTAATGTTAACAAAGGGGCAGAAATCATAAGAGTGCTCTTCTCTCTGCTCCTTTTCATTCAAACTGTAATGACTTAGCAGTTGTGTTCTATATATTTTAATGTCACTTTTGAATGAAATAAAGAAAGAAAGAAAATGAAAAAATGAAAAATATCGAGACATTTGAGCCCTCTCTGGCAGGGGAAGGTATTGGTGCAGCTGATGATGCAATTCAGCATGGCAAATGCCCAAAAAATATGGAAAAAGAGTCAAGGGGCGAACAAAATTGCTTGAGGGGCGGATCCAGCCCACAGGCCGCAGTTTTCCCATGACTGTTTTATAGGCACTTTGCCTGCAAGATTGCTCTTGTTGTGATAGTTTTAGATCGATTGTCTTAAGATTGACAGGACTCAATGAGGAAATATTGTATTTTGATACAAAATATACTACAACAGGGCCAAACAGCCAATTATTTTTTATCTTAATTTTAAAAATAGTGCTATATTTGTTGTGGCTTGTCATTAGATGTGTTTAAGTTGGATTCCAAGGCTAAACCAGTTGAAAACTGAAACTAATTTAACAGGAATGTTCCACTTAGATTCCGTATCTCTTATTCAGGAGAGTACTGGCTCCAGAGGAGACCCTATTGCAAATGTTTTTAAGGGTAGCTTTTATCTATGTTATAATTTAGTGCCCGATTGAAAAACATACCTGTTTCTGTTTCATTCATGTGCAAACATTCAGTCCATCTCAAGACACTAGACCTTGTACAAAGCCCCCACACATACATACATGAAATACATGAACACCTCCACTTCATACCCCCCATTACCACAACACATCACCTGGCCCCTCCCTCCCGCAGAACTGCGACTCCATTAGGTCCAAATCACCAGCAGCTGCCATTCCTGCCAACCGGGGACTGGTGGCACGCTGATTACCGCGCGCTCCCCGGAGACAAAGCGCCACTATTGGAGTAATTTCATTAAGTAGCATGCGGCGCGTTAGCTGGATAAATATATTAAGGAGCGGGGGCCCTCTCAAGGCGCTCTGTATGCTAAACAAATCCCACGTCTTCTGGGCCCAATTGAAACGCGCGGCTAAAGTGGAGGAGCTGAAGAGAGCGTTCACACACAAGTTGCCTGAAAACTGCACTTTCTTCATCGGGTCCATTAACGCCATTTACATAGTTCAGTTCATGAGTCATCGCGTGGGGCACTTTAAATCTGTGGATGTGTTTCGACTCACCACAGTGACCTCTTTTACCAAATCTTTACATAGACATGGTATGGATTAATCAAGGCTTAAGGCATTCCTTTGAGTACCAGAGCATTGACATTTCACATTTTGAAATTTGGAATAATGTAATATAAGATATCGTGTTAAAATAGGACCTTTATCGGACCATACATCCTTCAGCATGGCACCATTTCGAACATTACACACTGTAACTTCTCACTCAACCACAAGCAACCCCCCACAAAAACATGGAATTTGTACATATCTCCAAAGTCAATATCCTACACATTTTTTAGGCGTGCCGGAAACCTCATTATTCCAGACTTAGGGGGTCAGCAGAAATACGTTTAAACTTAGGCCCCATTAGCATAAAGCATGTGTGGAAAAGTCCATTCCTTGTTGCTGCGTGCACGTTTCGCAAAACCAAAATGAAACTGGAATGAAAGAACAGAGTCTTCTCTCAGATATCGTCGCTCCTACTTCACGAATATGGGATGGATACAGGACATTTCGGTATTCGGCACATAGGACATCACATTACCCAAACAAGGGCACGCCTTTGCAACATGCTAATTGCAACCGTTCAGATTGCAGTTCCGATTTCGATCCGATCTTTGAAGTACATGAAGCACACGTGGTTCTTTTCTCTTTCAACAAAGTGTACGGTTGCGTCGAGTCAGACGGGCGAAAGCCGATCCGCGCTCTCGTTAACCGGGACGCGTATTGGTTGTGAAGTGATGACTGCGGAGGAATGTGAGTGTGTGTGCGGAGGTGTCCGAGAGGCTAAAACATTTCAAGATGGCCCATTAGCGTGAGGGGCGACACCGAGATTCCTCTTCCCCTGCTTGTCCCTCTCCCGAGATGGGACTTGTGGCTCTCTGTACAGGAGCCGATCCGTCCGTTTCAAAGCTAGACAATGTGAAGTGAAAAGAACTCACTTTTTGAGATTTATTCGTGCTATAACAAAACTCATGGACCTGGAGTTTTGTTTCGTTCTTGTATGCTTGAGATAATCAAAATAATTCACTCACTGAACTATAAAATTAGTCTTCCACCAGAAACCCAGAGTAATGTTTCACTTCATTCACGCAGTGTTGAGTAATCCTGTCGACTTCTGGTCATTTCGTCTTCTACAGCTAAAGCCCTCCATCTGTATTTCCTGGGTTTCGTTGTGTGGTGAATAAAACATAACTGTCTTCCACGTTTTTTATGAGCCCATGATCCATCGCCGATCCCATGTTTGGCAGTCCTGCGCTGTGAGTTGCAAGGACTGCTTAAAATGTTTTGCTTCCGATACCGATACTGGGGGTTTGACTATCTACTGATACTACGAGACTTTGTTAAAAGGGGCTGCCGTGAGTGACAAAGCGAACGGTCTTCTTTCGTAACTGATGAATTTCTCCGTTTGAGAGATCAATAAAGTCTTGTCTCATCTTGCAAACGGGATGTTACATGGGATTTTCTATTAATAAATTGTGATGGACTCTTTTCCTATAAATATCCTTGGCTACATGACAGGCCATTAGGCAACACAAGTATAAACAACGGACAATATAAAGTGATCTGATCATTAAACGACTTGTGCATTACAAATATGTACGATCAGTTATTCTTTCACAGGTTTTCACAAACTAAAATACAAACACAAAGACCTTCAACAGTGGCCAACATTATGTTGCACCTGATTTAGAAATATAAACTGTTTATTTTAGCTGATATGTAAATGAGTTTGCATTGTGGCCTTTTAGCATCTATGACACCAAAACATCTCACCTGCTTTTGGCACTACTTTAGCACCCACTATCTATTTTATATTTGCGCAAACACTTTGTGAATCAGGCCCAAAGTGTGCGTTCATCACGTCGGAATTGATTTGCCAGCATGCCATGAGATGAAAGTTAGTTTACAATGTTTAGGGGTGCACCGATACTGGAAAGAATTACGATATTGGGGATCAATTCAAATATCTGATACTGAACCGATACCTGTTTTGGCTCTCACTATTTTAAAAACACAACTATCACCGACTAAACCTTAGTGAATATGGGCATGCCTTACTTCATTTTGAAGGTCAGAACCTGGAGAATTCAATCACTGAGTTATGCTAATCAAGGCTGGGACAGAAACTATGACTGGATCACCTAAAGTAGCCTAACTAAATACAACTCTGTCACTGCTGGAGTGGCCATGTGTTTGTATTTTAGCTTATGAAATGCTTTTAAAGAATAACCGATAAAACATTGTAATGCACAAGATGTAAGTATCAGATAACTTTATGGGAGTTGATTAGATTAATGTAACCAGTCATGTACCCAACGATATTAAGTGTAGGAAGGTCTAGTGACAGGATTTACGGCTCTTTACTTGAAGCCGAGTCTTTGGGGTACGTTCTTTTTAAAGAGCCGTTCAAAGGACTGGCTCTTTTTAATGTACAATGTTGATAACGCCAGCCAGATAACTCACAATATCTAAGATGCAATCGATAAAAGGCAAATCACACTCAAATTTTTACGCTTTGAAATATGTGTTTGTGAGTCAAATCTTGCGCCACGACTAATAAAAAAGAGGCCGTAACTGTCGGGACAAATGATTTTGAGTCTTTTTGGCTTTGACTTTAGTGCAGAAAGCTTTCACTTGCGTCGCCTTGAAGAGCCGTTCAAACATCACATCACTAGAAAAGTCCAGTGATCCTTGTTTAATGCTTTTCCCTTTACAGTTTATTCATAGATGTGATTGATATGGACTCGTCTCGTTTGCAAGAAAATATAAGACTGTATTATTGATCTCACAATGGAGAAAAGAGGACCATCCTTTTTCAGGTCTCTTGGCATCGGTCAATATATCGGCAGATACTCAAAACTCCCAGTATCGGATCGGTTCATCTCTAACTGTTTTGTAATTCCAACTTGAGCTCCTGAAGTCCTTTCACTTCTTACTGTCTGTACGTACATCTTATTCAAGATTTTAAATGTGAATGCCGAGGTACCCCAAAGAATGGTGTTGAGCCTCAATTATGCGTGATATGTGCGAAGCTACTTCCTCGTCCTGCTACTTAGTGCATACCGTAAGGGTTACTCTTCCATTCATCTGATTTGGTCATGAGCATCCCGTCTCTTCCCCTCTTTCTCTCTCCCCCCCCCGACAGACTCCCCCCCCCATCCTATCCTGCCGAGTGTATGGTTCCAAAGTAACGACGGGGCCGCCTGCGTGTGAAAATATTGGATTGCAAAAACATCCCCGGGTGAGAGGGTGTGTGAATGGAGCTTTCAGCGCTGGGCCCGTCCCGATCCTCCGCGCTACTGACTGACGGACAACAAATGGCATTTTGTGTCCATGAGAGGAAGGGAAGAGGGAGGAAAGAAAGGAGAAAGAAAAGAGGGAGAGAGAGAGAGTGCAGGCGAGAGGGACGGCGGGGGGAATCTTGAGTTTTAAGGACTTTTCAATTTGGGGCCCCCAGTGCGCTGCGCTCTTATCGTATGACCTGTCTGACCCCTCTCAGTCGAGACACTCTGGTAACAGTTTCAAAATATGGCTGCTTTTTGGAACTAAGCAGACAGAGTTGTTGCCTGTTCGTCTGCAAGTCTAACTGCAGTGACAGTGGAATCGCAATTTTAGTAATCCTCATGACTTTACATGTATTTAGGTTGCAAACTAAGCAATCAACAAAATGCTTAGGGAAAACAATATCAAATGCAGGAAGCGCTGACCCATGTAAATGCTCCCGCAAACCCACGACCATCCAGATCGATAACATGGCAAAAATGAAGCAAAAAAGTTGCGAAGGATCTATCCGATGGGGACGTTATCGAGAAATGTTTTGGTTCATGATATCAGATTCCCATGTTGTGATTTGTCCTGCAAAAATGTAGAAGAAAGAAATCTTTTGACAATTGTGGATAATGCAGCCTGACTGGGTATACTTAAGAATGATTTGATTGAGCAGATTGTTAGATTTATCTAGTTATGGTTTTAAATGAATGGTGCATCCTATAAACAAAAATAGAGTCAAATCTGAAAGTAAGACAGCTCAAAATCATGACTTTTTAAGGGGAGACACTGCAGGCCAAACCTTTTTTTGGGGGCGGGATGTTTGCTTTCTTTGCTTTTTTTCACCCTGGAAAAAAATTAAAGTGATAGTCTGTAAGTCTGCAGTGAGGAGAAGTGACAATCACCCCTTTAACCAGAAGGCCACTCCTAGTTTGGAAAGTGGGGAGAGCAGGAACAGAATTTTCGAAAGTAAACGATTAAGCTCCTTCCCCCCTCTCTCCTGATTGGACAGGCCAGTTCGCAGGAAAAGCTCATTGGTCAAACTTGTATCCCCGGGATTCTGATTAGTTGCTGAAATCAGCAAATGGAGGGACTTTAGGAAATATATTATTATTTAATGTTACTTAAAATTTCAGGCCCAGGAAGTCAATTATATACACAATCTTTTAAATTTGTAAAACATTTAAACTTACAGACTATCACTTTAAGGTGTTTCATTATTAGACAAAGTCACAGTTTCTTCATAGACCTTTTTATGGAACATCGTAACATCAAAACCCATTTCTCAAAAGGCATTTTTCTCACGTCGATATCTGCAGTGAAACTAGCACCAGCAAACACCAGGTTTTCCAGTCTTGTACTTAAATTAGAAGTTTTTTAGATGTATTTTTCCAATGTCAAATTGTTTCCTAACTAAACTAAACAAGGTATCCAAAATGTGCAACTAATACAGTACATCAACAAACCTGGCTCTATGCATTAATCATTAGTTGCCAAAATGGAAAAAACATTCTTTAGCCATTTTAAAGCCTAAAATGTGTTATTTTTCAACTTCCTCAACATGTTTGTCCTCATACATGCATTAATGTCAGTAATCAACAGGAAAAGTTTCACATTGATCTATCCATCCAGTATCTATCCATCCATTTTCTTCCAGTTGTCCGTTGCCGGGTGATTTGGGCAGCTTTTGGAGCTGCCCAAATCACATTGCACCAGCCCCTATGGCTCCTCCTGCAGGTGGTGGGTCCACAGAAGGACGGTCTCATGGTTCTAACCGGGCCTGTTGGTCTCTCATAAGGGGCTTCTGAACCGCTCTTTGTCTGACCCGTCACCTAGGACCTGTTTGCCATGGGAGACCCTACCAGGGGCAAGAAAGCCCCCAACAACAGAGCCTCCAGGATCATTCAGGCGCTCAAACTACTCCCCCACGTTAAGGTGGTGATTCCAGGAGGGGATTGATAGTATCTCTAAATTTAAATTTTTGACTAATTCACCTGCAGTGTCTCGCCTTAAGGACTTTTCACTGTGGGGCCCTCTGCTCTATGCCCTTATCTCGTGACCTCCCTGACCCCTCGTCCCCCTGGTTGCCCCCCTCGCCGAGTTGGGACGCTCCCCGGCTGGACGCACACGAACTCTCAAAGAGCACCATTCACCTCCACCCGCAGCCGCACTCCGGAGGTAATAGGTAAAAGTAATGTCACTGACCTCCACTTTCCACGCTCAACGGGAGGCCAAAACTCTTAAGATCCCACGATAACGTTAAGCATACACACGGGGGCGGCCATCTTGGCTCCGCTTCCGCTCCCGGGAGGGCGAAGCAAAACAAACTGACATGAGACATCTTGTTCGCTAACTTGGATGGACGGGTCTCAATGAGGCTATTGTGTTTTTTCTTCTTCTTTTTTTAAAGCCACATTCATGTATTCTCCGTTGGGTTGACATGTCTCCGGGGAAAGTTGAATTTGTACTTTGTCCACAAACAGTTCAAAAACTCCCTACAAGGGTGGAATAAAACCTCCTGCTAGGTACTCCTGACAAATATCCCTCATGATGCACTTCGTTCACTTTTTTATAGTATTTATTCATTCTTTATTCTGGGTTTAATCCTATTCATATAGACCTTTTAATTGTTATATTCGCAATTAGCGCTAATTTGTGCAGCACTTAGAGACGTTGGGGGTCATTTACCAAGCGATTGCTCATGTGCCAAATGAGTAGCACGTGCAAAAGTGAAACCATTTAACACACGTTGACGCAGCATTGTGGGGCAATGAAAAGTGTAGTCTACGAAATTTGAAATAGTATCTATGTTTGTTTTTTTTCCCCGCTTGCGTGTTTGCGTGAAGAAATGGAAAAAATAACTAACAAAAAAAATCACACGGACTTCTGCGGAATCGTCAGCCGACGCACTAAACGCTCTTTACCAGAGGTGAGAGAAGATTCTTTGACAGATTCTTACGAGAGTCTTCCTTATGTTAGGGATAACATTAAATCGCCATTTATCATACTGGGTCAAACTGTAATGTCATACTACCCGTGGGTCAAGCCGTACAGTAGTACTATCTCCGTTATGGCCTTGACTGTGGTGCTCAGGCGCCTACTATCAGCCACTGAATGCTTTGCTTACGTATGAGTATGACGCTCTTGGACGCTATTTACATCTCTTCTGTGGAAGCATAGACAGACTTGAATGTTAGGACTAGCACAATGTCTTGAGTTCATGTCTCCGGGTCCCGTAACGATGGCAAATAAACTTCTCCTGCATAAGACATCCTGACTGCTGCCTATTCTTCATCAATCCTCTTGATCATCATTGTTAGTTTCTCTAACATCTTATTTGCCTGTGATTGGACTGATTTGTCTCGCTAGCGTTTACAGTCTTTCCATAGTTCCTTTGAATTTTGGCTGTTGTTTGTGTCTCCGTGATTGTCAATAAGATTCGCAATCTTTTTTCCAAGTACAATATTGAATTTGATGCTCCCTATACTAGCACACCCAACCATACTACCATGTCTAAGTTGCACATATTCCAGAATAGGCCTTGCAATGTCCCGTGGCCTCGGACAGAACTGGTTCAGGGGTCACTTTTCGGACCACAACCCCCACGTCCCCCTCTCTTTCTCTCTCTCCTCCATCCCTCGCTTTCTCCGATCTTTCTTGTCGTCTCCCATTGCCGTTTCCCCCCCCCCCCTCTTCCCCTCTCTCTCTCTCTTTGAAAGGATGCGGCGTCTTTGTACGGCCCCGATAAAGGATGCCATAGTGCCCCCTTCTTTTTCTTCTTCTTCGTCTTCTTCCCCTCCTTCTTTGTGGCCCGGGGGTTGGCAGCCGGCTCTTGTAGAAAGAAGTGCAAAATGGCAGTGTCTCGGAGGGGCTATCCCCGTGGGTCTGTGCAGGGCCCTCTCTCTCTCTCTCTCTCTTCCCTCCATCCAGGCCGGGGCTAATTACCACTACCTTCCCCTCCCTCCCCAGCACCATCCATCCCCCTCCAAAAACTACCCTCCCCTCTTTTACCCGAGCCTCAACCATCTCCCTGTACACTGCAAACCCATGGACATAGCAAAATTCCCACAACCAAGCACCTGGCCTTCTTTTCTCCTGGCCCGCTTTGATGGTTGACACCCCAGACCCCCCCTTCTCCAAGAACGGTCCTCTCCCCTTTTACCCCCGCCTATCCTTCTCTCTCACTGACTCTCATTAATAGAGGTTTTAAATTGCTTTCTGACCCTGACAAACTGCGCTTGTTGAAAAGGGAGATGTTGTACGGAATGAAGGGGTGGGGGGAAAAGGAAGTGAAGTGGGCAGCAAGGGGTTCGGGCCAGTGGAGGGGTACGGGACAGTGGGGGTTAGCGAAGTTCCTATAACACTGAAGTGCATGAAGAGGGCCGTTATGGATTTAGGCGGATTGTTTAAGTTCGCAAAAGTGTTCCGGAAAAAAAAGTGATGTTCGTCAGACGTTTGGGAGGAGTCAGGCTGTGGAGATTTCTGAAACGGGGAAAGAGGGAAATGTCTATGAAAGAGGTTGAGGAATTATGACGTGATGGTACGTGAAGGGGATGTTCAAACTTCTCGTTGGTGTGACGAAGACTAAGGCATCTGGTTTCGCGTTAAAAATGGACTGAAACTGCCTATATTTGTAGCGAAGAAACCTGAACCATAGGGATAGAGCCAGGTTTTAAATGTATGGGAATATTTTGTTGCCATATTACATACAGAGATCTTTTCAGAAGGGTTTTTTGATGTCGTTAAAAGTCTTTGAATAAACCATGTCAATTTCACCTTCAAAGCTCAAGGAATCAAGCAAGGAATTACATAGTCATTACAAGTTCTTTTGCAATAACATTTTAGTACAATACAAAGACTATTTTACATCTGCAGGAGCTGAATTAAGTGGATTTTGACGTCTCAATGTTAGCCCTTTTCCACCAAGCTGGTTCCGGGCCAGTTCCAGTTTCAGAACCGGTTCTTTCGTTTTCCACTGAAAAAATGCTGGCTCTTGGTTCCAAAAACTGGTGCCGGTTGGGAACCAGTTAAAAGCTGGACCAAGAAACGAGCACCAGTGATGTCAGCGGCTGGGGGTGTGGCTTTCTCTTCTGACAAACAACCAATATTAGTTAGTTAGTGCTTATAACTTCCTGGAGAAGCCAAAACAGTCTCTGTGGAGGAAACTAACTGTTGTTTTGCTTTATGCTCTTTAGCTCCAGCTAAAGCAAGAGGGAGCAGTTAGAAAGTTAGAAATCAAAATGTTAACGGCTGCAGTGACAGGAACATAAACTTATTTGTGTGGTATTTTATAACCAGAAATGGCTATAGTAAGATGTTACTATCCATGTTTTATTTGACAGTTGACTTCCCAAAGTGTTGCTATGGCAATAGGCAGAATGCCAGCTCTCAATTTGGTGGAAAACCAAGTCAGTACGAAACCAACCCGGTACCAGCACCAGCTCTGAACCAGCACCTTGGTGGAAAAGCCCCATGTGAGAAAGATTCGTGTAGCTAAAATGGCCTTAGAAGTTCCCCATACCAGTCTATGGAGAAATGTTGAATCAGTCCGATAGTGAGACACTTAATTGGTAAGATTTCTTTGTTTTCAGGAGAGCGCAAACTGAATGACTTTATATTTGCAAAAAACTTTCCTCCCGATTCCATGTTCGCAATTACAATCCCCCCCCCCCTCGCACCCCAAGAACCATCACTCGGATATCTCATTTAGTTGCATATTTGCGGCCGTGTTGCCTCGAGGCCTAATCAATAGCCCGTCCCGGCGGATTTGCCCCGTTCATAGCTGGCCTTTGTGCGCCTCCGCGATCCGACGAGAGCGTTTGGACAGCTTTCTGAGGAAAACAAATAGGCCCATTACAAGCGCTCCGTCTGTGCGATGCGATGGGGGTCCCAGAGGCGAAGCGCGCAGGAAAAGGATAGGCTTACCTGCCAAACAATGTGGCGGCGATATGTAGAGCGTTGCACGTACAAAGAGCCGGGGAGTACAAGAGTGCGCATTCAGAAACATAGCGGACATTTCCGGAGTGAATGTGCGGTGTATTGTTTTGAAGTATCTTGAAGGAATCATTTAGACACTTTCTTTTTTTGGCTATAAGTGTGGCTTGAAGGTCCTGAATGTAATTCCCAGACTAACTTGGGTCTTTCTACAGTATGTGGAGTGTACATGCTTGTCCGAAAACAAATGTCCATAGAGAAAGGGGGAACAATCTAACGTAGGTGATTCTTGAACCTTTTATGACATTTTGAATATTACAATATATATGTTTTATACAATATTTATATGAATTCTTATACCCAATAAGTTCTTTTTCACTTTAATTCAGGAACACATTAGGAGAGGGATATGCAATGCCACCTTTATACTGTTGATTCGATTCCAACATTTCAAAGCTGGTATTTTGGCATAGACTCCCATACCAGGTTTCCCATCTCTGCCAATATATTTCATTTTCCGTGATTTTGTTGTGACTGTCTGTAGGGTCACAACCAACCTCCAGAATATCAAATAACGCTTGATATTTATGATAACTGCAAATTGAGAGCACAAACTGAAACATTCCAGCAAACGGATGCATCATGCTCCGCACCCAAACCCCTTCCGCTTCAGTTTTCGGGGCCTGGATTGGTCCAACATTAAGGCTTTAATCGAAATTAGTCAGACCAGACACTTAGGAATTTAACTATGATGTCATGGAGGGCCCGATTCCCTATACCAATTATACTCTGCCGTCCCAACTCCCAAATAGTATACTTTATCAGAGGCCCGGCGTTGTAATCTTAAAGCGAGTCATAGTATTTTGTCCGGTGCTGACCACATTCTGGGTAGAACATTTGTCACAAAGTCTGAATGTCCCAACTATCTTGCTATGTTTCCAGCTATCTCTCGGGCAGTTGGGCCAGCTGCCCTCCCCGGTCCTCTTCACACTTCATCACCACCGGAGCGGGACAGGGCTGACGTCATTTGCTGCTGGACTACAAAGTTTTGGCTTGTTTTTGCCTCAATGACCTTTTAAAATGGGTTGTGCTGAGCTTGCTTTGTATTGATGGACCGATTCCATCTTGTCCCGGGAGCCGACTGGTTTGGTGCAAAACAATACAGTACCGCTACAACTACTGGTACTTTCAGCTCCTGCAGCTGTTACCACTGCTACCACATCTAAGATCATAGCCTAGAATAATCCAGTCTTGTGGTTGACTTTGGCAGGCTTTTAATCCTACAACACGGGGCAAGATTATTTGTAGAAGGCAATTCAAAGTACTTTATGGTTTCATCAAATGTCAAGAAGTCGAATCAAATCAATCCATTTACTATCAATACAATAATGAATTAATGAAGTGAAGTGAAGAGTGCAGATATAACTTTCTGTGTCACATGCACGGCTAAACAGAACCGTTTTCAGCCTGGATTTGAACCATAGACTGTATAAATAATAGACAGCTCCTCCTCACTCCTCCCCGTTTACCATAATGACCACGTTCGAGGGGAATTCATGGCGGATTTACAGACTCCTCCTCCCCAGCTCTGACGAAGCATGTTCCTAATAAGGGCATAAGGGCGGGATCTTCACTGTAGGCTCGGCCCTTGCGTGACGTGTAGCTCGCGCAGCTCCAATGCTAACAGTCAGACCCTCATTAAGTACGAGATTTTACGATAACCAGCCCGGTGCCTCTGATTGTGTCTAACCAAGTGTAATCACAGGAGGAATATCTAGCTGTAGACAGTTCCAAAAAATTAGGCACCGGACATTAAAGTTGTTTTTAACGTGTCTAAAGTGCAATGCATTCCAATGGGGGACTAGCGGCTATATGGAGGTACTACAGCAATGGCGACCTCCATTGTCGTCGTCGCAAAGCGGAGCAGCCAGCGCCCAGTGATTTGAGTTGAGGCCTGTCTTCTGGAAGTCTGTTCCAGATTTTCGCCGCGTAAAACTGAAACGTATCCTCACCGTGTGGTTCCACGGAGCTTGTTTGCATTCATGTGTGATAATACTGTAGTTTGCTTTGCATATTATAGGCCTTACTGTCTATCTACCCAAGATGGCTGACCGCAAAAGGACTTCTCTCTACTTTCTCGTAATGACCAGTGTATTTCTAAGATAGCACGTTTTTTAAAGCCATTGAGGTAAAAGTGCATGCTGTTGTTGTGTCCTTGGGCAGTACACTTTGCCTCTCTACAAATGTGTGAGTGTATTAATTGGTGGTGGATTAGGCATAAACAGAATCAAATTAAATAAAACAGAGGATTTTAAGGTCCATGTAAGGAAAAATTATTTCGAGGAAGACAGGTCTGGATAAGATAAAATAATCCTTTATTGATCTCACACACACAAAAAACTGAAACGCAGCCTCACCATGTTTAGTCCTGTCTCTGGGAAACAGCTACTATCTGAGGTTTTCAGAGGTGAGATGGTTCACACATTGGTAAATATTAAGACGCAAGTTGGTGCTAGACCAGGAAGAGCCTTGTTGACAAGCAGAGCTGCTTTAAAGTCTATTCTCTGAGCGACAGGGAGCCCGTGCAGAGACCTGAGCACTGGGCTAATATGGTTGTATTTCTCGGTTCTAGTCACGACTCGACTAGCTGCGTTTTGGATGTATTGCGGATGTCTTACAGTTGGTTTAGAGAGGCCAGTGAGCAGGCCACTAGAGTAGTTCAACAGGCTGGAGACAAACGCATGGATTAGCCTCTTTAAATCTGGTTTAGACAGTTGATACTGGCAAGGTTTTGAAGCTGGTTAAAGCCTACTGCATTGTGAATTTAAGTTTAGGCCTGAGTCCATGATTACTCCGAGATCTCTAACCTGATTTGTATGTTTTAGAGACACTAGAGGTGACTGATAACACTTTTACTTGGGCCAAAAAGAAGAATTTCTGTGTATTGTATGATGTGTTAGGTTGGAGAAAGTTGTTCAGCATCCAATCACTGATCTTGTTTGATGCAGTGACAGAGTGAAACTACTACTACTACTGCTTCTACAACTACTACGAGCATAGTAAAGTGTCTTGATCCATAGTGGTGGTAGTACTGTTGCAAAGTCGGTTGCAGGGTTTGAACTGGCAACATTTTGACGAGTGACTGAAAGTCTCACCCCACACTTCTGAGGCGAGATGTTTACCACTTACAGTTACACCCTCACACGTACGGTCATTTTCAGTTTGTTAGAAGACAGAAATGATTGCGAAAGTCCTAGCTGTCATTCTGCGGCCGCTTATTCCAAAATCTTGACTTGTATGGAACTGATTCTCAGGCTGTCTCCTCATCAAACCGTGGCCACTTCCTCCTTTCTCACCCCGAGAGCCGCTTCCTGAATTGCTTTATTTTTTATTTTTATGACCGGTCCAGACAGCTACTTGTGTCCGTTATGTTGACGTGCACTGACTGCGGTTTTTCCCGACATGTCGATTAAGGCCTTTTTTATTGGGAAGATGCTATTCCAAAAAAAAGAAGCCACACTTTACCATGTTGCTCCGTGTTTGTCCTCGGTATTACATGAGCATATGTGGGAGTTGTCTTATTGGCTTTATGTTTGAATGCATAACTTTTATTTTTATGCTGAACAGGCCTTCCATTCCTGGCCAAACTATGGGTTGTCCCTTCCTCGCTCCACATGCCCCAGTTTTCCACAACCAGAGGAGGGTAGAGTAGCCAGTGCCACTATAGTTGTAGTAGAGAGTATTTAAAGCAGTAATAAGTAACTCTTGCCCCTAGACTGCGGGTGTCGTAGCAAGTTATGATTTTTTAACTTATTAAATGTCTTGGCGAGTAAAGGTGAAGGGAGAGAGGGATATTGTACATCTAGTTACACAATGGAAATATTTTTTATCACTCAAACTTGGCTGTAAATACTGTTTAAAGTGGCGCTAGCCCGCAGTTAGCTTTGCCCGTTAGCCTGTTAGCTTCTTCTTCGTGATTCCATTAGTGTGTATTGGTTGCTCCGCCCCGGTGGCAGTCAAGTTGCAAGCATGGTTTTCTGGCCAGAGACACCAGGGGGAGATGAAAGACCCCCCAATCATCCCATTAACACTTGTATTACCCCCAGAGGGACTACGGAAAGGATTTATTAAGGTAAACACGTTACTTAGTACTGCTTTAAATGTTAGAATAAAGACATGTAGAATAAAGTAATTGTCATCAAATTATTACTCACGCAAGAGTAGAAAGGTTCTGTGTGCTGAGTGACATTATACAGTACATTGTTTTTTAGTCGATGTAAAGCCTTTGTCTCTAAGTTGGCAGACTTTTGCTTGTATTTGAAAACGGAATTACTCAAGAAAATGTTTAAAAACTGCGTTGAAAAATGACTAGGAATTAGTTGGAATTTCTTCACAAATTCACTGTGTCTCTCTTCAGAACCAAACAAAGCAAACTCATGGAAAGGAGGAAAATTCTCCTTTGCTACTTCTGACCAGTACCCCATAAATGAGTGGGTGAAACAATGAGGCAACATTTCCCTACAGATTGGCATTGTTAAGTTTTTAAAGACTCATTAAGACCATGAGACACTGACAACAGTATTGCAGAAACATTGACCAATGTAGTGTTTATACAGAAGAAGAAGAATCCACTTCACTTTCTCACTCATCTAATCAAAACTAGGTGCAAGCTCTTTTGACACCTCGCACGTTAATCCGCCGGACACACTTTCAGGGGCACAACCTGCGGAAAAGAAAGGTCCGTTTTCATGTTTTGGGAGCTCGGCGCTGGGGACTTTGATGCCAAGTACCTCCCCGACTCGGCACATGTGATAGCACTTTGGTGAAATAACAGCCAATGTTTGTCTTGTATTGTATGGCACGGCGCGGAGCATTACTAAAGCCCCCTTCTTCCAGCGCCCAGAGCGCTCCTTAATAAAATACTCAACAATAACTGCTTCACCTTAATCTGGCCCTGCGATTACTGCGCTCACGGAGGGAAATTAGCAGCAGACCTCGGAGCTTCCTTAAAACATCCTCGCTCGACTCCTTCTCCTCACGCTCGGGTCCATCCTTTGCTGTTTAATCGCTTCCCATCCACTTCTTTCCTCTTTCTGTGTGGCGGCTCACAGGGTCAATTTCAGGACGGGAACATTTGTGTGATGTGCAAAAAGTGGCCTGATATAAGGGGCTCAGTGCGGAATACATTTAGCAGGTAAAATATTAAAGTGTGTCTAATTGTAAACAGTAGTATAAATATGGCTTGTTTTAAATGGGCATTGCTGCATTTATGGATTTTGCAAAAGGAAAAGTGTGCCTTTGGGGGGAAAATATAAAGGGCCTCAAGTTTTCCATTTGCATAGCAGTTATTTTTACATGTTCTTAATATTTGTAATACTATGAAATATTAATTTTTCATGATCAAATACTCTCTTTGGTAGCACTGACGGTAACAACCTGAGTTATCAAGTTACGGTTTTAAAAAAAAAGGAAAATGTATTTAATTTGTACATGCACAGCTTTATTGCAAGTTACAACTTAATTTGTATTTGCCATAGTCCATGACAGTATAATTGTTATCATTGCAACCATTACTACTGTAGTATGTTTAAATTAGAAAGATTTGAGTGTAATTTTTACGTTTTTAACTCAAAATATGCTATGCAGGTAAATTTGTTAATTATTTAGTTAATTGTTTTGTTTTGATTCTATTTCAGGATGTTGGATACATTATGTTATTAGAACAAGTTGGAAATCTATTGCATAAATCAGGTTTCTTTGTTTTGTTTACACCTAACCGCTAAAAAAATTGCAGTTTCCAAATATAATCCAAATTGGCGATAATGGTTGCACTGAAAGGTGCATTATGCTACTTTTTATGCAAACATATATATATTTGTGCCAAGTTAGCCTTATTGTGACCCAATGGCTGTATGGCTGGTTAACATGGCACCTTTACTTTCCATCACGGTGGCCTCTACAGCTCTCCAGGATCAATTGTTTTGTAGGTTTTCTCTAAAAAACAATTTATCCTAGAGCGTCATAGAGGCCACTGTGATGGAAAGTAAAGGTGCCATGTTAACCAGCCATACAGCTGCTGGGTCACTAATCAGTCAAATATGTACTAATATCAACTTTTTTCACATAAGAAGTTGCATAATGCGCCTTTAAGACTACTGTTTTTTAGATATTAAAGTAGCAATTTTTACCATAAAACTACAAATATCATTTCTTTCCCCCTGATTGGTACAAATATATTTCACATCTAATTGATTCAGATCATTTTGACATAACACAGCTCTCATTTTTGCCCAGTTTTTGCCTCTTCTTCCCACCTTGGTCCAAAGAAACGGCCCTACACATCTCAACATGCCCGCTGACAATTGATCCAAACTCCTTTAAAGTAGATCCGCCGTCGCGGGTGGGGCACTGGACAGACCCTGTGTACCTTTACCTTTCTGTGTAAAGTACCTCCAGAGCCCACACCGCCGCTCTGTCCTCCGGGACGCCCCACACAGGGCTACGTGTCTTACCACTGTCCCCTGTGTTTGGCCACTGTAACCCACACCATGAGTACGTTAGCGGGACAGTGTCTGATCCCGGTAACAGTAAACCCCCCTTCGCCGCTTCGTGTCCGCCCGGGCCGCACCTCCATGCTCCCTGACCCGCGCCCGCCTGCCATCTGGGTCTATGCCGACACACGGATGAAGAGGGTGCAGGCAGGGGGGTCCGCTCTTACCCCTTAAAACTTCAAACTGTACCTTTGAAATCAATATTACACTAAGGGGATGTGATAAGGGGCGCATCTCGGCTAAATGGCTTACCAGGGCATTCTTCTATTTCAGCTGGGATTGTTGGGCATCTATGGGTTTTAGGCAGGGTTAGGGTTAGGGTACACTGTAATAAAAGCTCATTGTGTGCAAAGAGCATCTTAGCTAAATGTCTAAGCAACTTATTATGTTTTGGCTTGTTTTTTGTTTTTTTGTATTTTAAGGTACATTTTAAAGCACACTTCATGATGGAACTTAACCGTGTCAATTTCACAGTAGACAAAATAACATATTTGTTTAAACACTATGATATAATTGTACCTTAAGATTTGGATATTGTTATACTAATAAAATGTTTTACTTTATTTAAAGCGGGTTGTAGGCAGGGATGTCCACTCTCCCCACTTAACTTGTATTATATAATATACTTTACCAAGGAGATGTTATGAGGCACACAAATCCCCTAAATGGCTACGCAATTCATGAATCTCTTTCGGCTTTAGGTGGGGATTCAGGGAAAGGACCTGTCCCCCTTCAGCTATGGGCTTTAGGCTGGAACTACATGTGTGAACTAAATGTTCATTTTAGAGAATACTTTTATTCAACAAGTTTGCAATCTTTCCCATAAGAAATTTGATCAATGCTTTATCTATATTTAATTATATTTGTTTAATGTGAATAGTGGACATTGGCAGCAATATGGGTGCTGCTGACATATGGAACACATGAGACAACCAAGGCGGAAAAGGGGTGTGCAGGCAGGGGTGTCCCGTCTCCACCTTGAACTTCAAACTATTCTTTTTAAATGAATATTACAACTATGTAAAAACTTGTCTTACTCTGATGCTTTGATGGGGAACACATAGAGAACACATTTTTATGTATTTATTTTAATACAGGAGCACTCCCTGGGCTTTAGCCAAATAAGTATTTAAGGTGATTTGCATTCTGTCAAAACTTGAAAATCCAAAAAAAAGCTGCATGTATGAATACGGTAAATGAACGCATACTGCAGTGTAAGTGTCTTGACCACGGACACAACCACATAATGTATAATCCATCAACCCCCCACCGGGTTAGCGTCTGTATTGACAGAGCTATAGTGCCACACCATCCATGCTCATTTTTCTGCTTCATCACAGAGATACAGACAGAAGATCTACAGTGTTTAAAGCAGTTGACCCATGGTGCCCGTAGAGTGTGGGTGTCCCGTGGGGGTATCAGGGGAGTTGGGTGTCTCTCCCTGTCTCTCTTTGGTGATCACTTCCTGTGTGTGAAATCAGATCGGGGAGGCCAGCCTTAGGTGAGGAGCGGGACACTGGAGCGGGTGAATTGGGGGGAAAAGACTCTTTTAGTATCTGGAAATGGAATGGAGGCGTTAGCTTTTTCTTTTTCTTTTAGATTTGAGTTGGGGCAGCACCTAGCAGTTTATCGTCATCCACGTCCGACTTCTACAGCTTCATAGACTTTGGGTACACTAATGCTGCTCTCTCATTTTCAGTGGTTGATTTTTACGCCAGATGCTCTCCCGCCGTCTTATCCTGTGTACTGTGCATGCCTTGCCCAAAGCATAATGTCTCATAATGTCTAATGGCTCATTTCCGGAGTTAGCGGCTTGTTTTAGCAAGTCTAGTTAGTGACATATGAATTGAGCGGTCTGAGAGAAAAATGTCACTGTGGTGTTATGAGAGGTCTGGACACAAGTTTTGTTTGGCTCAGGACCTCTAAAAACTATTTATTTACGCTGTCCCTGAAGGCAGCGGGTCCTTTAAAGTACACTTGTGGATGCATTCATGTGTCTCTGTATAAACAGGTACAGCTCAAGTGCTGGGTTTGACCGCTATGGCCTGAAATTCATGTTGGAAGGAGTTACACTTTGTAGCCTGAGCTCTCGGTTTACATGCTAAAGTTGCTCATACGTTATTGCTTGAGCTTGAAGCTTGTGGTCAGATACTAGGACAGTGACTTAGATAGTAGAATGTGTGAAATTATCATCAGAAGGCCACTGGTACAGACAGTCGTTGACTTCTGTGTTGAATGTATCGCGTGAATAAGGGGGTAATCACATATGAAGGCTAGATCTAGGCGGACTATCACAAAGTTTATTAAAGGAAAGATACCAGATTTTTTTTTTCTAGTAATGAAACTAAATTTATTTTGTCCCTAAATTGTAAACTCAGACATTTGTGGAAAAAACCACTGGGCATCTTATTATAAAGCATTTGTATCAATTTTATGAACTTGCAGGCGTGTTTTCTCGCCTGCAGGTTGTGAACCGCGCCTGGAAACTCGTCCCTGTGAAAAATTGGGATGCTACAAATATGTTAGGAAACTTAGGAATGAGTATGGACCACAACTAACGTTTAGTGGCTTTCTCTTTCGTTTTTTGTAATAATAAAAAAATTAAGTAGAGGACCTTTAAGTAACTGTTGATTCAATGAGTTTACTTATTGATTAGTTACACATCTGGGACCAGAGAAATGTTTATCTGCTCTCAATCCACGCATTTGTATTCTACCTTTTACCAACACGCTGACAGATGCATATTTGTTCACTTATGTCGATTAAGAACAGCAATTTTTAGTTTCTTTGCTTCCGTTGGTTCTTGATTTCGTAATTGTTGATACGCAGGTTACTTTTCAGGATGTGTACTTGGGCAATTCATTCTCATAAGGGGCCACATAAGAAGCCTGAATTGAGTCGGAGGGCCGCACCAACAATAACTCGAACTTATTCTGCAACCTTATCCCATTGTACATTACACTAAATTGTGTATTTTGAATATCTGATACTGGTATTCAGTAGGACTATTATTTTATGTAAATATTTAGCCATATCAAGCCAAGGGTGCGCATTATGTGTGCATCGTTATTCAGGTTATTCAACAAACGCTCTAAAATAAAAACATGTATTGATTGGGAAAATACTATTGAGGAAACTGTTTTCAATAAATGAATAATAATGAGCCTGACTGGACTGTAGCCAATGTGTTGTTTATATCCTGATCTCTTATCATGTCAGTGCCCTCTGCTGGACACGTGTGGAATACTTTCCTTTTACTTTTTATTTAAGCAGCCCCACTAGTGGCTGGAGTGAGCATTCTGGTAATTTCTAAAAAAAAAAAAAATCATAACTCCGCAAAGGAATGGGCTAGAGACCCCCCCCCCCCCCCACATATTCGTGAATTTATGCTCTACAAGTCGTGGGCCGGATTGAGTCACATCTGGCCCGCAGGCCGTAATTTGCCCAGGTCTGGTCTAACTGGTTGGAGGTGGTGGATCAGAAGGGCCGTTGGAGTAGATTGGAAGGCTGGCTTAGTAGAAAAAATTACGACAACCTTTTACAACTTTTGAACTGAAGATCTTGTTGGGTTAGGGTGTCTTTCTCATGGACCACCAGCCTGTAGTTTGTATTTAAAAAAAATTATATGACTAATTGAAACAGTCAAGTATGGTTTTGACATGTCTTTCCAACAAAAACATGGAAAAACATGTAGGAAATATTGGATCAGTTTGACTGTTTGATTTCACATCCCAAGTGGCCGTTTGATTGAGATTTGAATTGCCGTTAGTTTGACTCCCGTGCCCTGGTATAAAGCGAGGAGAGAGGAGCGTCTTAAGTTTCCCAGAGCTGACCGTACTTGTGTCATCCTCCTCGTGCATTATTGAGCACATTCCTTCACAAAGGCCTTCACTCATGACGTCGCCATCAGAAGGGAAGCTCTGAAAGAACTTAGAAGACATCAGGAAAATTCTCACTGAGAAACATCCGATGACAACATTAGTTTGGCAATCATTTGTGCAGTTGATCTATGCTATTTTTAGCCTCTTAACCAAATGCATTTCATCCAGTTCAGCTTTACCCATATCTAAAACATTACAGCCTATGGGCCAAAGTAACGCCTCATTTGAAATTTAAGACCTACAAAACTCATCTACACGGATCATTTTTACGGCATTGTTGTTGCATTGTCGTCACTTTTTTGCCTTTTGTTTCATCACTTTTTTATCGTGTTTCTGTCATCTTTTCTGTTTGTTTGTTTTTTTGCATTTTCACCACTTTTTTGTCACATTGTCATTGCCTTTTTGGCTTATTGGTCACTATGTTGACACTTTTTTCCAATATGCTTTTTTTAGATTTGAATAAAGCCAAACTGGAGAAAATGTGTTTGGTTAGACAAATAGCTATGGATAATATTTTCAAGAAGATGTTTGATAGATGTGCAGGTGCTGAGCTTCAAAGCATTCTTGTCATTTTCATACAGGTTTTGTCATTTTTAAGTCATGCAACTTATAGAGTTCTGGATGGAATGTTGTAAACTGAATCACAAAAAGCACCCAAAAAAAATATGAACCAGCATCTTCAATTCAACAAATGCTCAGTGCGTGTTGCCATCTTTGTCACAACTTCGTCCTCTCTCTTTGCACTTCCAAACCGTGTCCATTCGCGTTTGACTTTACTGCCCCAGTATAATTCAGCGGTGTTTCTGTCAGCCCGGAGTGACTCATGGCCTCGCTGTTGCCGGGGCTACCATTGTTTTAGCTGGCCCATTTCAGAAGAGCGACTTTTTAAAATAACAACAGCAGCCCGCAACAAATTAGCCCCGCGCTGGAAACCTGGACATGACACATTTGTTCTGTGTTTTTAAATGCATGTTTCGGGAAGGAAGAGGTTTTCTTTTCTTTTTTTCTTTTTTTTACGATTCCTATTTCCCTGCTCTCGTGTTTTTGGAAATGTTTGGGGCATCACCAGAGACACAGTAACATGGACGTCCTTATATGTATAATGGAGAACTATGGGCTGCGATGGGATACTTGAGAGTTTTCATGAAGTCCTTGTTGTTGCTTTTTGTCCTTCATTTTGTCATTGCTAGTCCTGGTTTCATTCAAATTCCGTTAGCAAGTTTGTTCATTTAGAAAAAGGACAACTTGTTTTTGTTTAGCTTTTTACTGTGAAACATACTCAGCGTTCCCTTGCCACAAACATACCTGGAGTAGTATTTCAACTCATTCATGCAGTTTCGATTAATCCCGTTCAATTCGGTTGTTTCTTCTTCTACTGCTTAAAGTGCATATGACACATTAGACACAATTTTGCTAAAACACAGTTAACACGATTATATTTAAGATTTTGCTAAAGATTATTCCCAGTTTTCTTTAGTTTGACCATTTTTGTGATGTTTATGTTTTCACTTCCTTATTGGACACCGACAGGAAGTGACATCGAAGAAGGTAAACAATTTTACTGTTGCCGTGCAACCATGTTAAGTCAATGGGAAATGAATGAGTCAAACTACTATGGAATGTTACCTTCTTTTATGTCACTTCCTGTCAGCAGCTTAAAAATTCAAATAAAAATAACTTTTCTGCCCAACATTTACTTAAAATTGCTGCTTCACTGAAAAAAATGATAACTATGCAACTGATGAACTTGCAACTGATGTAATCCATCCAAATAAGTCATATTTTCAAGAGTACTAAAATCTGTCATATGCACTTTAAGCATTCTAACCTTTTTCCCCAGGATTTTAGTACACCGAGACTGCCCTCTACATTTTGTAAATCCCCAAATCCATCATTGAACCCTTTCTTGCGCTTGGTGTGTTCATCATGGCGCCATCGATTTGCAAGCATGCCGTTGGATAAAAGTGAAAGCTTGCGTTCACTATGTCATTCCCGCCACTGCCTGCTCGAGGCCAATCCGTAATCCTGACCCTAAGCCCAGTCAATCACTCCTTACTGTCTTTTATTTATATACAAGGCCATTTCAAGATTCCACGCAAATACAGCAATTCAAACTGATCACTGACGTAAACATTATTATTACAAAAAGGGGGAAAAAGTGAAGTAAATATGACGGATTTTGATATATTACATTCCCTATCCTCAGATGTCACACAATGTTGGTGCCAAAATGATCCTGTAAAATATCCTTTTCTCTGTCTTTGTTTCAACTTGAGTGTTCTCAGTCTTCATTGAATTTACTCCCTCCCTCGCTGCCGTCAACTTCCACCGTGTCTCCGGTTCCAATTGAAGGCAGCTCTTTAGATTGTGTTTCTTTTTGTATTGACAGCGCCATTTCTGCTCCGGACTAATCAGATCTGTGGCACAGGGGGGTGGGGGTTATGTCCAGGTAAACGAAAGGTCATGACCAGAAGAGGGTGGCTGTATAACAGGGGTGCCCAAACTTTTTGTCTCTGAGGGCCAAAATCAAAAAGTGCCTGTGGCTCGCGGGCCAAACACGGCGATGTCAAGCGTGAAATACATATAACTGCAAATAATAATAGTTTACCTTGTTTAAGTTTTCGGTAGCCTACACATTTGCGTTTGATTCTATCTATGCAAATAACATGCTACATTAAAACAAATGTTAACTATGGCAAAAGCCTAGTTTTAGTCGAACTAAATCCACAATTGCAGCAATATAGGGCAAAATGTAAGCAAGAACACCTGTATCTACAGAACCTACAATGACTTTACCTCATTCATTTGTTAACTCAAAGAAAATACCATATTAGATCATTTTTAAAGTGTCTGTTCAGCATCAATTCTTTTATAAGTCAATTTTTAACACGTACTAGTTGATGTCAACAACCTTTGCAATATAATTTGTAAAACTGGGAAAGTTGATGCTACAACACTCTGTGATAAACACCAAGACACCACAACAGTGTTTCCTTAACTTTGCGAAAGGAGTGAAACAGCGCCCCCAATTTGACGCTGGTGGCCAAAAAGTGTACTGCATCCATATTTACCATTGAGAATGAATGGGAGAGAGTTGGTATTAACCATATGCGGCGCAAAACTAGGTTACTCTCTGGCGGGCCAATGGAATTGTTTGGCCCGCCAGCCCCACTTTGGGCACCCCTGCTGTAGAATGTTCTCTTGGGGGGTTTTAAAACTCGCACCTTCGGATTTTGTCAGGGAAACTCACTAAATGTTTGCCATATTATGTCTCCATTCATGATACATGTCCATCTTAGTATATCCTCATGAAACACTCTCCTATACTACCGGTATGTAATCAGACAATGGTCATTTCCTTTGTGGAAGAGACCAACTGTGAAAGTTGTGCAGCGGGGAGATAGTGCAAACACTCCAAAACCGTAGTTGCTTTGTTCAAGTTTTCACGAGTTTAAAGTTGCAACATTGTATGTAAAAAAAAAAAAGTGGATATTTAAAAAAACCTCTTAACCCCCGCCTTAACCAAGTGTATTTTCTCCAGTTCAGCTTTACCCAAATATAAAAGCTTATACCTTATAGGCCGTAATAACATCTGATTTGAAAGTTAAGACCTACAAAACTCATCTAAACGGATCTTTTTTCTCGCATTGTTGTTTTTACTTTTGCTTTGACTGCATTTTTGTCACTTTTTTGTTGCATTTTCGTCACACGCTTTTGTCACTTATTTTGTCACTTCTCTGTTGCTGTTTTGTGGCTTTTTTGTTGTTGCGTATTTTGTGACTCTTTCATCCTCGTTTTAGTCTCATTACGGTCGCTATTTTGACCCTTTTTTGAATACGCTTTCAGATTGGAGTAAAGCCAAACTGGAGAAAATGTGCTCGGTTCAGGTAGGGGTTAAGACGTACATACATACATACAATACAACATTGATCTTTCAGTGATCCAGCGGATGCTCGGGTGGTTAGCATAGCGCCTTTACTGACCATCCCGATGGCCTGTAAGGCGCTCTAGGATCAATTATTTTTTAGGCGTTCACTGCTGATTGAACCGAACACCTACCAGAAATCCAAAAAAAAGAAAAACTAAATTAAAATGGATCCTGAAGCATCACAGGAGCCACCGGGATGGAAAGTAAAGGAACAGTGGCATAGTGCACCTTTAATTAGACTCCTGCAACAACATCTCCACTTGTTTTGAACCCCACTAAGAACTAGCTTTTTCTAAAACTAAGCAAGAAATTCAAGGAGAGAGCCCCTATAGGTTGAATTCCAAGCTGATCTTTTGCCATTGGACCTGGCAACCCCCATCATGTAAAATGCTTTAGTAAATATAAATAAATCAGCATTACCAATTAGGTTCATTACGTCTTCCTATGAAATAAACACGCTAGCATATTGTCATGGTCAAATCAGTCAAATCAATCTATGATTACATTATACCTGGGCCGCAAATAAGCTATGTTTATGAATGATTTGCGAAAGAAATATCGTACATACCCTAACTTAAGTTTCAGCTTCTCAATTCAGTGTCAAATGTGACCCTGAAACGTACCCGTCACTCTACGTTTTATGCTCCTAATCCGGTCTCCAGAGACGAGGAGGGAGGTATGTCCAGGTAAACTCCGGGTCACCGCTAACTTACTTTATCCTCTGCATTTCCCCTTTTCGCTAAATTAGATTTGTGTGGTCTGTCTCCTGCGATATGTTTTGTGTCCCCGATCGTTTGAAGTCTTGAGGGGTCGCTCGGTTCGCCCACCTCCAGAACGTTAATAGGACAAGCGCACTTCCAGATACCGGCCGTCCCCGAGGGCATGTCCGCGTACACCCACAGACAGAGAGCGCCTGTAATCTAATTGTCTTCTGCATGGTTTTTCTGCCTTGACACGAGGCAGCGACTATCTGGGGGAGGTCAAAGGTTCAACGCTAGGGTTTGGCAAAGGCAAGGCGAAGTGCGTTGGATTTGGCTGAAATAACAGTTTGAGTTGTAGTTGGCCAGGGCCTGTTTTCTCAAGGCGAGACACTGCAGGTGAATAGAGAAAAGAATAGATTTAGAGATATTCATTTGAAACTGCTGAACATTACTAATATAAATATAAACTAGCTAAACCTGCCCACTGGCCTTTCTAAACAAACGGTTAGACAGCTGCAGTATATTCAAAATGCTGCTGCTCGAGTCCTGACCAGAACCAGGAAATACGACCACATTAGTCCAGTGCTCTGGTCTCTGCACTGGCTTCCTGTCACTCAGAGAATAGAATTTAAAACAGCTCTGCTTGTGTATAAGTCCCTTCATGGTCGGGCACCAAAGTACTGTACATCTCTGACATGTTGCAGCTGTATGAATCATCTCGGGCCCTGAGATCCTCAGGGAGGGGTCTCCTGGTGGTTCCCAGAGTCACCACCAGACAGGGTGAGGCTGCGTTTCAGTTTCAAACAGCAAAAACGTGGAACAGCCTCCGTAAGAACGTGAGACAGGCCTCAACTCTGACTATGTTTAAGTCCATGTTGAAAACGCACTTATTTACTGCTGCCTACAGCAATTGAACCTATTTTAACACATTTTAATATATACATATATACAGTATAATATATATTTGTTTACGTAAGTGTATTGATGGATTTGTTTTTAATGCTTTTCATTGTACAGTATTCTTTATTGTGTTTCTGTGTTTTTGTGACAACATGTGACAACATTGAGTTACAACACTCATGCAAAGGGAAAGCCAGTCCAAGATCTTAACAAGATTTCTAAGATTTTTTCACAGGGATTTTTTTTTTTATATATAAAATTCCCAGCCTGATTCATTCAGCTTTGAACCCCCCCCCCAATAAAACAAGACAACATTATAGCTTTTACAGATTTTTTCCACTTACGATGAGCTTATTCAAAAGCTAAATAAGATCCAAAATCCCATCTGAAAAAGTCTTTGTTATGACTTTAATATGTAAATAAAATAAAACCATAAATATAAAACTGTCAATCCATTATTCAGATTTAGTCGCTGAAAATATAGGCAATTTTGGCCATTTTTATGCACAAAATGCCTTATTTTATATGTGAAAACTTAGAATGACGGAAAACTTGCAATACATTCTTTTCCTCATATTTATATCAGTAATGTTTGGCAAAAGTTTCAAATTAATCATTGTAAAAAAGAAAAAAGAAATCCCTGTCCACCTGTAGCATCTTGCCTCAATTTCTATTTGTTTCAATGGACAGTGCATCACCCTTGTATGATCTGAAGTCAGGCAAGTGTCTCAGTGGCTAGAGCGTTCATCTACGGATCCAAAGTTTGGTGGTTCAATTCTCCGACTGGTCCACTGGGCAAGACTCTCTACTCAACTTGTATGAACAGCCATGTGTCCATTAGTCTCATAACTTATCCCAAACTGAGTGTGGAGTGAATGAGTAATTGTCGCTCTTTCTTTAGCTTTAGTTTCCCGCCAATCCAATCCTAATCGCCTTTACAATCGTGCAGCCCTACGTCCTACACCACACAGGGTGCCGCTACAGCTGTCGAGGCGGGCCATCCTGTCAGCCCCCGGCAGTCAGCACCTCAGCATCAGGCTCGGGGAGAGTTGGTGGGGGGGGGTGCGAGCATTTGTGCTGTCTTAGATTTCGGCTGGGCGAAGACACTATGATAGATATGGAGCATCTGGGCCGTTGTCGTTGCGCCACGAGCTAGCTGCTGTAGGCTAAGACTTACTTTCGGAGCTTTAGAAATGGGACAATGTTGTTTCCGCTTCAAAGACATGCCTGGAGTTGCCGTTTTGGTTCCTGCTGTAACCAAACACAATTTGACTATCTAAACATGTTGTCAGTGCTCGGGTAGAGAAGATTAGCTTCATGTGTAGCCTAGCGTCATAATTAGCCTTAAAAGAATTGTGCAAATAAATACTATGTGCAGTTCCTTATGCTTCCAATTAGTCAAATTGACAAGTTATGCTAAAAATATAGATATAATTGTTAACCAAACGCACACAACTCACTTTTTTTTTTACACTTGATGAGTCATTCGCCACAGGAGCCTGGCGTTGAGGCTCGAGATGTTTCCTTTCTGTGGTTGTGTTGACGTTTTCCTGACCCTGCGAGATGAACTAACTCGCCCCGGTCTGGCGCAAAGCCTCAAGGGCAAAGTGAGGATTCCAAATCGCCATTTAGCTCCGATGAATTACAGCGGACGGAAATATGAAAGAAAAAAATTCATCCGCGTTGACCGCCAAAGACATCCGCCAAACCAAGGAAGGGAACGACCAGGCTCCGACAAAAGCCCCATTCGTCTTTTGACACCGGAGATTCATTGAAAGTAATTGCGGTCCGCCAATTTATTACACTTATTGGAATGGTTGCTTTGCTTAAACATAAGTCACTGTGCGACAATGCGGTGCCTAATTGAGCTGACTTAAAATGACTCTAAATTGTAACAATATTGGGAATTGGGGAGGGGGGGAATGGGAGTAAAATAGTACATGGATTGCAAAAATGAAATGCCTCCATATTTGTACATGTCTACTTTGCAGACCGACCGAAGTAATGTGAAAAATAATACCATTTCTTGGCCGCTGTGGCTACAATGGTAGAGTAATAACGATTACAGAGTTGCGCTTTGAGAGACTTTGTCAGCTAATGCATAATTCAAGGGCAAACCATTATCATTTGTTAGTACTTGGGGTCGTCTGCGATGACATTTTATGAGGTGGAACTTGGTCTGAAAAGTTAGCAGCAGATGATTTAAAACACCACAGTTCTGTCTTTCCAAACAGTCAAAACTACAGAATGCTATCCAGAAAAGGAACTATTGACTGGACGCCGTTAGCTGTCTGAGTCTGAGCTGTTAGCCAACGACTGGCTTCCCGGACCTGCTTGAATTATGAGTGTTCCCCCTCCCAAACAACTGAATGGTGAAGCCAGACGCAATACTAAGGTATGGCAAGGTATGACATGTCCGTTTCTCTCTCAGTCTATCATTAACAGACAGTATCATAAGATGAAGATTAGTGGTCATTGGATGTGTATCCGACCCCACAAAAAAGCAGAAATGCAACGAATGTAACTGAATATGATTTAGCATTTAGCTCAGAGGCCACTTTTATGTCCTTGGATCGAAATGTAGGATACGGATGGTACCATGGTGAAAGGAGCAGGCATTTTGATAAAAACTGTAGAAATTGCGAATGCCGCTAGTGTTAGCTTAGCGGCTTCATTCCTGTGGCTTAGCTTAGGCAACTATATTTGTTTACATGTATCAGTTAGCATTGGGGACTACTATACCTCATTTTGAACCTTTTTAGTCAAAATGTGACAAAATGGATAGTTTTTTTTTTTTCACTTTTACAACATAATTTTGTGGGGCAAAAATAATTTTACTTTAGTTTAAAATTCTCAACAAAATGATATAAATGCCAGCTTTATAGTTTAATCTTTACTTTCTGTACTTGACTCATGCACCTAATTGGAGGATTTCTAAAGGTACATTTTAAATATTGTTTGGTGCTTTGAATGAATGCACTGTTATACACTTACAAAAGAGACCGTGTTTTATGGACCAAATTTAGTCCAGTTTATATTGTTGGTCATATGGCCTAGTACAGTATAAGCATTTGACTAATATTGCAGCTGAAAAGGCAAAACATTTAATTAGAGAGAATGAATGAGACCTAGAAGAAATGGAGTTTGAATGGCTAAAAGCTAACGGCTAAAAGATAAATACATTGAGCAGGCTAACATACGCTTGCTAATTGTCTGCGCTTTGGGATCGAACGCCGCTTCTCCTTTCTATTTCTGTGACCGAAACCCATGAATTGTGTGCAAAGACGCTTTAGCTGACTTACAGTGGCAGCAGGAATCAAAGCGTATGTGTGGCCGGTGTAGCGGGTGAGAGTGCAACAGTGTGCCATGCGGCTGAGGCCCTGACCGAACATAAGGGAAAAACATAGGGAGAAAAAAAAAAACACACCAAAAAAAAAAAATAAACGGGTTGCCGTGGAAACCATACAAACAAAAGCCTCGCACTGTCGGCATAGACTTTAGCATCAATTTGTCTTCATTGGAGTTTCTCGTTGATTCCTCTGACCCCTCACCCAAATCCGACCTACACATTTCCTCCTCCTCATTCTCTCTCTCTACTCTTCCTCTTTTCTCTCTCTCCCTCTCTCTCTCTCCCTCTCTCTCTCTCCCTCTCTCTCTCTCTCTCTCTCTCTCTCTCTCTCTGCCCACTGCCAGGCCCCTGTGCAGCGTTTTCTCATGCAGACTCCTCATACTTGTGGCTTTGGAGGGTTGGCAGACCAGTGTGTGCTGTGCTTGTCAACTTCTTCTTCTTTTTTTCTTTTTTTTAACCCCACACACCCCCCCCCCCCCCTTCTTTTTGTCTTTTTTTTTCTTCTTCTTCTTCTTTCTCTGTGCGCCCAAAGTGAACTGTTCAGTCATTTCCTGTCATCCCCCTGCGCCTGGTCCCCTGCCTTATTTGCCGGCAACGTCAAGTTTCATTCGCACATGTACAGAAGCAAAAGTGGCTGTACGAGGATTAAGGAAGACCGATGGACATGTTTGAAACTAAAATGAGTCATTAGGAATTGATCAGGACAAGTTTGAATTTGTCATTTAGGCGAGACTCTGCCGAATGGGGATACAAGAAATGTATTTAGAAATACATTTTAAACTGTCTAGATTTCTGACACAAATATTGTCGAAAAATGTACTGCAGGTTTTCTTTCATTTTGTTTAAAAAAAAAAAAACAGAAAAAAAAGTTTCTTCTACCCGCGGTTTAAATGTATTATTTATTATTTCATTTATTTTGTTGACATGTTACGTAGTAGAAGCATTGGAGGTTTTTATATATTTTCTTTTTAAAGGGTTTTTGAAAATAGTGGTTCAAATTAAAAAGCCTAACCTAAATCAGGTTAGAAATTAGAAATCAAAGGAGGGTATTATGCAAACTGGACTTTTTACAGCTTTTTACTATGTTGCAAAAGAAAGAAAGAAAGAAGCCTTAATACTTAACTAGAAGACTGGTAACTGTGGAGCCTGTTGGAGCTATTTTAAGTGCAGATGTCCTTGCCACAATATGAGAAAAGTGCACTTTTTTATTTATTTTTTATTTATTTATTGGTTTATTTGGTCAGGACAGTGCATGTTAATGAACATACATGGGTCTCATGCATGTAAACAAGCCACACCGGATTGTAGCCTTGGGCTAATTTGCATCCGTTGACTTTGAGATAGGCCTTAACTTTACTATTTCCAACATAAATCTATGGACATAAGAAATGTGTTTCCAAGTTAAAGTTCATTTGGCAAGAGTTCCAAACTGGCCCAAAGTATCACTATTGAAAAAAAAATGGTGTTCAGGTGTTAGTCCTGAGCTGCTGCGACTGAGCCGCGCCACCACAGTGGGCCAACCTGACCAGCATGTTTTTAGAGGTTGAGGAAACCCGCCTGGCTTCCTTCAGTCTCCTCTGATCCTCTGAAACGGTGCAGCGCCTCCTGGGTTTGTCCCTGTTTCAGAGCGTGGTGTCCTGCACTGGTCAGCTCCACCTCCTCCTTCCTCTTCCTCCTGCGCAACTCCCTCTGCTCCACAACAGTCTTCCACCATCTTCTCCTTTGTCCCTTCCTTGTTTCCTGTAGCTCCTCTTGTGACGCCTCCGCTGTGCTGCAGGTGTGGGGGGCTCTTGGTGCCACTTCAGTGTTTCAGAAGAAGACATTTGTAGGTCTCAAATGTCTTGTTGTTTACTCTTATAAAGCTGCTTTCTTCAGGACCAGTATGGACTCTGCAGTAAATAAACAATAAACCTTCCGTGTCACCCCTTAAGTATTAATTCAATGCTGTTATGTAACAAATGCTTAATAGTGTTTAGGGTAGGGTTCTTTTTTTTTTTTTTTTTCCCCCATAAACCACTACTGATTGTTACATTGAAATACCTTTTGCCTCTTATCATCCTTCCACTGTCCATTGTGTAGTAGAAGAAGAAGCAGCAGCAGCAGGCCGGAGTAATTCAAACAACATGGCTGTAATTTGCTATGACATGTTTCATTTCTGACCTCACTTCAGATAACCATCTCCCTCTCTCTCTTCCCTCTCACATTTGTGTATATGCTTTGGATGAGCCTTCCGTTTTTTTCTCTCTCTCTCTCTTTTCCCCCTGAAGATGGCTTTGCGGTCAGTCCAGAGAGAGCGTACTGTTTGCCTTTTGCTTTGTATGCCGTTTAAACAAATACATGTTTTGGAGGCACATTTCTCCCCACTGCAAAAATGCTACCCATCATTTTGGTTTGTGCCTTTTGCGTTTTTTTGGAAAGGCCTCCATTCTCAATACGAGCACATTTCCCTTCGCGAGTTGCACCGAGGCAGCTTCAGTATTCAAGGAACATCGCAGCCTAGTCTCAAAACAATAAACCACATTATATTGTTTTGAAAAATGTTGTGTGTTTGTGAGTCGTAGCATTAAGTTAATATACTGATAGACCTCCCATGCGCTCACTTCTCCCTATTTTACGTCAATAACAGGATTCGACATCAGATCATGTTCTAAAAAAGGACAAAAATGCGGGAAAACTTCGGTCTCTGAGGCGGCCATGACGGTCAAAAAACAGGGCTATCCTGGCCCATTGGTCTGAGTTCCTCGTGTTGAGACGCTGCAGGTGAATAGGAACAATAATACATTTTGAGATATCCATTTTAAACTTTTGCTGAACATTACTGATATAAATATGAGAAAAAAATGTTTGGCAAGTTTTCTCTCATTTTACGTTTTCATATAAATTTAAGACATTTTGTGCATAATGGCCAAAATTGCCTTTTATTTTCAACGACAAAATCTAAATAATGGATAGACCCAGATTTACATTTATGCTTTTATTTTTTGACATATTAGTAACAACGATTTTAATCATAAGTGAAAACATCTGTAAAAACTAAAATTTTGCCTTGTTCTTTCGGTTCAAAGCTGAATAAATCAGGCTGGGAATTATTTATTAAAAAATTCCACTGAAAAAGATATTAAAAATCTTGTTTCTTGAAAATTTGGAGTCTGTTGGAGCTACTGAAGTGACTATTTCGTTGCAAAATTATAACAGACAAAGGCTTGACATAATGTAACTTTGCATGTAATGAGTCTATATCATATATTAGTTGAATTACATAAATAAATGAACTTTTGAACGATATTCTAATTTTCCGAGTTTCAACATACTATACTGTATAGGCTCTGAGTACGGAATCTTTTTTGCTGATTTCCTGTTTGCAAGTGTAGGCTAACGACAACTTCTTGCACCACATTTTAATGCAAATTATAAATTAAATAAGATGTATATGACAGAAGAAAACTTGAATAAACATCAAGCCATATGTGTTATAAAATCCAGTTCAGATGGTGGCGGTATTTTCCTATTTGTTAGCATTAAAATAGCGTTAGCCTTTAGCTTCAGGGCTAAATTAGCTACAGTTATAATATGTTGCAAGCAATTATTCAATAGCTACTTGTTTTCTTCCACGTAGGCTACTGTTTAATACAGGTTTATATCAGCGAGACACAGCTAACTCTTCATAGGCATAAAACTATGACAGGAAACAGTCGTTAGCCTCGGAAGCTAGCATCATGTTGCTATGAAACATTTTAAGCACAGTCCCTATACGTACGCCACGTGATTGCCTTAAACCACTGGTGTGTCAGCACAAGCAGCACGAGATGAATTCTGGTAGAAAGTTCAAGTTGGTAACTCTTCACTTTTACAAACATGAACCCTCTGTATGACAACACTACGGGGACAAACATTCTCCCTTGTAGTGAGTCAGCGGCATTGGCAGTACATGTACACGCCGTCACCTACTGTTCAGGAGTGTTATGGATTTATTTTTAAAAAGTGTCATAAAGCTTTTCAATGTGTCAAAATAGGTTTACACTTTGTACTTTGGAGCCTTCATAGAAATGTAGTGGAGTGCAGTGAAGTAAAAGTAAGTCCTCAATTGAAATACTACTCTACTTTTACACATATGAAATCCCATAAGAGATAGCCCTTTAGTCCGTGGATATAAAAAGCAAGAATAACAAAGTATTAGGAGCCTGACAGGGGGAAAAAATGCCTTGTTTTCTCTGGAACATACTTTACCCGGCTGAGTCATGGGTCTGTGGAATGGTGATGATGATGATGGTGAGAAGGAAGGGGGACCTTGGACTGGTCCCGGCTCTGAGCTAAGTTTGGGGCCTCATTTAGCACCAGTGCCCGAGTATGTGAGTGTGTGTTGGGATAACCACACTGGCTAAGCATCCTCTGCCTGTTTTTATAGCTGGGAACAGGGAACAGGGATGGGCTACAGTACGCTAGAAGGGACTATTTCAGAAGACAGAGGAGAGTTCGTTGTCAGTGTGTTGTTGTCGGACAATAGAACTTTGGTTTTGTGTCGTTCGCAAAGTACACATTTAGGATAGTAGTTAGTTACCAGTCTGCAATATGAAGTTACATACACATAGAAATCAGGGACTTTAAAAAAAATACTTGCCCGGATTCCTCAAATGAAGGTCAAATATTTTTAATTCCCGTAATCTTAACTGATTGAGATATCCATTTTTGTAGCATTGTAAAAAAAATATAAACAATGAATCTGCTACATGACCAGTTTTGGAACTTGAGATTGAAATAACTCCACATGGATTCTTACAACTCACACAGCCAGTTCCGCAGAGTATTTGATGATGCTTATTGTAGAAATGATTGACCTGCAGGATGAACTGAAATCAAACCCAATATTGCAGTTTGAATGGTCGCAAACATCGAAAATAAAGCAGCCGCTTCCACCAACGATGTCTTGCGTTTGTAAAAAAACAGCTTGCATCCAGTGTTTGACTTGGGCTTATTCTCGAAAAACACTCCCTTTGTGACTAGATCAACCAGTCGGATCAACTCATCCGTCTCTGTCAAAGTGGATTTTAAAGCAACCGACCGCCAACTGTGGCGGAGATAGAACCCTCGCAGGAGCTCGAATTACATACAGTTTCAGTACAGTACAGTACGTACAGTTTCAGCACGATGAAAGGCACTTCCAACATTTATCCTACTTTATTTGAACAATAAGGGTGCGTTTTTGTTCAGTTGTTTTGTTCAGTTGTATTACTTCAGGCTATAAAAACTGAAATACCAATGCAATGATGTCCAAAACTGAAAAAACTAAAAATACGTACAGCATAAACAGGCCAGAGCTGGGTTTGCGCCTTTGATAATTGGATCAGTGGGGGAACACTCTAACCACTGAGCCACAAACTTACAACAACCGCGTTCCCAACTTGGTTTACCCATGTTGGGCTAGCCAGGCCCAACCCGGCTTAGCAACTGAGATCAGACAACATCAACAGGGCATTCTCAGGATGTATCAGCGTAAGGGCAATGCCAAAGGTGATTCATGATCACAGACAAAAGGACACTTTGGAACTTGTATAGTAGATACAGCAGCTTAAGCAGCAATGATTTAGGTCAGTGGTTCTCAGTGGGCTCCAAAACAGAAGAAAACATAGAAAGAGGATTAATATTCTGCCTCAGAAACCAAGAAACCCTTCTAACAAAAGTAATGCTTTATAATAGTTTATGATTAATTTATGCATTGAATAATCATGATTTTATGCATGACTTAACTGTGTATTAGCGTGAGTTCATGAGTTTTCATGAATAAATACTCAAGAAATAAGACAGTTAATGAACTCATAATAATAATAATAATAATAATAATAATAATAATAATAGTAATAATAATAGTAATAGTAATAGTAATAATCTGAAGATTAATTCTGTGCAGAACTGACGGGCGAGAACCAACTTTTGTATAAACCTGTAAAATGAGTTCATTATGAATGTGCCCTTTAAACTAAAGCTGCAACGCTTTAGTTTAAAGGGACTAGATGGAAGTTGTCATTTTTATACTTGCTACTGCCACCGCTGGTCTTACGCGTAACTGCAGTTTCTATATTAAGCTCATGCATGACAACTTTTTGAGTGACAGTGCAGGATTATAGGGCAGTTGTGGTGAATAGGTCTGGGCTCATTCTACACATTGCTAGAGCGAGTAGGGGGTGGAAAATACATAATTTTAACATTTTTGAACTCCGTCAAAAATCAAAAATCAAACTCCTCCGAGTTTGATTTTTTCACTCATCATGGTCAAGATTAATTTCTGATGATCATTAATGAGTTCATTGGATTCATTAACTGTGTTAATTAATAGTGTATTCATGCATGATGTCACCCTTATTATTAAGCCATATAAAAAAAAGGTTAATCTTTCTAATATGTAAAAAAAAAAAAAAAAAAAGGAACCTGCCTCTATCCATTATTCACTTTTGGGTCGTGACTCACCAGTTGAGACCCACTGCTTCAGACAATGTATGTGTCCTTGGAAATCCACCACATATCCAAGTTAGACCTCTACAAATGATGCTCTGAAATGCATTTGCTCCTTGTTTTCGTTCAGCGGTTTTATTTCAGGGCTCAATGGCTAATGGAACAATTGCAAGTTACAGAACAAATATTATTTAACACACCCTTCTTTTACAGTCCTTTGAATTACACTGTGGACGAATTGCGCTCTGCAAATAACTGCTTTTTTCCTTACAACAACAAAAAGAGCTTGAAGACGTGCGATTGTGAATGCGAAAGATCGCACAAGACAAGCCGGGATAAGCCGAGCTGGTAATCCTCCTCTCGACAAAGGATGCTATCGTGCAGCATTGTGTCTCTTTGTGCAATCTGCAGTCCAGTATCTGACTTTAAAGGGCTCATGTTGGATTTTTTAAAGGTACAAGTAACAGAGGCAGAGTGAGGCAGTGTAACCGAGGCTGCAGTAGTCTGGACTGATGTTTCCAAAATATGAGAAAGGTTACATAAATGTTTGTTTTGTTGTCGTTTATTTCATGTAATTCGACCGGATAATGACTGAGGTATTGAAAGTGGTGAGCAAAAAATAGAGCTCAACAGTCGCGCCTACTCTGTCCTGTGTCATACTTTTAAATTCCTAATATTTGAGTTTTTAAAAAAGTCAGTGCAAAATATGAATGGGATTGTTACTTCCGGACCCCGCCATCTGACCGTGACTGTTGAGCTATATGCTGCCCTGGCATTACGCATCTGTAACAGGGAAATGTGATGTTGAACACCCCTATACACGGGTCCAAGTTGGTCAATTCCAACTCATCGGCTGCATGTGAGGGGTAAAAATGGATAGAAAACGCCAAATGTGGCTAAAAAGTTAAGAAAAAGGTGATGACATGAAAAGAAAATGTGCCCCTGCATTTTGGCAAACATTGTCAGTTGTAGAGTCAAGCCATTTACCAGCTGAGCTAAACCACAGCTGGCGTGTGGCGTTATCAACAAAACTAGAGCTGAATGTGAGCGCCAGTCCAAAACCTAAAACTCCGAAATGAGCTCCCAGTATACGCTACTTCTCACAAGTTGTGAAGTCATGGACGATTTGCAGAATATGCTGTGTAGTGAAGGCAATTGATTTGATGAAGTTATTAATATAAGGCCTTTGACAATATGGCTTCATCTCGGCGTACAGGAGGCCTTCAGGGGGGTATGTACTGTATACGGTATAGGCTGGGATCCGGGAATAGCCGCAGTGTGGAAGCTTGGGAGACGCGACGTTGTGGGTGAATCCGTCAAGGCTTCCCACTGACAGCTGCAGAGAAGGCACATAAATATTTACTGAGAGCGGCCCGAAATCACATCCAGAGGTTTGGTCTGCTCCTCCTGTCATCTCGTCTGGCCTCTGCGCGGGCGGACCGCTGTCTGTGTGGCTTCTCTTTTTCCACTGATACACTGAAAAAGTAAAAGATAGACAGAACTTTAGTCGAACGCTTGTGCTTATGTTGTGTCAATTTATTTCCTCATTATTTATAGGTTCAGTTAGTTTTTTCCTCTGCGTATTTTTTCCAAGGCGACGATGGACGGAACTGTTAGGCCAATTTAAAGAGGGGGTATTATGCTTTTTTCAATCACATAGCACCAGTCTATAGCATACTACAATGATGACGTAACCTTCTGTTGGTCTGTATATGCAGTAAATTAAAATTACTGCCTTGAATAAAATTGCTCTCTCAAAATGGCTGTACTGAACGTCTTGAAATAGGCCTCTGTCTCTTTAAGAAGCTTTCCGACACGCCCCCTTCAGCACACTGCTGTGGCGTCTAAACAACACTACTGTGCGGGGAGGGGGCTCTGCTGAGCTGAGGAGCAGTGGTTGGTGGCTTGGCTGGTGACGAAAGGTCCAGAGGCGTCTCCAGGAGGTGGGGGCGTTCCTAGGAGGACTGAGGCATAGCTACACCTAAAATGGCTGCCGTCTAAGTTTTTACTGATTACTCAAAAATATGTGAATGAGCCAAGGCAACACTCCAGGCATGTGTTTAATGAGGGAATGACATAATAACATGATATAAAGCTTGAAAAAGTCGATTTTACATAATACCCCCTCTTTAACAAGGCAAATGGCAGCAGAGGGAATGAAGCCGTCCTCCAGTCGGCTGGACCTGGCCTGTAGACTCACTTCACATGCTTATTCTTTCCTAAATTAAGATCTTCCAAGGTCTTACATGTTCAGTAATGACTTTTAGCCTGTTTTCAACATCAACGCATATGTGGTCGATGTGTTGACAACGCTCAAAACGTTCTGGAACGTTCATTATTAGCATCGTTTTGATGGTTAATGCTAACGGCAATGGGACAAATGCATTGAACAGGCTGCAATTCTGAAGAGTTTCCTGAGTAGATGTCTGTGTAAGCTCTCAGTCGTACAGGAGTTGTCCATCTTCAATGAAGGTACTGGAGTTATCTTCTGTACTCAGTAGTGGAAGTCTCGAACTCAAGTACCTCCATTGAAGTTCCTGAGTAGATGGTTTGCTAATTGTTTATGCATATTGGCATCAAATCGCTCTTCTTGTTTGTACTTCTATTGTCGCAGAGGTCGCCCCGGAGAGAATGTTTGCCACGATGTCCATGTCAGATACTGTAGCCCCAGGTCAGCTGTGGCTAGAGAAGTTGCTAACTGCCAACACACACCTACAAAGAAACAGTTTTAATATTCCGAACACAAATCCTTATACCGCTTCCTAGTTTACAGTGTCCCTTCACATTGTCCTTTTGTCCCATTTTCTCCATCACCGCAAACTCACCACATTTGCAATGAGAGGGGCGTCTGCACGGGAGGTGGGTCGGATTTCCAGCGACGTACATGCATCGCACAAACATACACACACACACACACACACACACACACACACACACACACACACACACAGGCTGGAGATGGCCCAGCTGCGGATCGTCATGTCAGACAGCGCCCGCGACAGCCTCTTCTGTAATTACGCCGCTGTTTATTTTTCCGGCTCGTCCCGCTGGGCTTTGGAAGCGTCCCGTCGTGCGGTTCAGGACTTGGAAACAAACTAGGGGCTCGGGACATCCAGCTCAGCAGTTAAAGAGAGCGAGGAGATACGGGGGAGCTGTAATTGGAAGGCTTAGTGTCACGCGGGAGTGTGGCGGCTTTGAGGGACGAGCGAAGGGGAAAGCGCTCGGGGTCGGTCGACGCTTGTTGGAAACAGTATTATTGCACGATACATAATTGAATTGAATGGACACAATCGGAGAATGTAAACATGTGGCTGTCTTCGTAGGATCTTACTGTGTATGTAGTTTAGTGTTAATGCTATTGGACGAGCAATGTGAAGGTTTTTAGGTATTGTATCATAAAAAATAAAATAATGGTTTGCATTCACATGATGTCACGACATTCTAAACAGCCTATGAGTTATAATTGAGTTGGCGCAGCTGAAGATTCCGATGGTGACTGTCAGAATGCTGGTTGCTTGGTTTTTGTTTCATATGGATTGATCCTGCTATTATCGTGATAATTACCGTCACAAAGGTCAGTGTCTTCTCTCTCAGCGCACATGAACTGAGGTCATATGAAGGTGTCCAAAAGTGGAGACAATATTCAAAATGTTGTGCCTAATGTTGGCCAGTAGAAAGGATATTCAGCCATAAGATGAATGCGGCAAGTTCGGAAATCCAAATAATGATAAACATTTGGACATTTTCTTTCCAAAACTGTGTCTCTCCCATTGAGATGTACCGGCCCCTGCTCCAACTGGAATGATGAAATGACATTATAGAATGTCTTGAACGCAATCTATTTGCAAAATGTGAAGGTTAGACTTGACATTGAGGAAAGAGAGCAACCCTGCATAAGCACTATAGCTTTATCACTGAGCCACACAATGAAGCACTCTTGAACTGTCCACAATTTCACCATTATCCTACTAAGAAAGACACAAATTAGTAAGCTGCCATGGAAAGTAAACCGATGGATCAACTTGTTCCCATTGACCACTCATTTTCGTTCGTTGTCCCGCATTCACAATTACACACACCTTTAGAGAACCAGGAAATACTACCATATTGTCTCTCCACGGTCTTGCACCAAAGCACGACTCAGACATGTTAAAGCCATCTCGGGCTCTGAAAACCTCAGGGAGTGGTCTCCTGCTGGTCCCAGTGCCTGGACTAAACACGGCTGTAGGTTGAAGCTAAAATCTGGAACAGTCTTCCAGAAGATGCGCGACAGGCCTCAACTCTGACAAGGCTCAAATCCAGGCAGGAAACAGTTCCTTTCAGTTGTGCTAATGACAACTGGAGGCATTTCTTCGGCAGTCTTCGGCTTACTGGGATCAAACTTTTGGACTGGAGGGAAAACGCTCTACCACTGAGCCACTGAATTTTACCTTGTCCCTATTTACCACCAACTCCCGTTTCCCGCTCTTTCCCGATTCAAACACGGATGAGTATTTCAGAACAAGATGGAGATAATGTAGTAATCAAATTGCATCGGGGGAAATCGACATGGGGCCGGCGCGGGGTTGGGGTGTGCCGGGGACGAAAAACGGACCCATTGTGGCGCGGAGATTACAGCCCCTTCGCCATTGTCCGACGGACGGGGATAAGTCTTCCTCCTCCCGTCAATCACGGCCCCGCGCTCCACTCTCCTCCTCGACGCCCCGCGAAAAGAGAGGCTTATCTGCCGCTCAATGGTTTTGTTGCGCTACAGGCCAGCAGAGGAATGTACCCGCTCGCCGAGTTAAAAAGGAATTAGGACGAGGGAGAGGAGAGGTTGATCGAGTGCGGATAGATGGGGGAAATGGACTGATGGTACTCCTGGAGGACTTGCACGGCGGTACAGTGGGAGACAATTGTGACCTCAGATGTTGAGGGCTAGAAGGGTAAATACTGCAGCCTCACTGCAATGAAAGAGGGGGCGAACTGTTTTAAACTGTATGCTGTGGTCCAGATTCATTCCTTTCTTTCCAAATGCATTTCTGACGTCTCGATTCCTCACCGGGATGAGTTTATGAGCACATTTTACAGCTTTCTGGGTCACTTTCAGAGCGTCACAACAACAAAAACATCAACAAAAAAATGTGAACCACTGCACATTCTATACTGAGGGAGAACAAAACATATTTCACCACTTGGAAAGTAAATAAAATCGAGGACAGGGCTTTAAAGACCGGAGAAACGTATTTCGTCAGTCTTTATAACTTTATCGCAGCGACAATGGGAAAAAACTTGAGTTAAAACTGCTGACCATTGCCAAGACTTGCTCTCACAAACCCTTTGGAACACATCCCAATTCTTCACAATGTCTGAACACATGCTGTATAATTTATATATAAAGTTTTAAAACAAACGTATAAGACGCTCTGAACAAATGGGCAATTTGTAGAGCACAATTTATACACAAGGCAATTCAAAATGACAAGAAAGCAGATCAAATAAATCCATAAAATAACACAAAAATGTATTAGTTACAGTAAATAGCAAGAAGCAGATACAATTGTTTCAGTTGTCATATGCACGGGTAACTGTTTTCAGCCTGGATTTGAACTTTGTCAGAGTTAAGGCCTGTCTCAAATCCTTATGAAGACTGTTTCAGATTTTAGCTTTAGCCTCACCGTGTTTTGTCCCGAGATGGTTCATACGGCTCTAACATGTCAGAGATGTACTTTGGTGCTAAACCATGAAAAGACTTGTACACAAGCAGAGCTGTTTTAAATTCTATTCTCTGAGTGACAGGAAGCCAGTGCAGAGACCGGAGCACTGGACTAATGTGGTCGTATTTCCTGGTTCTTGTCAGGACTCGAGCAGCAGCGTTCTGGATGTGCTGCAGCTGTCTAACAGTGAGCATCTCTAACCTGGCATGAGCAAGTTCATGAAGGAAGGAATTTAAGTGTGTAGTTATCACCAAGCGGGGGACAATTTTACTTTCCCTTTGAGACTGAAGTGCCAGACTCTCCGACTACCGCCATTCATTCACTCACACATCATTCATCATGCCCCACTGTACATGTTTTTAGTGGTCGGGGAAAGCGGGGCATCATGAGGAAACCTGTACAGACACGGGGGAGAACATGAAAGAAAGCTATACTTTGAACTCAAACAAGACAAATAGTACCTGGGTGTCAAGCCCTGCAACAATACAGAGAAAGCCTTTCCCCATCCACAAATCAAAAATTGCCGCGAAAGAGGCGGTCTCTGAGGTTTGGGGGTGAGATGCGGGGGTGAGTGACGATGTGTGGAGCTGGTGAGGCTTATGACGTTCTGTGGAGGCCGTGGACACGTCTCCAGCCAATCAGGAAATTCTAATTTAGTAGCAGAATTAACCCTGAAGGGGGCGCAACCCATTCGTTTTCAGGCCAAAGTTAGGATTTAACACATGTTTGCGCTATAATGTCAGAATAATGTCAGGGACCAGTGGACAACACTATGAGACACCCATTGAGACAGTTTATCAGTAAAAAACACTTGATTTGGTGTTTAGTTGCTCTTTAAATCTCCTTCCATGTGTTTAGCTTCCAAATGTCTTTCTATCTTCTAACTTCTAGCACCCTCAGTTGCTATGCCCGGCTGCTCGTGTCCAAACCCTTTCACAGCAGACCCCCCTGGTACCAGGACGCCCCCCCCCACACCCCCCACCTACCCTTCCGAAAAGAAGAGAGAGGACGATTGGCAAAAACAAAGGCCTTGTGCAGACTCGGGGATCTGTTTGGGACCATTTTTCACCCATTCTCCCCTTCCCTTTCAGTCCGGACCCATTTGGAACATCTCCGGCGCACCAACACAAAGGGGCGAGGCGAGAGGAATAGACGCTTTAGAAAGATATCGATATAACGTCCAGTGAAAGTGGACTCATTCCCCCGCTCCTCGCTTTGTCCGTTCCTTTTTTGTTTTGTTTTTCACTCCCGGGTCCTGTCTTGGAGGAAAAACAGGATTCGTCCACTTTGCATCCGATTTCCCCCGAGCGTTGTTTATGCCCACTCGGCTGTCCGCGCTGGCACTGGATTCACTGGCTTTTATTTAATTTATTTTTTTAAGCGAGCCGGACCTTTGGGATCTGCTCATTTGAAGGCCGCCAGATTGATAAACGGAACTGCTTTCTCAAGACCATCGGCAAATTGTAGTTGACGTGATTTTGTGAACCGCATTATATATCGCAATATCACTGAGGTCTTCTATCTGACTCGAGAGTTACTCATTTTCGCCAACAGAGTGTCAAACAAAAACCCCAAAAAACGGGCAAAAGTGCAGTTCTAGTTGTGATATTCCTGATCTAGTCTGGCTTGGATCCAGATTGTGTCTCTCGTTTTGACGAAATTTGCCGGAAAAAGACAAATAGATTCATTGCTTTAGTTCTGTGTTGAAATAACTATTTGTTTTGCCCTTGCGGATAAAGCTCTGTGACATAGTTGAAGATAATTGGCCACAAAAGAACATATGTTTTAGTGCAAAAACTGTTGCCGTTTCTTGTGTTTGTGTAAGCGCTCAGTCGTACCAGAGTTAGATCAAGGCTACAGTCTGGTGTGGCGTGTTTACATGCGTGAGTCCCATGTATGATCATTAACATGCACTGTCCCAACTAAATAAATAGAGCTAGTGACAGGAAGTGACATAGATAGAGGTAAAGTTCCACAGCAGTTTGACTCACTCATTTCCCATTGACATAACGTGGCTGGCACGGCAACAGTTTAAAATTGTTTATCTCTAACTATGTCACTTCCTGTCAGTGTCCAATAAGGAAATATAAACATCACACAAATGGCCAAACTAAAGAAAGCTGGGAATTATTTATTTTTAGAAAAAAAATATATATAATTGTGTCTAATGTGTATTTTGTAACATTTCTGTTACATTGCTTATTGTATTTATTATTATTTATTATCTGCATTGCTATCTAGCCTTGTTGCTGTAATCCGCTGGCATTTACACTAGTCTAAAGTTGGAAACGCTTTTTTATGTGTTGCTTTTTATTATTTTCTTTATTTCAAAACTAACTCACTCAAGGCGTTCATTTATGAATGAACACATACATAACACGAACAAAAGGGGCAGATATTATAAGACTTGTTCTTCTCCTCTGCTCCGTTTCATTCATGCTATGTTGGATTGGCGGTCGTGTGGTGATTGCATGATGTCACTTTTGAATGAAATAAATAAATAAAATGAAAAAAGAAAAACAATCTCTATACGCATTCATAAATGAATTCATAAATTATGTTTTAAACAAGAAGAGTTGAAATGGATTATTTAAAATCTCAGCGTTTTGCTTTTATTAGGGCTTTGCACACTTTGGACATTTTCTCAGTGAGCCTCACGATGCCGTCACAGAAATGGATTTGACTTCACAGACTATTGAAAACCATTTCAGCCGATGGATGACCTTAAGGAGCTCATTGAGAAAACGCCAAGAATTGGAAGAATTTAGAATATAAAACATATTTTGAGTTATTTCACCATTTTTTGTTTCCTACATAATTCCATGTGTTCAGTCATAGTTTAATTCCTCCAATGAGAATCGTACAATGTAAATAATGTTGAAAATGAAAAGTGTTTCCAAACTCATGACCGGTACTGTACGTCTGTCATTGTGGTTCAACGCAGGTGTTCATTCATTGTGTACTGTCCCTGGAGTAAAATAATACAACAAAAATAACAATTGAGTTTTTGAAGACAAATTGATCGATGCCGGCTAGATGTCAAGCTTCTGATCCCGAACCCAATCCTAATCCTCTAACCTTAACCTTAAACCCTATACCTTATTGTTATTAAAAACACAACGAAAGGGGGAGCCAGTAAACTAAACCCTTCGTTGTGGTCCAGGCTCACTCCGGGGGAACAGGAGTACCAGGGGAACATGGGTACCTTAATGTGGTCAAAAACGTCACATCATTAAGAAGCTTTAGAAAGTGTTCCGATACAACACTCAGTGAAAGCCGTCTCATTCTCCAGCTCCTCGCTTTGTTGTTCATTCCTTTACACTCACTGTCCAGCCTGGCCTGCACCCCTCTCCCCTCTCCCCTTCCCGTCCCATTGGCAAAAAAACAGGATTTGACCACTTTGCACCCAATTTCCCCGCGCGTTGTTTATGCCCACTCGGCTGTCCGCGCTGGCACAAAACACCCCTCCTTCCTTTTCCCCCTTTTTTTTTGTTTTTAAATCTCAAAACGCCCCCCCCCCCCCCCTCTCCAAACCCCCGTACCCGTCCCCGCTTTGGCCTGACTTGGCGCTTGCTAAATGAGTCAGCTTACACCTGCTTACAAGATTAGATTAATTAGCACGAAACAGGGGGAGGTGGGGGTTGGAAAGCAAAGGGGCAGGGAGAAAGGGGGGGGGGCAAACGCAGGCGACAGGGGGAGCAACAGGGCGTAGTGAAGACGGCCCGCTGGAATGGGGCACAATAAGATTGGGATAGCGGGGCCGGATGTTCGTGTCTGCAGGGGGTATAGGGGTGTGTTTTTTTGGGGCCAGATAAATGTGGTCCCCGAACAATGTTTGGGTGTAGGGGGGGGATATTTTTATTGTTTTCTGGATATTTTTGAGCAGGCAAGACGGGGAAAAGCTTTTTACCCTTTTTTTATGTATTGTAGTAGAAAGTAGGGCTGCATGATACAATATTTTATTAAACAATTTCAAAATGTATGTTCCGCAAATAGCGAGTGATATAATTGTTGGCAAATTAGTTCAAAACAGGACTTAAAAATGACCAACATATAGGAACAAAACTGATTCAAATGTATAAGTTGAATGGATTTTTTTTTTTCATTTGTTGACTTATTTCTTTTAATATACTGTATATATAATGCAGAAAATACAGAAGATTTACGGGATAGTATTAACACGTGAGGATTGCGGGAAGGGGTAAAATATGGTAGTTTTCCGGCATAGTATCTCATGCGATATATTGCGCAGCCCTGGTAGAAAGTTGTATTTATATACGTTTTATTTCACAGGCTACAAACCGGATTTACTGTCAGTTTGGGTCCGATCTTTTCTGCAGTCTCAGGACCCACCAGGCATCCGAACTTGCAAACAAGCAGGGCATCAAAAGCCATTAAATTAATTGTGCCAAGACCTTAAACTGAATTTCAACTGGCATTAAATCTAAATTCTTTATTTTAATGACTTTGCTCAACAATTTTTACTGCATAAGTTTGTTATATAACAAAAAGATGCTCATAAACACGGAATGACGGAATGTTTGCACATCTTAAAGAGGGGGTATTATGCTTTTTTCAATCACATAGCACCAGTCTATAGCATACTACAATGATGACGTAACCTTCTGTTGGTCTGTATATGCAGTAAATTAAAATAACTGCCTTGAATAAAATTGCTCTCTCAAAATGGCTGTACTGAACGTCTTGAAATAGGCCTCTGTCTCTTTAAGAAGCTTTCCGACACGCCCCCTTCAGCACACTGCTGTGGCATCTAAACAACACTACTGTGCGGGGAGGGGGCTCTGCTGAGCTGAGGAGCAGTGGTTGGTGGTTTGGCTGGTGACAAAAGGTCCAGAGGCGTCTCCAGGAGGTGGGGGCGTTCCTAGGAGGACTTAAGGCCTGTTCATACTCCACAAGACGCGAGAATTTTGTTCTCGAACAAAGTTCGTCTGGGCTCTGACATTTCATACTCCACAAGACGTGTTGCTGCCGAACTGCCACGCCCCCTTTTTCGGCAGCCAAAATAATCAAGGAATTACAGAAATAACCCCGCCCACTAAACATCCAGCAAATCACAGCAAGAGTTCTCGCAGCCCTGCAGAACAAAGTTCTGCTCAGCTCAGGTGTCAAGAACAACGTGAAAGAACTGCCGAACAGGAGCTCCGAGAACAAAATGACTTCATTTTGTTCTCGGAGCTCTGGGTGCGAGAAAAAAGTTCTTGCATCTTGTGGAGTATGAACAGGCCTTGAGGCATAGCTACACCTAAAATGGCTGCCGTCTAAGTTTTTACTGATTACTCAAAAATATGTGAATGAGCCAAGGCAACACTCCAGGCATGTGTTTAATGAGGGAATGACATAATAACATGATATAAAGCTTGAAAAAGTCGATTTTACATAATACCCCCTCTTTAAGAAATGGAATATGATTTCTTTGTATTTAAACATTGATTACGTTTGAATTTCTACTACCTGTACAGCATAAACCTTGAAAAATAAAAGGTATAGTTTAGGTAACCTTCCAATTATATATTTTTTCCACAGCACTCGTAACTTAACTTTTTCATTTTTAATCATACCCTTCCTTTCAATACGTTGAATACTTTTAATTGTCCCACCACAGAAAATCTGTTTCGTAGTGGCCCCATATTTGACAGTATGCCATCTTCATGACATGACCCAATCTTTAAATACTGTGTTCTTTATTTAGATACGCCTATGGTATATGTATGTGCTTTGTGGGCTGGTGGTATGGGCAGGGCTGTCCTCTGTCATCTGTCTTCTTTCACATGACCTCAGACTCCCTCGGTCTCTCTCTCTCTCTCTCTCTCTCTCTCGCTCGTCAGATCGGACACGGACAGAACTCGGTGTGCAGTGTCCTGGACTGGAGATGTGTGTTAAGCACTTGCAGATGGGAGTCTGGCACTGTCATGTCCAACACATTAGGCCTTTTGTTTCCCCTTACAGACAAATTGACTATACGGTGTTTGATTTTGTTTTATCACAGTTATCAACAAAAGTAATATTTTTTTCTATGCTGACTTAAAGAGAATAAAAAAACATGACTAAAAACATATGTAACAGTTTGAAAAAGCCTGATATCATTCCACTTCAATGCCAAAGGAACAAGTCTATGCTCTGTCCATGAGGAGAACCTCGGCGTAGCAGCACAATAGGATTTCAATATGTTTGAATCAACAAATCAGAAAAAGGGGAAGAGAGGAGAGACATCCAGCAAATTGTCATCCAGCAAAACAGCTTGTGTAGACATAAACCAAGCACCGTTGGAAAACCAGCTCTTATACAAAGTCTCCACATGATTTGGACCGGCTCGCCTCGATGAACACTTGTTCCATAATAAATACTTCTCCATCATCAGCATCATTAGCTAATAAACCGCGAACAACCGTTTCAAAATAGAATTTGGCGTTATAAAAAGATGGCCTAACTGGATAACTGGAAGATGATACACAGCGGGCCGCGGCTAATTATAATGCTGCATATGTCAGTGTCTAGTGACCTATGGCTGGACCCTTGTACTGCGCAACTGAAATCCATTCCAAAAGATCTGGCAAGGTTAAGAGCGTCGGGTCAATCCCTTCCATATGACAGTGATTAGTCCCGATGACGTGGCCAAACTTTGCATATTTTATCGTGGCAATGACTTCCCCCGTGGTAGTCAAGTATTCCCCATTGTCCCAAAAGATGCTCAAGAGATGGCGATGGGTCAATGAGCGCTACACTGTGGTTGGCCATAGCTGTCGACAAGTTGTTAAGCGTTCTGCTACTCTATCCAAGAAGCTTTCAAGACTTTCTCCAAAGTGTCAACAAAGCAAACGTCCTCAACTCAAGCAAATTAGTCTAGTCGACGATTTAAAGCTTCACTATGATATTTTGGATATAGCACTCTTTACTGATGTTGACTTTATGGCAAGTATGATGAATAAAAAAGATGTAAAAAACGGTTTGTTCGGGACAGTGCACTCACACACGAAACTCATGCATAGGCATGTACGTAAACTCGACGCACAGGATTGTATAGCCATGGACTAAATTCCAACTACAGTATAGTCCCACACTTACAATCAGAAACACACTCTTATTAATCCTGACTCCAATGGGGATTCTACTGTACATGTTATTAGCGGTAAAGGAAACTGAAGCCCCCAAAGAAACCTGTACAGACACGTGGAGAACATTCCTTTGCAGATGTTGCATATTACTTAGGGTGACCAGACGTCCCAGTTTACCCAGGGACAGTCCCAGTTTTGAGTCCTCTGTCCCATGTCCCCACAGATTCCTCCAAAACCACTACTTTGTCCCAGTTTTACACAGGATCTGTCCTAAGTGTCCCAGTTTTTGGCCAATATGATCCACAAAGTAACACACTTTGCTTGAAAATTCATGTCTTTGGGCCATGCAAATGTTCATTACCAAGTAGAAACCAATAAAAGATATCGATATCCCTGGTTGACCGTGCAACTAAATCCGAAATAGTGTCCCAGTTTTTTAGTTAGGAAATCTGGTCACCCTTATATTACTTTTCAAATTAAGAAACTATTTCCACCTCTATACATTTATACAACCCACCCCTAAAAACATTTTCTAAGTAAGCGTTATTTCTCCAAGTATGTGTCCAGTCAGTGTCTTTAAGATCTGACCCCATGCTCCGCAGTTGAAACCCAATCCAGAAGTCCCGGACACACGGGGGACGTATTAGTGACAGATGTGGCAGGGCGCATTTTGGTGCGTGGCGGGGATCGGCCCAATCCCTTCCATATGACAGTGATTAGGCCGGACGACAACCCCGTAATGCCTCCATGATCCGCGCCGGGCCCACGCTAACGGCTTAGCACATTCCGTACCTGCATTAGCAAGCAGCTAAGCTAACGGCTTTGTTGTTGCCATCGGAGCAGTGTGCAATCAGCTCCAATAAACAGGAAGACGTGAATATGGTGGATTTTGCAACACCAGGAGTACAATAAAGTTATTTAGGCGAACTAACTCGCTTCAGTGAGATATTTAACCCTCAGAGTTTGACCATTACTAAACATTTTGATGTGAAACTACTTGATATAAAAAATGACCATTAGCTACTGTACCTTTCAAAAAAAAGCATCCTACAGTACGTCATGAGATAGATGAGGTGGGTAAGCTAAACAAAAGTAAAAGTAACCAGCTTTAAAATAATTATTCTCAGGAACTTTATTTTAGTCAAAGTAAAAAAGAATATTTGTTGAAAATACTACTTGTTGAAACATCGTCATGGCGACGCGTAAACAAGTGCAACTCCCTCTGCCATGGTACATCAGCATTTTTCCCTTTTTCTGTGTTCCACATTGTTTTGCTGGATACTTTTGTGCATCTTTGCCGTGTTTTTGTGGATCAGTCAGATGTTTTTTTTCTTTACTGCAGAAAGTCCATAATGGTCCTGAAGAAAGCAGCTTTTTAAAAGTAAGCAAACAGCTAGCTTACGAGCTAAAGACATTTGAGACCTGCAAGTTTGATGTTTACATCTTCTTCTGAAACACTGAAGAGGCACCAAGAGCCCCCCACACCTGCATAACAGTGGAGGCGTCACAAGAGGAGCTACAGGAAACAAAAAAAGGGACAAATGAGGAAAGACTTTTGTGAAGTGGAAGGAGCTGAGCAGGTGGACCAGTGCGGGACACTACACTCTGAATCACGGACAAACCCAGGGGGCACGCCACCATTTCAGAGGGGCACTGAAGGCAGCCAGCCGGGTTTCCTCCAGGTGTTACGGTTTCCCCTAGCTCCAAAAACATGCTTGGCCCACAGTGGCAGTGCACTCAGTCGCAGCGGCTCAGGAATAACACCTGAACACAATTTCATTGTACAGTTGTACAATGACGGATAAAGCACTCACTTAATTACTTAAATAAGTATAAAAGTCTGTAACGCTATTTTTATGTGCAAGATGAAAACAAATCACAATACCATGTCTTTTCATGAGAGAACATTATAACCTGATCAGTTTAGTGCGTGTATGTATGTTCCCATAATTTCAATCATTTATAGTCTGTATTCCATAGTTACTAGCATAACGTTTGCCGAAGTCTGCAGGTGGACTTGTGTTATGTCAGGCTTCGGGGTCAGTCTTGTGTGAAAGGTTACAGCTGCTGCCGACTGTGGCCTTGGCAGATCCAACTCGTTCTGATAACACCTGACAAGATACTGGAACAGACAGGCGGAGGGGCCAATGAATGGACACTGTTGCTAATATCCTCAACGGCTCTGGTTACGGCACAGAGAAAAACATGACGAGAGCCAAGTCTATTCTGGAAACTGCAACATCAAAGAGAAAGCCATGCGGATGTTTAACAGCATTATTTTAGAAAATACAACTTGCAACATAACTCATTTCAGTTTGTTGCAATTCATTTATTACTTTTTTAAGAGTGTGGAGTTTGAATGTGCTGCATAGGTTTCTTCCTCAGTTTCCCCTAGTACCAAACAATGTCTACAATTCCCCTTCCATCTTCTACACAGTTTAGCAGTAGGGTAAGAACTTTGGACTTCTTATTGTATTTTTTACATCCTGGCATTATTTTCTTTCCTTGGGTTTAAATATAGGGTCTGTGGTATTGAGAGCAGTTTTCCACAGTATATTATGACTTTGTGGTGTAGAAAATTCACATTGTAAACAAAAACATGACATATGGTGCATCGTTGTGGCTCTGTGGATAAGTTCATACTTGGGCCAAGATGAGCTGCTTTGGAACAGGCTACTGCCATAGATAGTAGTAGTTTTCATACTGGCGTAGATTTTGGGTTCTTGTAACAATAGTCCTCACACTACAATTTTGCTTACAGCTTGATCATTTATCGTTTTAATGTATTAGTGCCTTTAAGCATGCAAACATAGCGATGCAAGCAGTATTTCATCTTCAGCCCAAGACAATTCATTTCATTTTAGACATCCATTTTCACCACTCCAGGCTGGTGTCCTCTATAGGGGCTTGGCGCTTAAAGCCCTGTTCCTGTCCCCTGCCCGGTGCAATCAGCGCACACAGCTGGCTTTATCTTTTATTCCCTTTTTTGTCTCCTCTCCTCACCATCCCCTGTCTCTATAAGCCTTAGAGACATAGAGTATGCTCTGATTATGCCTCATACCTGCGGTGACAGCCATTCAGTTCCTGCAGCCCCTTTTCTTGTAGACTTTTGTAGAGCTTGAGCTCATGGACATTGGTCAGGAGTAACTCGCTGGAGGATTGTGCACGTTTTATATTGGTGAGGGAAGCAGTGTGCCACCAACAAACAGGAATACTGGATAACTCCACACCTAAATGCCAGACATGGTCCAGTAATTAAAACTAGGACCTTTTCGAAGTCAAGCACATTGTCTAGGTAGTTCAATATGCAACAAATCACTGATTCCCTTATTAATAGAAGCTTAATTCACATATGTTTACCAGCTGCCCTCCCTTACAACCCTTTATGACTGTGATTACAACAACCAAAGTGAAAGTGCTGCTTCCCAAACTGCCCTATGCCCTCGAGACAAAACCTTCTCAGGCATCAAAGCGATTACTGCCTCCCAAGGTAACCTCCCCGAAATTAAGCCTCAGTCCCCTCCACTCGCCTCTTATCGGGCTAATTGAAGACAAGCTCTTTGATTCACTTGCACAATAGGACCAACGGTAGTGGCATTTGATTCGCAGGGAGAGAAAAAAGGACGCGCCGGGGGCAGCAGGCAAGCGTACCCCCTATCCCCGCTCTTTTTCGTCGCTTGTCTTTTATCCCATGGTGTCTCTATTCAGCAGCCTACTTGACACAGCTCGACCTTTGAACTCAGAGTTTATGAACTGAAGCGGCGGCTATTTATTTGGCGTTGAATGGCTGGAGTATTGTGGGAAGATTGGGAGATTTGGAATAGAAATGTGCTGTGAAAGTGAACCGAGGATTGGGGACACAAGATTATTTAGGGATCACTGACCAATGCAAACAAATAACAGGTGAAGTCAAAGTCTCACATGTGGGCCCAGACATGAAACCAGCTCTTGGATATTGAAGTATTTGGAAATTGGAAGATTGAGTTTTTCATTTGGTCAGAACACACATTGACATAGCTACAAATAGATTAAAAAAAACTAAAAATACAAAAATAAAAAATGACAAAAAAAAGTACTTTTTTGTGTAGTTAATTAATTAAATTAAAAAGTAACAATAAATAAATATAGTAAAATGTATTATAATATTTAGTTGGCATTTGTAAAGCAATGCGAGTGTCCTAAAACTGCGAAATAAATCACAAACACTGCATTTTGTATATCTAGTTCAGCTGTCCCTCTGGCTTTTTGTTGAATTGACACGATCATTTTTACTGCAAGTTTAATAATTTCACACAAAAACTAACATTTTATAGAAAGACAGATCTGGCATTCTGGTTCTAAGCCTAAAAAAAATTGTGGGGAATGGTTTAAGCCTCTAAATGCACCCTGTTGAATATTAGACTGCATTAATCGTCAATCCATGGTTTTCCAAGCTGAATACACTTCAACATGTGGCACTTGATGAAAAACTAGATCAAGGGTGTACAAATGTTGTTGCATGTAGCTTTATTTCAGAATGATCATTTGCTTGTTTATGGCAATATGTTATATCATTGTATTGAAGCCCTAGCAAACAAAAAAAGCTTCACCTGTAGTTGAAAAGGTGAAGGAATTGTGCTCATTGCCTCGCCCTCTGAGCACACACAGGTAATCTTCATCTCTGCCATCCGTCATAGTTCAAAGGTGAGATTGTTACTCTTTCTTCCCTCACCCTTGGCTGACCCTGGTGCGCCTTGTCCACCTTCGCATTCCAGCATTTATTAATAGATACCCATCACTGATAGATAAATAAATGAGGGATTTGTACTTTGCATAAAGTCCTTCTGATTGAGATATGAGGTGAGAGGGGGAATTTCTTCACAACCCATTTTTCTGAGCGCAAAGTTGTATTGCATCTCTTTCTTTTTTTTGGTCAGTGTTAATTAAAAACATTTATTTTGGTTATGCAGGCTATTTTTAGTCATCACTGATGTTATGCTATGTTTAAAAAAAGAAGTCATTACTACTCAATCTGTTGTTTTAAATATTTGTATGCCTATGTATGTCAAGTTTCTGATGCTAATGCTGTCAGTCCATGTCTACATTTTGACAAAATCGTTAGCGTCAATCGCTAATTCTAACAAGACACTTCTTTGAACCCATGTTGCAGCGCTATCAGCTAGCTCGTTCACTGATATAGCTACCCTACGTCAAAGCCCTGCATTAACAAGCCGCGGCGTGTTTCCTCATTTCGTTAGCTGCACTGCGTTCTGGCGTAGGTGTGTGCGATGCTAACAGGTTGAGTTTTGAAGTGGTTAGCTTGTAGCAGTGACATTTGGAGGACGTGCAGCTTCGCAAACACTGGGCTGAGCTTGAATAAACAGGGGAGGACAGCAACGGAAGACTAATGACCATATTCACACAGGTTAGATACACTCGCGTACGCACCACGGGGACATGAGAGACAGGAGACGAAGGCGGTATGTCCCAGAAGAGGTGTGGTGGACATTCGTTGAAGAATGAAGGAGTATGTGTTTTCCAGCAGATAACATATTAGTAGCAATCGAAGCAACGTGGGATAGCGATGTAAATACATTGGCAATATGGCCTATCAATAAGCTACATCAAAGATTTCACAACTTTAGCACTTTTGCAATGTGCCCGACGTTCAGCTTCTGGATTAACAGTGCATTGTTTAGGTACAAGTGGACAGAACTACAGAGACCATGATGCTTTTCTTTGTTTAGTTCAGCCAGCATGAAGAAATCACTTATTAAATACTTTTTGACTTAAGGTTTTGAAATATACTGACATATTAGAGCATTTTGAGTTTCAGCAATATGACACATATTTTGTTCCCCTGCTGTTTTGCTTCCTTTGCAATATTCTTTGGCTAATGTCACTTTAAGGATATATTGTTGCCCTTTAAACCAAATTTATCCCAACTGATCCCAAACTCACACATTAAAATAGCTGTTAACAAAAATGTAAAATGTCCATTTCTATTGTTCTAGGCCTATATTACTCAGTATACGTAAATGAACATGGGCTACACTGTTGTTTCGTGGTCTATCCGGTGCACCAGGCCCAGCACACTCCTACCTCAGCCCCTCACTCTGACGGCATTGTGCGGCGCAGTCCTTGACGGGAGTGAATTAATCAAAGCCCGCCGGCCCATTTGTCTCTATTTGGGGGCTAATTGGAAAAGAAGCAGGTGTTAATATAGAGAGGAGAGAGCGGCGAGTAGCAGTGTGCCTTTCTGTGCCGCGCGTAATGGAAGTCTCTTGGAGAACTTAACCAGACTTAATTAAGCCTCGTTCAAGATCCAGCCAACCATACCTCTCTCCTCTGCCTAGTTCGAGGAGGGGGGTGCAGGGAAGTGGGGGAAGGAATGAGAAAGTATTGTTTACATAGGAGGTTTCTATGGTGGTTGCAAAAAAATCTGTAAATGTCAAATTACCCAATTATTATGTATCATCTGTGGTCATACGCTGAGGACAGGACAAATGTCCCTTTGGTGACCATAAAATATAAAACCGTAAGCGTGCCAGCTATGGGAAGAATTTGCAAACTAAACAATGAACCTATTCGCAGTGAATTGTACTTGGGAATACTTTAGTTGTGCAAAGTGAGAAAGTAGGGTTTTTTTATTGTTTGTATTAGTCACATATTTCAACGATCTCGAAAGATAGACAAATAGAAGAAACCAAACGTTAAGGTATAAACTTAGCCATTTTGACCCTTGCAGGCTTGGGTATCACATGAAAAATGAGAGACAATATAAACACTTGTTTTTCCACAAATTTCTCCTTTTTTCTAGTATGAATGGTTTTACAATATTTTTATAATGCCTCTGCTTTTGAGAAATGTTCATTTATGCCAACATGGAAGATGTTGAACTCTGTAACAGTTTTTGTTTCCCCATAATTATAATTAAATCATTAAGCTAGCCAAAATATCTACATGCATAAAGTAACATTGAATATTCCACCCTTAGAATTTCTGACCTTCCCTCCATTTTAAAGGTGCACTAATACGTATTTGGCCTTTCAGTAACCCAGCAGATGCTTGGGTGGTTAGCATAGCGTATTTGCTTACCATCCTGATGGCCTGTAGGGCGCTCCAGGATCAATTGTTTTTTTAGGTTTTCACTGTTGATTGGTTACATATACATTCCATTCCGAAAACCTACCAGAAACCATAAAAAAAAAAACGGAAATAAAATTGATCTGAAGCATCACAGGAGCCACTGGGATGGAAAGTAAATGCCGTCCCCTCCCCCAGGAACAGGCCACCGTTTTCCCATACTGAGATATGTTCTTACCTGAGCTTAGACGAGTTGATGCATACCTGTCTGGTCTTTCTGCGTGCGCTCAGTCCTGCAAAAAGACCAAAGATGTTGTTAGTATTAGCCTTTCCTCCTCTCCTCTAAGGGGCCAAACAGGGGTGAGGTTAGAAGCGACCAAGCTCTTCCACATTTTCCCTATTTTATTACGGTTACATGAGTAGTTACACAATCCGATTTTAGTAGTAGTAATATTGTCACTTTACTGCGCGGACGTCGAAGTGCTCCTAAGGTGTTATTACGCCTTACAATATAGTTCCCCTTTTTATCCGCTTAGAAAATCGACATGTTTCATTTTGTGTAACTATACTTGGATCGTGTAACTACTCATGTAATGGTATTTAAATAAGGAAAACGTGGAAGAGCTTTGTCGTGTCTAACTTCACCTCCGTTTGGGTCAATCAGGAGAGGAGGAGAGGCTAAATGCTCACAACATCTTTGTTTTTGTTTTTTGTGTGACTGAGCGCACACACAAAAAACAGACAGGTACACATCAACTTGCTCAGGTAAGAACATATCTCAATATGGAAAAACGGTGACCTATTCCTTTAAAGATAAGTGTTAGTAGGACAACTGAATTTTGGTTGCCCCCGAGTGTCATGATATGTGGACCTTCCTCATTTGGAAGCTAAGAACCACCAAAGTTCAGTCTCTGAGCTTTAACTACTGGAGGACTGCACTAGCACTAGGACTCGATTGTGGACAGGTTCTGGGATTTTGGAAGTAGGGGAAGAGTTTGTTAATGTTCATTTTGAAACTAGGGTTGTAGTCATGGTGATCAAGCGCACATTCTGTTGTCAGATACAATATCATCAATTGTTGTTTTTGTTTTGTTTTTTATTAATCTCATATTAGGGGACACGTTTGTGAAGTAGTGACAAAAGAACCCAACATCCCCTATTTGTGTGATTCCGGACAGTGAGTCAGCATTTCCCACATTCCCTTTTGTGCCTGTTTCTCACCAATTCTGTGCTTCGCGTCTGTCTCTCGTCCTACCGCAGCCCGGCAATAAAGTTTGATCCTGCTCGGACGCCCAGTCAAAGCTCCTCGCAAACCCCCCCCCCCCCCCCCCTTCACATTAGCTCCCTCGCGCACTGAGCTCGGGAACCAGTCTAAATATGATGTCAGCAAGTTTTAACGCACGGCAGCTTGTCCCAATTACGCAGGAGGAGGCGAGCTGACTGTACGCGGCAGCCTGTTTGATGCTGTTTACTCTCTTGTGTGGTCCCACCGCAGCCATAACCCTCCCTCCTCCCCACACGCTCACCTGAGGCGCTTTTCACCACGACTTGAAGAGATATCGAATGCTGCAACTTGTTCGGTTGTTTTATAGCTCATTTTCAAATGGGGTGCACTTGAGGAACGTTTGGAAGGACTACGAATATTTGACCTTCCAAGTGAGGTCGAGGTCGGAAACTGCAGTTGACCTTGAGGACCGCCGTTTGAGAACCACTGTCTCGGCAGCTCGTGCTCGTACTTGTCAGCTAGTTGAGTAGAGTTTTACATCAGTTGACTTATGTTTTGTCTTGACAAGAGAAGATGAGATGCTTTTGTTGACTGTTTGCTGATACCAGATAGATAGATAGATAGATAGATAGATAGATAGACTTATTTTCATCTAGGCCTGTGTGATCATTTCAAACACTTCAAAGACAAATGCAGTCTGATTTATTTTGAAGAATGACTTTTTAAAACAAGTTCATGTCGGCCTAACTGTGTGAATAAACAAGTTCGACAGGAACATTGTACTTGGCTTTATGCAGTGTTCGTCCCGAAGCAATGTCTTAAAGGATCTGTATCATGCTATTTTAGCCATTCTAAAGTAAACTATAGGTATTTATATGATATATTGTACTTCTACCACTATGGAGTACTCATTTTGAGGTATTTTTCGAACCCAGAAGACAAGACGTGGGATCCAGGAGGATTGCTGAGAACTGCGTGAATGAAGCCAAAAAACACTCTGGGGTGTTTTTGATAAGGAAATAGCATAACAACATGGTTAACAGCTCCAAAAAGTCGATTTTGCACGATATAAGACGTTTAAAAGGAAAAAAAGGCAACTGAAAAAGTGTAGTTAATGAATTTGGAAATAATCGAAAAAAGTCCCGGCCCTAATAGATAAGACAGGCTGGATATTGGCAGGAGCTGGAACACGCATCATCGTACGCATCGATCCTGAGCGTCCCAAACATGCTTAATGAAATCAACTCAAAAACAACAAAAGTGGTGCTTTTATACTTTAGTTAGACAGATAACATGTCACAACTTGGCAGCGAAAGGCAAATGAGTTTCAGATTTGTTCTTGTTTTTTGCCAATCTGTCCAGAGCATTGGGGGTTCTGTTTCGAATAAAGACTATTTATTTTGGCTGAATATACCAAAATTAGGGTCCCAGGTCTGGTCCCAGAAAAAAATCTGATAGCGGATAATGCCAACACATGGGATAAACAACTAAAAATACAATGAAAACATTCCCTTTTCTTCAAATATTGATTCATCATCATTATAACAGTAGCTATGATGTCCACTGTGTTCCACTAGCTGTGTAGTTATAAGCTTTTGCTTCGGCCCACTCCTTTTGAGCAGAGTGTTGCTGCTCAAATAAATAAATAAAATAAAAGTAAATAAATAGATAGTTTTTATTATGATTTCTAGAGCTTGTCGCTTGTTGACAGACATGTTCTAACCCTCCCCATTATAACTCATATTATGTTGCTGGTTGAAGAAACGTTTCTGGAAATACAGAACTACAAAAACAAAGAACAAATCAATTTTCTTAGAAGACTTTTTTCACTTACTTCCGAGTACATTTTGGATCACTACTTCAGTATTTTCCGTATTTCTGACTATTCTTCATGTTTCTGGTTTTACCGCCATCCAGCAAATAAACATTCTACAGAGGAATCTTCCATAATATTTAGATATTGTGCGCCCGCGCCCATACGCTCATGCAAATAGACAGAGACGCATTGTTCGGGCGCCTTGGCTTCAGATGTCTTTTGTGCTCGTGTCTGGCTTTGAAGAGTTCCACAGCACTAGCATAGCAGCGGTCGTCAACCGGTGAGTCTGTTTACACATACATCTCGGCTTTAAGACACGCACAGACATTGGCGATGGCGGCAAACCCCTGGAAAAGTATTCTTCCCCCATGGTGTTTTATAAGTTGTCTTTTTTTATTCCTTCAGTTTGTTCGCTCTTTCATTTGCAACCCCGGAACAGGCTACAGTGTAAGCTAAGTCCATAGTCAACAGATAGATCGCCGATGTGCCGTGGTCATTAGCGGGATAGCATGTCGGGTAAACACTGTCTCTATACAAGTTTGGATGAGAATATGAATTTAACATTGAATATAATATGTAATTCTACTCATGTAATATACATGATAATACAGAATTGGTATTGTCTTTTTACTATTTGTGATACTATAATAAAATTATATAGAAATTCCTAAACTCACATTCAACATAAGTTAGCAAACCCCATTAGTGCAAAATCTTAATGCAAGTTTCTATCCAATTTCCACATTGTGAATGTAACCTAATATTCGAAACATGTGCAATTTAAAAAAAAAAAAATTGCCATCAAGGCTAACTAAAAGGGAAAGGAATTGGGATGGAACTTGAGAAAGATCAGTTCTGGTGGTCTAGAACAGTGGTTTTCAGCTGGTGAGTCGGGACCCAAAAGTGGGTCAAGGAACCTTCCAAGGAACATTTCTTTCAATACTGAACTCCTGAAAAAGACAAGTGTCGAGATTGAAGCTTGAGCGATGCTTAAAGGTGCATTATGGGACTTTTTATGTGGATTTTTAAACTTATTATTATAGTGTATTTGAACTGTTAGTGACCCAGCGGATGTATGAGTGCCTTTACTTTCCATCATGGTGGCTCCAGGATCGATTGTTTTGAGAGATTCCGGTAGGTTTTTTACTACTGACGGATCCACTCACCTGAAAACATACAAAACATCTCATCCTGGAGCATCTCATCCTGTAGAGGCCACCGTGATCGAAAGTAAAGGCGCCAAGCTGACCACCTAACCATTGGGTCACAAAACTGATATCATTATTTTTTTCCCCCGCATAAAAAAGTTCCCCAACGCACCTTTAAATCAACATCAATAGGCTCTATGCACACAAATGACACGTGACTTCCAAGTGGATCCTAAATCTGTCTCCGTTATTTCCCTATGAGGTCTTGTCTAAAAAAATTAATAGTTCAAGGAAACATCACTGACAGTGAGATACTGATCCGAAGTGACTCGCTACGTGTTAAAAACATTCCTTTAGATGTAAATTCTTGACTGCAGGAAACGTCTGTGATTTTTGAGGCAGGACTTTTTATCTCAGCGCTAACGGCTAGTATCAAAAAACTAAACGTCTAAAAAGTATTTATACTAAAGACAGGCAGATTATATTTTGAGCAGGCTCGTTTACAAACTTGTAGCTATTTTCATTTTAATTCGTGTTAGCCGTTAGCTTCAAGACAAAAACACTTACCGTGATGAGCACGGAGGTTTCCTCTAGTTAATATTTTGCTCCTGACGCGATGTTTTTAACATGATGCTGTGACTGTCCACCAGTAACTCACTGTCTGCCATGGAATCTTCAGCTATTTATTTTTTAGACAAGACCTCATAGGGAAATAACGGAGACAGGATACGCAAACGACTACTTAGAATCCACTCGGAAGTCACGCGACACTTGCGTGCATATAGCCTATTGTGAAGAAGTACAGTGTTCACACAGTATTTAACATTTTAGAAACTTTTATTTATTTATTTTTTTGCTGGGTGGGTACAGCTTGAGAGAAAGAGGTTTCTGTGGCATGTCAGTTGACAACCACTGGTCAAGAAGAAGCTTAAAGAAAGGGTAATATGCTTTTTCCTGGTCGTCTGAGCGAGCTAAAATAAGCCCGCCCCTCTCTCTTGCTCCCCTTCGGTGCATAGCGGTTTCAATAAAGAGTAAAATTAAATAAAAAAACACTCCACCCCTTGAGCGACAACCTATGCTCACAGTATAAAAATTATATGTGATTGTTCAATTCCTCCACGAGGAAGAGCAGTAGTTTTAACAAGTAGGCATTTAATTATAATGTGCAAAGCTGGTATGGCAGAACAGCAGGGACCTCCAGTCAGTAGCTCTCCAAAGTCTCTCTACATTACATGTTTAATTTGCGAACATTCAGGTAAAGGTTGTGCTGAAATATCATCTTGTAAATCCCACCTAAGTCGCATCGTTACACAAGTCCCATGAAAAGCATTAGCAGCTCTGTTGTTCAAGGGATGAACTTATAGGCTAACACAATTATTCCTTGATAGCTAGAAATGATACACTCGCCGTGAGGGTTCTAGCACGTAGCTGCTTATCATATTCATTGCATGTCGTATAGATGAAACCCTCATAGGATTCTGAATCTTACTTCTAAAAGAACACAAAGTCACAAATGATCTCTTTTTTTTTCCCAGATATTTCCCTCTCGCCTCCTCCTTCCATGCTCTTTTCCTGCCCTAAAGTAAACACAATTTGAATGCAGGTGTTGCTTTATTGACCTTTTGCGGCGACAGAGAAAGCTATGGGAAACTTCCCTCGCCGTACTTGGACACTTTACGTGTTGGGCTTTTGTGTTAATTTGTCGTAGTGTGCTCGATGTGAACGCCGTGCCCTCCTGAACTTAGGACACACATACACACACACACCCCCCCCTCCCAACCGCCATTCCCACCCGACACGCACGGGGCGGGCAGAGGTGGGATATGGCTTCAGGCTAAGGGGGAAGGATTCGGGCCATTACGGGGCTGCGAGGGGTAATGGTTGCCATGTGCTGAACTCGTCATCCCTTCGGTCGGACGCAATCCCCTCCCAAGTTACCGTACACTTTTTTAAAAACATTAGAGCTAATGCTTTAATGCCCCGGCGCTGACGTGGGGCTGAGGCGGGGACATGTCTGAGGAATGCTAGCTGTTGCTTGTTCAGTGCACAAGGGCGGGCTTTATTTCGGATTTTTGATGTGAATATGATTAAGACATTATTTGGGTGAATTAAAGTTTTTGCGAACCGTGACATACTAGTAGTTCGGGATTTTACCTGACTTTGCTTGGGACCAATAGAGACAGAAAATAACTGCTACTTAGCAAAACATAATGAATGCAAGGACTACTCCTAGCATAAAAGCCCTTTTTTGGTTTCATTCTACACTCCAAACACTGCTTCATCTTTTGCTATTATTATCTACGACCTTCGTCCCCAAACATCTCAGTCATCTTTATGAAGTATAGTAGTATTTTATTTATTTTCTGATGACTTTGAAAATTGTGCAAGTAATGTAAGTTTTAAACCAAATTCATTTCACCATAAATTACTGCATGTACCACAACAAACGGTAGGACTGTACGCATTCGTTTCTGCAGGAAGTCCCACAGAGTCGCAGAGTCTCTTTAATCCTCTGGTGTATACTTGGTAACGTAGCTGTCGATACTTTACAGTCCATAAGATCTATATTACTGTATCATACATCATACCTATTACCGTCAACAAAAAGCTGCAATCAACTCATTTATCTTCCTTCTTGTTCTCTTTTTCGTCATTGACCCAGTTTGTACCTTTTGCACTTTCATAATTTGCTCATTGTGCGATGTTGCTTGTATTTACATTGCACGCTCGGACTCGTCCTCTTCCTTGTTTCGGTCATTAATCACTGGTGCCATGCAAAAGGCGCAGGGCTGTCGGCTGCAGGGATTTACATGAGAAAAAGGCAGGCCCTACGTCGGGATGACTAACGAACAGTGGGCACGTCCAGCGGCCCGTCCTGACCAGGTGTCTGCCCTGGCCCAGAGCGCATGGAAAACAGTGTCTGACCGCCGGCCGAGATGTCCTCGCCTGAATAATCCTTTTACCAAACAAATGATGTATTTTGATATGTCACACTAATAGGTATTTTCCACTAGTCCCAGCTTGGCTGCCTGGTTCTACTTGGTGTTCATGCTTTACCACTAAAGAAAGTAGGAATGAGGTCTCATGACATAAATGACAATGGAGTGTGTTTTGGAGCTTGCAAGCTAGCTTATTAGGAAGTGCCAAGCCAAAGACAAGAAGATACCAAGTTGCTAAAATTCAAAATTCAGATGTGAGCAAACATTGGCTAACGCTGTGGGTCTGGTGCCATGCCATTGGTCCGACAACCCATTAGTCTGACGTCTCATGATTCCGAAAATTTACCATTGAGCAGAGGAGCCATTAGTCCGACATCTCTAACCCAGTTTTGTTGTGGATTAGAGAGACATATACTGTACAACCACTGGCCCTAACCTTAAAGGAATAGGCCACAGTTTTTACATACTGAGATATGTTCTTACCTTAGCTTTGACGAGTTCATTTGTACCTGTCTGGTCTTCACATGTGCCTTCCATAACGTAAACACAGCACAGAGGGCGTTAGCATTTAGCCTCTCTCTTCTCCTCTATAGCTCCAAACGAGGTGAAGATAGAAGCTACCAAACTCTTCCACGTTTTCCCTATTTAAATATGGTTACGTGCAGTGATATCTTCACTTTACTGTGCGGATGCCGAATTACTCCTGGTATTATTACGCCTTACAATATAGTTCCCCTTTTTATCCGCTTAGAAAATCCACATTGTTTAATTTTGTGTAATTATACTTTGTAGTGTAACACTTCATGTAACTATATTTAAATAGGGAAAACATGGAAGAGTTTGGTAGCTTCTATCTTCACCTCGTTTGGAGCTATAGAGGAGAAGAGAGAGGCTAAATGCTAACGCCGTCTGTGCTGTGTTTATGTTACGGAAGGCAGACGTGAAGACAAGACAGGTACAAATGAACTCGTCTAAGCTAAGGTAAGAACACATCTCAGTATGTAAAAACGGTGGCCTATTCCTTTAAGGTCAGTGGACTCTTGCCTGAACCTAATTTGATTTTTCAACCCCTACTCAATGGGACATTTTCGGAATAATGAGACGTCGGACTAATGGGTTGTTGGACTAATGGGCCGACCCCGTGGGTCAGACATCTGAAAATCACAGTGTCCAATGATATTAGTGGCTATCCATGTGAAGTATTGAAATCAGGGTTCATACAGGCAGAAGCAAGTCAAACTTAATGCTTTTTAATGCCATTTTTAATGCCCAAACACACAAAATCAGCGCATTTTTAATTTCTTAAGATCTGAGTAAAGAGAATTGAACAAAACGGGTATCTTTTTACCAAAAATTGTTGAGCAATGTTATAATTTTCCAATGAATTCAGATTTAATGACATTTAAGGCCTTGATTTTGGCACGAATCCTTTTGCTTTGGGCAAAAGTACTGGCCGTGTGGAGACATAGCGCTAAGTAGGTAGGTCAGGTGTAAAAGGCCAACACCTTTTTTCCAGCATGCAAAATTTAACAAATTTAATAGCAGAGTTGACCAAAGCTGTTATAGGCTACTCGATCTTAAAATGTGACTTTTACCACGGCTTAATCATGGGGAAAAAAACAAAACAAGATGGAAGTAGGCTAATGAAAGGCTAAACAAATAAGATAACGTATTTATTGTTTAATTGGACGATCCCACTATTTACATTATCAGCAAAGTCTTGAAATATTAATTTGGACTTAAATGTTTCGTTTTATTGTAGGTCTAAAGTGCACTGATTTGTAACTAAAGACTGGCAAATAAATCAAATATAAAGGATTTTTTTGTTTTGTTTGTTTGTTTGTTCCCTTAAGATATAAGAATAATTACATTCAGAACAAAATCTGACCACCTTGTGTCAACTGGCCTCAGAAAATTGTGTTCTTTGAACTTGGAGACGGGAGTTAACATCACAATGTCCAAATCTCTGCAACCAAAACAGGCCCCTCCTCTTCCCTGCTTGACCTATTCCTCCATGTTTTCAAAAGCACGCGTCAAGGTTGTCCCTTGTTATCTTCCCCCTCTGTCACAAACCTTTTTCATTGGATATGAACCTGCACAGAACTTTCTTGTCCCCCGCCCCCTTCACCCACCAATGCAAACACCAAAGCAGAGGGCACAAAAACAAAAAGTGTTATTCCGAGGGATACATTGTGTCAACATCTTAGAAGGTGATCGCCATAGGGACACACACGGCTCAGTCTAGACTGTTTACTGACAAAGGGAGAGGTGTGGGAGGGTGAGTACAGTTCACCTTTACATGCTCCCGACGCGCTAATCGGAAAGACAACATTTAGTCACGGAAGGGGCGCAAAGATTCAGAGGCTATCGGCTGTGAAAAAGCACATTGTTCAGGTGAAGGACGGCAGGAAATTGGGGGTTGAGAATCTTATGCGACACTCAACTATATTGGGTAGATCTGTTGGTCCTTTATGGTGCTAAAACTCAATTTTACTGCAATCATTATCTTCTCAGAAACATACCTGGAGTTGAATTTATTTCACTCCAACATGTTTTTATAAGGTCAGTCAACTCTTTTGAGCCGGTAACCATTGTTGTAACGTCATATCCTTTTTAACAGAATACCTGGCGTGGTTTTTTTTTTTATGTGCATGTTTCCGTAACCCTTGCACATTTAGTCCGTCTCTCACTTTGATGTTGGCTACCACACACGGAGAAATGCATGAAGGATTGAACAGTTTGCTAAAACAATACATGCAAACGTCGAAGTTTATTGGTGGCTTTCATACAAATCATAGAAGTGCTATGATTGGTCTCTGCACCTATTGCTCCAAAGGCACACTTTTGGCTTCCTAGAGTTGTCCAAACTGCTCATGGACTGAAGAGGCTTTGGGTATGTGTCTATACTTTGGTAGTGCATACAGAAGCTTTAATAAAAAGGTACAATGTCTAACTTTCCTGCCCATAAAAAATTCAGGCACCTTGATTCTTTGCACTCCTTGTAGAAACTAATTTTGATTTTGACTTTCGGCAATTATGGCATTTCTCTGAATCGTGAATGCTTTTTTTGAGGCACGCAGATAGACATCTGTAAACATGGATATGCCACACCCGGTCATCAGCGCCGCTCTTAGTGCTCTAAGCAAACCAAATAAAGAAAACAGGTGAGAACACAGGCCCCATTCTAAACCCCACGCTGCTTCTCAGTGCAGATAAGCTGTGCAGGAGTAATTGTTGGTCGAAGGCCTGATTGGTAAATTAAGTGGAATGGTGGTAATGAGAGCAGCGGTTAACTGGCCTCTTCAATTAGCACAGTCAGATGGGGGTTAATGTGGCCTGAACAAGGGCTCGAGTCAATACGGACCTGCAAAAGGATAAAAACACACTTTCATTCAATGCTCCAGCATCGATGGCTTTACAAGTCTGTAACTAAGCCTGAGTCTTTCACAAGTAGTTCACTTTATCCACTGGGGAAATGTATTTAAAGCAGTACTAAGTAACTTGTTTACCTTAATAACCTTTCCGTAGTCCCTCTGGGGGTAATACAAGTGTTGATGGGATGATTGGGGGGGGGGGTCTTTCTCTGGCCAGAAAACCGAAATTGCAACTTGACTACCATCGGGTCGGAGAACCAATACACACTAATGGAATCACGAAGAAGAAGCTAACAGGCTAGAAAAAAATTATCTCCATTGTGTAATTGGATGTACAATATCCCTCTGTCCCTTTGTCTTTTCTGTCAGCGTAGTCTTTACTCTCTCGGACAATTAATGAGTAAAAAACTGCAACATGCAGTGGCGCTTATGGCCTCTAGGGGCATGAGTTACTTAGTATTGCTTTCAGTCAAGTGTTTGCTTATAAATACAAGTACCTCCTTTTTTGTACTTTGTGCAGGTAATTATGATGGCTCGATATTGGTATATTAATCAGTGGTGCCTGTATCATCAATCACCACAGCTAACTATTGATACTCATTTCTTTGCAATTCATATGTAATTTTGTAAAATCATAATAATCCATCTTGTGTTAATCTAATGTATAGATTATTAGATCAGGGTTTAGTACATAAGAACTACTTTTCATTCGTCCTTGTTGCCCAGTTTGAGTATAAGTATGAGAGAGCTTTGCCTCGTGAATTGCTCTAGTTTCAATGTGATTTTACATGAAACTGATTGGTACTGGTATTATCAAAATGGCATTGCTAACTTTTTACTTGGTAGCAGATTGAAAAAAATAAAACCCATGATATGGCACATCCTTATTAATAATAATAATAATGCATCGGTTTTATAAAGCGCTTATTTGGAAACTCAAAGACGCTTTACATTGCACTATTCATTGACTCCATACTTGGTGGTAGTAAGCTACTATTGCAGCCACGGCTGCCCTGGGGTAGACTGACGGAAGCGAGGCAACCAGTCTGCGCCATCGGCCCCTCCGACCACCACCAACCACTCACTCACTCATTTGGCAGGCTTCCTGGTGTTCCCAAACGGTCTCCCATCCAAGTACCGACCAGGTCTGAGGGGATTGGGCATAGCAAAGGCAGTATGGTATTAAGTGGAATTCTAGTTGAAAGGAATGGCTCTGGCAATTGAATACACTGCTATGCCATTAGAAAATTGCAAAATTACCCCAGACAAGGAAACGTGGTGGTTTGGAACCCAAATTGCCAGTTTGATGTCTAAATTTATTGCACAAAGACTGTTATTTTTTGGGTTTGTGTTTCCCTTGTTTTTTTTTAAATTGTAGTTATCATTTACAACAGATGTCCTTCCTGTCTCAACTAGTCCCATACTTGGAATGCAGATGGCGCAAAGACTGTATTTGCCAAACGTGCTTTGATGAACCTCTGACTTCCCGGTTGGCGGGTGTCAGCGTGACTCCATACGCCGCCGTCAATATTTCTGGATGAACATACTCGACATTACATTTTGAGAATCACCAAGTGTTGCACAATTTCACAAAATAGTTTGCTTTTTAATACATTCTCAAAACAAATTGTGCAGTTTGTGATGATCATAAAAAGAAAAATAATAACTGGCCCACGCGACTGCTTTAAAGCCATTGGCGTAGTGGCTAATGTGGCCATAGACAGAAAATGCAAGGCCAGCAGGCATTCTCCAGGAGGGAATAAACCTGGATTACTGAATTGTATTCTCTAATCAATACTAATAAACTTGTCTATTGGTATACATTAGAAGCTAAACAAACTCCTAACTCTCTCTAACAATCTCCTCTGACTGTATCCCACCTGTCAGCACGAGCCTTTCCATTTTAAACAATGGCCAAATTAGGAGCGGGCTGATCGATACACGACGCGGCCCAGCGCTCTCCTTCACACTTGGCTTGTCCCGGGGTGTACGTCCCATTAATAATGCCTGGTTCTTTTACATCGAGGGAACCGAGTGGGGAAGGCGGTGTGTTGTTAAATGAAGTAGGTGGCCGCTGTTGGCCTCTGGAACAATTAGCCCAGCCTTTTTTTTTTTTTTTAATTAAGGCTCTAATCAGCGGCTGTGGTGCTGAGGGCCCCGGCTGAAAGCAAGGAGCCCCCACTGGGATAGATGTACTTGAAACAACACAAGAAAGCCCAAGGCACACTTAGAAAAGGGCTTGGAATGAACAGTGTTGCAATCGGATGTGTGGTTACAGCCTATGTGGTGTAAAACTCATATGCAAAACATGTATATCGTCAAAGTAATGGAAATTATGAATCCAAACAGGAATTCAAAAATGTGAAGATATCTGTGACCTTCTGCTGTGGTGTCCCAAGTACTCTATTTGAAGAGTTCTATTGTGATAACAGATAAGTGCCATTGACTAGTGATGGGGTTTATGGCTCTTTAGTTGGAGCCGAGCCTTTGGGATCTGTTCATTTCGAAGAGCCGTTCAGAAGACTGGCTCTTTTTTTTTTCTTTTTTCAAATACAAAGCCAGCCAGATGACTCACATTATCTACGACGTGATCACTAACAAATCATCTAAAATGAAAAATCTTGTGCCACAATTAATGAAAAAAAACCCAAAACTGTCTGACGAAATGTCAAGTACGAAAGCTTGACATTGGAACATATACCAGAAAGAACTACAGTATAAACCTGGGATTCATCTCCAATTACATCTTTAAAAGTCAGATTAACAACGTAGTCATTCATTTTTAGATATACTTTGTCCTATCAATTGTTCTTTTTCCTTTAAATTCTGCAAACATCTGTAACAAATGTACCGAGCTGCTGTTATGCATTTAAATGCTCTTCTTGGCAAATGTTGGTACGTCTGAAGCTGATGATTGTATCGTTATAAATCTGCATCTGTTGTTCCTAAAGTCAATGTAATTTAGAACTTACAATTTATTATGCTATGTAAATGTATATTGAGTTGAACAGGGGGTAGGCACTTATAAGCTTATTGCTTCAGCCTACTCCATTTTGAGCATCCGGAATTGTATACATTTTGAAAGACAAAATGAATGTAACATTGCTCAAATAAACTAAACTAAACTAAACTTTTACTTGTGTTGCCTGCTCTGTTTTTGAGCTGATTCTTGCATTCGTTCAGGATAGTTCTGGGTAAAAGTGACTGAAAAGACGATCTGTCTCTTTTCGCAATTGAGATGTAATCGAGACTCCTTGACTCTAATCAACTTTAATTTAAAATTTAAAAAAAATCCTAAACATTTCATAAAAATCAGTTGAAAACTGTGACTGCAAGTGAGCTCTTTAATGACAGTGTATTGAATTTGCAAATGACTCAAAGTTGAAGCTTCTTGATTGAAAAAGCATCTCGCAAACCATCTCTAAACCCTTTTTGAAGGACGATCCCTCTGCAATATAAACCTCTTGTCGTGCTAGTCCTGTCACCAAAAATCCACATTTGTGTCCAACATTTGGTTTTCATCTGAATGCGTATTATTCATCTCAGTGTATTGTATGTATTGAACTAGGTTTTTATGCGGGATGGCTTTTGTTACTTTGCCCATACTACAATATTTATAGCTTGCTGCATCTGATCAAATGAAATCGCCAAGCGCTGAAAAAAGGAATATAGACATGATGCGTGAACGATGACAGTTCGATTCGAGTCAGGATTTAGTTTGGCCCCAAAAAAGCTGGTGCCTTTTAAGATGAAGTCAGCTGCATGTGCTTTCACAAACTCCTTTCTTAGACGTTACTTTCTTGTCCAAAAACATAATAATCATTCACTTCCTACAGGGATCCAGCCATCATGTTTTCCATTTCTTTCCTTGGGCGGCCCCTGGACCCCTCTGACCCATCCAAATAGGGTCTATATACCAAACCTGGCCCCGGAATAGTGGCAACACGTTTTTATTTAGAATCTGTTTTTAGGCATTCGTCAAGGATGCCCGCTCTCTCCGTCCAAAAGCATGAAGCAACAGGAAGGGAATGTCTACGCGGCCTCTCTGCCAGCTTCCCAAGACGAGAGAAAATGAAAACATATTTCTTATTAACAAGAATCGATGGTGACTGCTTGACTTGAGACTTTCTCGTACAAGCAAAGTCGGAGGAGACAGCGCTAATAACAACAAGGCCAACGCGCTCTGCTTCCGAGAATATGCAGCAAAACTGGTTATTTTGGAAGGGGCGCCTGATTTCTAGGACTCTAGCGGATAAGACGGGAGGAGCGCGGTGCCAGAGACGTGATTTGGTTTTGGTAATAGGCATGGAAGTTAAGCCCTTCATAGTCTAAGTGCCTATCTGAAGGGGTTAGGGTACTATCCAAGTGCGGATCAGACATCCTGGACAGCGCTGAACAAGTTTTTGGCATTCTCTCCCCCCTAAAATATTACAAGCAAATGTGTCATTTCTTGGCACGAAAGGAGAAACAAGTAGTAATGGCATGTTTCTCCACATATGAATGTGATTTGGGACAGTAATCTTTGTGTTGTAAGGCGTTTCGTACGGCAAAACTGGGGTGTTGTTTTATTTTAGTCTATGGGAAAATAATGCAAATTGTACTTCTGGAACCAGTGCGGGTTTTCTTAAAGCTAATTTTGTCTTTTGTTATGTCACATTGCGTAACATTTTACCAGCTAAATAAAGTATAATGTCCTGCTCAGACATGACTTGTGACTGCAGGGAGCGGGACATCACCTGCTTGTCTCCATGGAGATAATAATACTAATAATAATAATAATAATAATGGCTTACACTTGAATTGCGCTTTACAAGACTGTGTTACAAAGCGCTATACTGTAGTCAAAAAGCTATTTATAAGTAAAGAAGACATTATTTTGAGGCTCAGAGCTCAGCAAATCAGGCTAGGAATTAGTTATTGAAAAATCCCTCTGACAAAATAAATAAATAGTCCAAGATTGGAAAGTTTGGAGTCTATAGGAGCTTCTAAACGAGTAAAGAAAACCTCATTTTGAGAGAACGGCTCATAAAGTTTTGTAACGTCTGTACACAGCGACTACGGCTGTCTGCCCGGACTGACCGTATTTGTATTACAGCGTCATCTCGGTCGCCTTTCGTGGGACATTTGGATAGGTCTGTGACAGGTCTGTTTTTTTACTCTGACATTAAAGCTGAGGTACCGGACTTTTGTTGTTGTAGAGTACATTTATTTAGGCATCACACAGTGTGTTGTTAACACAACAAAAAACAGTGGCATTGTCGTCACCCAATTTTTCATTGAGCGACGGAAGATAGAAGCAGAATTTAAATTTATGCAATTAATTTGCTTCAACAATTCTGGTGTGCAGGAGGGATTGTGACAGCTAGTTTGGGTTTGGGCCAAAACCTAACATTTTATTTTTTGAACAGGACAAACCAGGTTTAAGAGGCTAAGAGAGAAAACTAGCAAAATATCTCAATATTGACGACTACATGTAAAATGCATATTTTCACCAGCCGGGTCTTGCCTGAAATTTTCGAATCCCGGGCCCGGGATGCAGACTGTCGCTGTGTCATTGGGCAAGACACCTAATCCACCTGACCTGTGCGTGAATGTTTGGTCATAGTGAGCGTTTGGTGTTATTACTTTGATAACATGTTGCTAAAATAAAAGCATTATTGTGTCGAGCTAAGTATTGTGGGTCTTTTTGGTTTTGCGGGTATGTTTGTTCATCATTTGAGTTCTACGTCAAAGCAACACAGAATGTTCTGCACTGTGGCTTTAAAGAGACTATACCAAATGTTGAACCTTTTTAGTCAAAATGTGACAAAATGGGTATTTTTAACATCACGGCCGTCCTTCAGTGTCAATATGTGACGAAAAAGGTAAACCCCTTTTTTGTCACATATTGACTATTTGGGTTGACCATACACAACATCAACAAATCATAATATGGCACAACCTTCACGCATCAGGCTGATTTTTTTTCACAAATGACTACTTTTACAACATGCTTTTATTGGACAAATATCATTTTACCGTACAAAAGGGAAAGAAATGTCAGGTACAGCTCCTTTAAGTACAGTTATGTCACACATTTCGCATACACGTTCCTGTTCTTAAACTCAAGACATCCTTTTTTTTCCCCTGTCATTCCGTCTGTGGGATAAGTGATTTGACGAATTATTTTGTCTTAAGTATCAGCATTGGCAGCCTGTGTCCATGTGAAATCATCTGCTCACTGGAGACGTGCCCGGGCTCTTGTATCTGTTTGGCTTTGTGCGAGTTGTTTTTCGTGAATCATTGCCTTATAAGGTTTGACAAAAACTTCCCTCCACAAAAAAGAAAAGAAAAAAAAGCCTTTGAGACAGAAGTAGCTATAACGTTGCTTCATCACATCGCTATCTCTTCCTAACTTTTCTTTCCCCTTCTTCCGTACTTCAGAATTCTCATTTTCATCCCCATTGCCGTTCGCCGCTCTTTGCGTACGTTCGCCGGCTCACCCACTGTTTCCAATCAGCTGCCTTTGTGGAGAGCCAGTTTGGGGCCCGCTAATGCCAGCACATGACTCCGATTGGCAGCACATTTGTTACATATTTTTCCACCCTTGCTACCATGTTGTTTTTTGTTTTTTTTGGTGGTGCGATGATAGAAAAGGTAGAGGATCTCGCAGGAAATGTTTTTTTTAGTGAAGACCGCAGCCAGGCTTAAAAACACACAGATTGAGCTTTTGCTACATTCCAAAGTTGACATATCAACTGCAAAATCAAGGCTTAAAATCAGCCTGTTGTGTATCTCAGCACTGCTCTAACATTGGAAATATTGTAAGGCGTAAGAGACTGGGCTGCGCGTGGTTTGGAGTTGGCCTGGAGCGCCCTCGGCAGGCGATAGTAGGGAACGGCACATTATGAAACAACGAAAACAACAAAAACTTTCAACAAAAATATATTGCAAGTTTTCTGTCATTTTATGTTTTATATAAAAATAAGTTCATCTTGCGCATAATGGCCAAAATTGCCGATATTTTCAGCGACAAAATCTAAATAGTGGATAGACCCAGATTTCAATGTATGGTTTCATTTTATTTCAGGATTTTTGACATAGGGCCTCATTCCATAGTTATCCAGAATGTTGTTGATGTCTGGAGATATTTTGTTCTTAAATTCATGCAGTTCTTATATTTGAAGAGTCTAGTGGCGCTAGGCTAGGGCAAGGCTAAAGCATTTCTATGGTATCAGTTAGCCTGCATTAAAAACAGTCTGACCCACTCCACAGTGCACCTGAGGTAAATCACTTATAACACCAGACTAACCATATAAATGTCTGTGTCGACAGAATCATTTTAACCATTTTGCATTTAAAATAACTTATATTTGAGCAGCATCAGCTTCGTGGCTGTAAGCTAACACAGCGGCGGAGTGATCTGCGAGAAAATAGTCCCTCAAAATGCGGTAATTCATGTGATACAAGGTCAGTTATATTTCAAAAATGATTCTATTAACACAGACATTTATATGGTTAGTCTGGTGTTATAAGTGATTTGCCTCAGGTGCACTGTGGAGTGGGTCAGACTGTTTTTAATGCAGGCTAACTGATACCATAGAAATGTGTTAGCCTTGCCCTAGCCTAGCGCCACTAGACTCTTCAAATATAAGAACTGCATGAATTTAAGAAAAAAATATCTCCAGACATCAACAACACTCTGGATAACTAGGAAATGAGGCCCAATGTCAAAAACCCTGAAATATCCCTTTAAGGTTAGGGCCAGTGGTTGTATATGGCTCTCTAATCCACAACACAACTGGGTTAGAGAGATTTTGGACTAATGGCACTTCTGCTCAATGGTAAATTTTCTGACTAATGAGACGTCGGACTAATGGCAGGACACGTGGATGTATAATCTGTCAATATTTGTGAATGAATACTCGTGGGAAAGACAGCTGCTGTGTCTCGCCATATTGTATTGTATAGACCAATAGACTAGCTTACAACGGTTGATTTGTCTTCGTATCGTTGTTTAGGTCGAACCACAAAAACGTCCTCAGAAACAAAGCTATTCATCTTTTTTTCCCCCATCGCAACGTCCAACATTTCCATCACCCACTGCCTCTTTCATTACATTAGCCTTTAGCGCGCGGTCATGCTAACCCCGCTAACCTCAATAAAACGGCCCTGATTAAGGCCTGCGCGCCGGGGCCTAGCGGGGGTGAGGTGTCAAGCCATGCGCAGCCGGCAAATCTCCAGCCCCAACGCAAAGAAGATTAGGCAACTTTTTGCAAGATATTAGCCGTTCAAAAATGAGAAAAATGTTGCTAATCCTCTTGTCGAGCGCTAAGGCCCGGTCAGACAAGGCGCTCTTTTGTTTAAGTGTGCGTGCGTGTGTGTATGTATTAGGTACAATGGGGACAAGGAGGATGTGGAATTAGCCGGGACTTGAAAGACTTCCATGATAATTATTGCTCAAAAAACAGGAAACAATACGTTGTAATAGAATGTGATGTGCGCCTGGAATTAGGAATGAAAAGGCTCGAGTTCATGGAAGTTCTGTGCGTTGTTGTAATTTTGCTATTAGGGAGATAACGTGTTGGCGCTACACCTGACTTGTTTTCATCGTATAGTGGGGCAAGAAAGAAAAAATAAAATAAAGAGTTTTGTCCTCCAGTGCAGTGACAGCGGCCTGACGGCGTGTGAAAGCATGTGATGTTACAGGTGTGGAGAGCAAGGGATGAAGGAGAAGGGCCACCCATGTGACCACCCACTGTCTGCAAGTCAGGGAGAGGGCCTTGTCTCCGCTCAGGGAGAAAGTTATGCAGCGGCTGGACTGGGAACTCATGCACGGGGCTTATAACACGGATTTACGACGGTTAGAAAGGGGCAAATGAGACAGAATCAAGGGCAGAGAGGTTCAGCGGTCTGGTAGATGCAGCAGATGAGTGTTGTTTTCATGTAGTCATCTCTAAGACCAATCAGTGAAAGTATAAAAAGTAAGCATTGGTTGTTCACAAAGGGTGTCAAAGTAACATAAATGGGAGGTTGAATGACTATGGCCTGGCTAGAATCCTGCCCTTGTCGTTTCATAGTAAAGACAGGCTGGAGTAGACACTTTTTTGAAAAGACTTGATTACATATCCGCAAAGTCTGCAGTTGCATACACAAGGAAATGCACACAAATAGACGCAGTGAAGCTTGAAATGGTGCCAAGTTAAATTACACTGCCTAAATCCCCATAAAAAAGTCACCACAGAAAATAAAGCTCTGATATTTGGTTGCAGCGCCTTTTTAGCTTTGATTACAGCACACGTTCGCTGTAGTATTGTAAGCTTCTGCGACGTCAAACATGTTGATCCAGTATTTTTCACCAAGAAATCGCATTGATGATGGAAGAGTGTGCCCACAGATCCCAAAGATTCTCAATGGGGTTAAGGCCTGGACTCTGGCATTGTCGTCTTGGAATATGCCCATGCCGTCAGAGAAGAAGAAATCCATTGATGGAATAACCTGGTCATTCAGGATGTTCAGGTAGTTCAGCTGATCTCATTCTTTGGGAACTTAGTGTTGCTGAAACGAGACCTGACCAACTGCAGAAACCCCAGATCAGAGAAGTTAGACATTCTTTTTTTATTATTATTATTCTTTTAAAATTCGTTTGTTGGTGGTATGACTGTCAACAAAGATTTGATGCAAGCGTTGTTCTTGTTTTCCCGATTCTAACAGTGGTTACCGCATGGTGGAAATGGTTCGTTTAAAGAGTCCATTAATGACAGAGCGGTAATCTATTCTAAAGTCCATTTAAAAGTGTCGGCTGCATGGAAAAAACTGCGGGAACTGCGGTACCACCGTGCCAGACACATCACCCTAACCACCCTTCTTATCTGTGTGGCAAACATTAAAGGGATATTTCAGGATTTTTGACATTGGGCCTCATTTCCTAGTTATCCAGAGCGTTGTTGATGTCTGGAGATATTTTTTTCTTAAATTCATGCAGTTCTTATATTTGAAGAGTCTAGTGGCGCTAGGCTAGGGCAAGGCTAAAGCATTTCTATGGTATCAGTTAGCCTGCATTAAAAACAGTCTGACCCACTCCACAGTGCACCTGAGGTAAATCACTTATAACGCCAGACTAACCATATAAATGTCTGTGTCGAATAATTTTAACCATTTTGCATTTACAATAACTTATATTTGAGCAACATCAACTAAGCTAACGCAGCGGCGGAGTGATCTGCGAGAAAATAGTCCCTCAAAATGCGGTAATTCATGTGATACAAGGTCAGTTATATTTCAAAAAATATTCTATTAACACAGACATTTATATGGGTAGTCTGGTGTTATAAGTGATTTACCTCAGGTGCACTGTGGAGTGGATCAGACTGTTTTTTAATGCAGGCTAACTGATACCATAGAAATGCTTTAGCCTTGCCCTAGCCTAGCGCCACTAGACTCTTCAAATATAAGAACTGCATGAATTTAAGAAAAAAAATATCTCCAGACATCAACAACACTCTGGATAACTATGAAATGAGGCCCTATGTCAAAAATCCTGAAATATCCCTGTAAGGCGAGACATTGCAGGTGAATAGGAAAACTTTTCAATTTAAAAATATATCAATTGAAACTTTTGCTGTAGATTGCTTGCATAAATATGAGAAAAGCATGTATTGCAAGTTTTTGGTTATTTTATGTTTTCATGTAAAATATAAGGAGTTTTATTCCTAAAAATGCTCAAAATGACCTATATTTTCAGAAATCTGAATAAGGGATTGAGCCAGGTTTAGATGTATGGTTTTATTTGTTGACATACTTGTTACAACGAATTTTTCAGAGAGGATTTTGGATATCTTGTTTTAAAATAGGGGTCGCCTCCCTCGGGAGGTGCTCCAGGCATGTCCTATTGGGAGGAGGCCTCGTGGAAGGCCCAGGACACGCTGGTGGGACTATGTCTCCGAGCTGGCCTGGTGTCGTCTGGGGTCCCCCCAGAACAGCTGGAGGAGGTGTGCGTGGATCGGGAAGTCTGGGCATCTCTGCTGAGACTGCTGCCTCCGCGACCCGGCCCCGGATAACGCGGAAGAAAATGGATGGATGGATGGATGGATGGATGGATGTTTTAAAATAAGCTGTTTTTTAGTTAAGAAGTCTATAAAAAATGATATTTCGCCTTGTTGTTTTGACATTAAAAACTCAATCAGGCTTGGAATTAGATATTAAAAAATCCCACTAAAAAAAAATGTCGTCGCACCAATGAGAGAAAAATGCATTTTGAGAAAATTGCTCTTGAAATTACAATTTCCAAAATAAATCTGTGGAGAAACATTGAATCAGTGGATAATTTATTTTGAAGATTAGGTATTTTTTTGTTTCCAGGTGAAAGTTTATATGTTAAGAGACCAATTTGCCTGCAGTGTCTCCCCCTTAAGAGCCTTTACTCTCAACACGCCCCACTGATGCCCTGAAGTCACACAGCCGACCCTCGGAGCAGGGTTGGTAGCACTGTGGTATTTTTCACAGGAGCCCTCCCTGTGATGCTAAGCCTCATCTGCCCCCTCCCCTGTCATCGCCGCGCTCCTGTCACCCCCCGTCACCCTCGCTGTCCCATCGAGAGACAGCCCCCCCGAACACCAGACAGCCACGTGAGTGTGTCATATGGAACAGATTTAGTCCTAATGACCCCCTCGTCCCGCCCGGTGCCCACCCCTCTCCAGACCAAACCTCCCCTGTCCTGCTCAGTATCATCCTGTCCGCACCAGGAACTAACTGTCCCGAAGACAGATAACCTGGGCTTTCCAAATTACCCGCAAGCATTCGGAAAATATACAAAATGCTACTTATGTTCTCAGAAATGACGAATGCTTTCATCTAAATTAGCCACCGAGAGATGAATGAGAGACAAAACATGACATTCTTTAAAGATTGGGCAAATGTGTTGTAGAAGTGAATACAGTGACACACAGACGACCTGTTTTGACTGACTTAATTTTTGCTTCCCAGAAACTATTTGTACATCGAGACTGAAACAGTGCAAACATTAGCACAGTAATAGTAATCTTGAAATCTTTCGAAAGGGAGGTGGATTTTTAGCGGAGAATATGTTGCTACTTGGATCTGGCGTACCTCATTCTAGCCAAGTCTCAAAATGTAGCTAAAACGAAAGCGCGAAGTTGGTAAAACGATTAATTAACTTTAAACAATGGTGTGTTCGTCAGTGTGTAGCAGCACATCTCCAGTTTTTAATCATCGTTGTGTTGTTAACAAGTAGCACAACACAACTTGCCACATGATTGGTCCAAAAAACAAACATTGAGATGGGAGTTGAGGGTGCTGACATTGCTGTGATACTACCAATGGCTGCTGGCTGCTCTGCTTTGTGACCGCAACACTGGAGGCCACCGTTGCTCCGCCATTGCTGTAGTACCGCCAAATAACCGCTAGTCCCCATTGGAATGCATTGCACTTTAGACACGTTAAAAACAACTTTAATGCCCGGTGCCTAATTGTTTGGAACTGTCTACAGCTAGATATTCCTCCTGTGATTACGCTGGGTTAGACACAATCAGAGGCACCGGGCTGGTTATCGTAGGATACATTTGAGAAATCTCGTACTTAATGAGGGTCGGACTGTTAGCATTGGAGCTGCGCGAGCTACACGTCATGCAAGGGCCGAGTCTACAGTGAAGATCCCGACCTTATGCCCTTATTAGGAACATGCTTCGTCAGAGCTGGGGAGGAGGAGTCTGTAAATCCGCCATGATTTCCCCCTCGAACGTGGTCATTGTGGTAAACGGGGAGGAGTGAGTAATGACGGTCTATTCATAATATGTCGATGGATACTACCAACTAGTGGCTTGGCACAACTCTAGAAAGAGTGGTACAACATGGAATCCCACTTTACAATAAACTTCAAAACTTTTAAAATGTCACAAACAACTTTAATGGTTCCAAAGAATTTTATTGTTTCCACAGCTAGAGTTTATTTATCTTTACCATGCTGGATTACGCGCTGTCGATTTTTAAAGTTTGAGACAATAATCCCTCCCTCCTTTTTTAAGAACACGCTCCTGCAGGAGGCATCTGACGAGCCGTCATGGACTCTCTGTCCATATTACTAATGCAAATGGTGAGAAATGGACTCAGGGCTAACGAATCAATTTCAGGCTTTCAAGATGGATTTTTGGGAGAGTTGAAAACTCTCAAAATCTTGTGAAAATCCATCTAGCAGTGCAAAGCAATATAATCTGCCCTCTCATGCACATAGCTGTGCTTTCTGGACTGTGTTGAATGAGGTGCAAAAGTTTATTGAATGGATCAACTTTGCCACTTGGATTTCAGGAGGTTGACGGCGTGTTACAAAAAAAAAAAAAAAACGTTTGAGCTTTAAACACATGGGGATAAAAAGGGTGAAGAGAGTGCATCTATACGAACGTCTCCAAGGGCTGTGATCAAGAGTCCAAGATTGCAGACCAGGATTTGCTACGAACAGCAACGAACTGGAGACAGGAGAATGGGGAAATAAAATCTTCCTTGCTGAATTTTGTTATTTGTTTAAATCCCTATCAACTCCACTGACACTACTTGTCTCCGCAATGATACCCCGCTCGAGTGTCCACCTCTCCGGACTTTTTGACCTTCACCCCCGTCCCTCCTCATCCCACCCTATACAGGCTACTTACCCTATCTCAACTTTTGACACGGGAGCATTCTGTCACGTTAGCGCATCGCCGTGCCACAGATATCCCAACCAGACCCCCTATCATCGCCCTCCTCTTCCTCATTCCGGTATCTGTCCAATACAACGCTCTATGCCCGTTAATTAGTAACCCGGCTCGACAAGGATAGCATGAAACTTTGAGTGGAACTGGCGACCTCTGCAAATGTCGACTTTTGGTGAGTTGAAAATGCATGGCATGGGGTCTTTACACTGCAGTATCCCTGCTTGTTGCCAGACATAGACAGTTGACAAGATAGACTGGGTTCTTCTGACTGTGTTAAATAATTTTCATATAGGCTTATTGTCAACAGGACTGGGTTGATTGAGAAGAAGATGTTTCGCTTCCATCTTCAGCTTGTACTCGCTCTTGTCAGTTTAAGTTAAGACATACGTTTTTGAAGACAGGAGTGAAACGTCCTCGACCGTCCAGTAGACGATATTTGAACATCTTTACTATGATGAAAGATTCCTTGATTAACGAGAGCCCATATTACATTCCGCTTTCAGTTGCGAGATGAGTGGCTTACATTTTTCTTAACCCTTTTGCTATTTATAACTTTACTGGAAGTGGATTTTTTGTCCCTCAAAGTATAGCTATAATTTACTTTTAGTTTTGACGTAGAAACAAGGTCTCTACCGGCCCATCAGTGTACCCTCAAATAACATTGCCCCTTCGTTCCATCTTCTTCAATAACTGACCCCAATTGCCAGCATCTATCGTTCCTCGTTTAACTCTTCCATCCTCGTCAATTGCGCAATAATTGTTTGTTTTTTTGTGGGATGTTCCTGCGGCCTCTCCGACTGTGTGATCAATAACAATAAAAGGCTGCAGTTATCTGTGTTAGCCTCTTTCAGCGCCGCGAGGATCAATAGTCATCCGTCATGCTTTCACACCCTCAATGTTATCGCTAGAGTGCTGAGATTAGCTCGCGTAGCATCCCGCGCCGGTGTTTGTCTGCAGCTATGTAGGTTAGCGGGGGTGGGGGGCTATGCGTGTGTCCGGTTTCAAATGTGTCGGCATAGCAAGCTAGCATTAGCAATTGTCGAGGCGTATATAATATTGTGTAATTTTGGTGGATTGACTGGTCTACACATACAAGCTAATCATTCATTTGGGATAATTTTTGTCACGCTAAAGGAGTCTGGCTATTTGGTCTTGTACTTTGGTTGTGTTATGAACTGGCTGTTCTGTGGTCAGAAGGGAAACCGACTAACGCAAAGTCATTATGTTTTTGTGCTGGAAACTTCCCCCAAATTGTAAAAGTATTAATCAAATTGAAAATGGCTCATTGCACATTGTGGCTACGCTAGTTCTGCTAACATGAAATTGCTTGTTCCAGTACTTCCTGTCCTTAGATATCCGAAAATAAGCTTAGACCCATTCAAAAAAGCACATTAATTTCATAAATTCCCGTGGTGGGAGGTGAGGAAGATGATCACTTACATAAATGTAGGATGTAAATGTCAGCGGAGGAGTAGCTAAAGGCTAATATGCAATGGTAAATGGTCAAATTTATACAGCGCCATTTTACCTGCTTTAGTATCACCCATTGATACGTTCACTCATACACCAGTGTACGCAGACACTAAAGGCAAGGTGGGTGAAGTGTCTTGCCCAAGGACACAACAACAGTGTGGGATTAGAACCGCCGACCCGCCGATCACAAGACGGCCTGCTCTACTTTCTGCTCCATTGTCGCCCCAGAATGTAAAATTAAACCAAAATAAATGAGTAGACAATTGTTTTCTTATGGAGATTTGTTCATATTTGAGGCACCATTACAAAATCATAAAATAAAATCATTTCTGAAATTAACCTAAGCCCCATCTCTGCTTAAGTATTTACTTCATACATTAAGCTCTTAACCAGAGTAAGAAATCATCTACCAGGAACTCGCTGTTCACTGCGGATTATTTTGAGAATGTGCATGCTTTAATCGGGTCTAAACTAATTCTAATAGGAAATGAATTAGGACGGGAAGTACTGGCACTCACAACTCCGTGTCAAAGTTGTGAGTGCATCTATTTGCAAATTGCAAATAGATGTGTCCCAAATGAATCCGGCTTAATGCAGAAGGGCTGATGCAGAAAGAAATACAAATGCCAATCTCTACTTCTTCACTAGCGCACGTGTCAGTATCCCCTTTTACCCTCTCTGTGATCGGTGTTGAACTGCGGTCTCTCGCCCCGTCACTCCGGTACACTGGCTCATCCATATCCAGCTCTGTCACTGAGAGCAACCGGCCCCATCCTTCAAGCTGCGGCCATCTTTCAACCCCGCACCACTCTCCCCATCCGTCTGTCAGGGCAAGACTTGACTTCTGACCCCCAGAGGCCCGCCCATCTAGTTACCCCCGGCCCCCGCGCTGATTGTGTCATTGACCGCCGCGGCTCGTGTGTCCGTGCCGAGCGTCTACGGTTTCACTCGGGAGAGAGGAGAGGCATTGTGTGTGGTTTTGAAGAGAGGAGATAACTAGCAGTGATAGAGAGTTACACATTTTTAAACATAACCGCAGTCTTTTTGGTGCTATGTAGTGACTTTCGGATTCTGGAATATGGTGATGTCAAGCAACAAAGGCGTATTGATCACTCTGAAAAATTCAAAGTTTCCCTTTGACTTGGACTCCGGTATCCCTCACTCCTGACCCAATCAAACACCATTCTCTCCAGGTCCGCAAAGTAGCTCAGGGTTGTCTGAGTCTAAGGCTTTGTAAACAAGAAAAATAGTCAAAGTCAAGCCGCACCCCATGTCTGCAGGTTTTGGTAGGTTTTTTAGTTATGTTTTTGGTGGGTTTGTCTGAGACCCGGCAACCCTGATGTAGCTACAGTTGTAGTCAAAATAATAGCAGTGTGTTTAAAAATGTTAGTTAAGCAAAAGATCTTCATAATAGATTTATGTATCTAAATCAAAAGATGAAGAGAAATGTATAATTTCTTCAAGTACTTTGTAGAACATTTTAAAACATGAACATTGGGCTGTTCAAAAAAATAGCAGTGTCTGCATTTGTCTTTACAAGCTCAATGTGTACTACATAAAAAAGAAATTCCCCGTAGGATTTAGCTTTCCTGTGAATCAATAAACTAATATTTAGTTGTATGACCACAGTTTATTAGAACTGCTTCACATCAGTGTTGCATAGAGTCAACCAACTTCTGGTTCCTGTCAACAGGTATTCCAGCCCAAGATGCTTTGACAACATTCCACAATTCCTTGGTTTTGTATCAGAAACTGCATTTTTGATGTCACCCCACAAGTTTTCTATGGGATTAAGGTCCGGGAATTGGGCAGGCCACTCCATAAAATTAATTATCTTGGTCTGGAACAAAGATTTAGCTTACTTACTGGTGTGTTTGGGGTCATTGTCTTGTTGAAACACCCATTTCAAAGACATTTCCTCTTCAGCAACATGACCTCTTCAAGTATTTTGATATATCCAAACTAACCCATGATCCCTGGTATTCGATAAATAGGCCCCACGCCATAGTTAGAGAAACATGCCCATATCATGATGCCTGCCCCACTATGCTTCACTGTCTTCAGAGTGGACTATGGCTTGAATTCAGAGTTTGGGGGTCGTCTGACAAACTGTTTGCAAACTGTCTGCTGACCCAAAAAGAGCAATCTTTCATCAGTCCACAAAATGTTTCTCCATTTCTCTTTCGGCCAGATGATGTGTTCTTTTGAAACTTGTATCCTCTTCAGCACATGTCTTTTTGTAACAGTGGGACTTTGCGGGGGCTTCTTGCAAGTAGATTAGCTTCACACAGGCGTCTTCTAACTGTCACAGTACTCCCAGGTAACTTCAGACTGTCTCTGATCATCCTGGAGCTGATCATTGGCTGAGCCTTTGGAGTTCTGGCTATTGTTCGATCCATTCGAATTCTTCTGCGTCTCTGTGTTTTTGCTTTCCATTTTAACGCGTTGGAGATCATTTTAGCAGTTTTAACCCCTCCAATCAAACTTTTAACAAAAGAACAGTACTTCTGAACAATGTCTTGAACGACTCATTTCTCTTCAGGATTTCAAAGTGAAATGCATGTATTGTATAACATGTGCTGACTTCCTAAAATAAGGGCCACCTGATTCAAACCTGTTTTTCCACAGAATGATTGACCTCACCAATTGAACTCCCCACTGCTATTATTTTTGAACACACCCCTTTCAATTGAATATTCAACTACACAGAAGTAAGAGCACGCATACCATGAATGCTGGGTCTGTCTGTGTTTCTAAGAATCGACTGCACCTACTGGTAAATTGCTGTCCATGTAGTTCTATGATTTATACCAACAACTGTGAATAATCTGGTTAGTCATGTTGGACTGCTATTATTTTGAACACTACTGTACTGTCGGACATTGGCGCAAGTTGTAGTAGCCAAGATTCGGTGGATGTTTTTGCCTGTTGTTGCTCTGCAGAAGAGAAAGGAACTCTATACCAAGCAGGATTCTGGCGGGAAAAGAGACGGCTTCGTAGTTTTTTGGTAGGACCGCAAGCAATGTATGTGCAGGCGCTACGGCACTTCGGAGATTCAAAGATCACTCAAACATGCAGAAATGGCTAAAAAATCCAGTTCCAGATTTTGATGACGGAACAACATTGGTTAATCTCATATCCTGAACCGCTTGCTAACGTTTGGCTTTCGGCCCACAACATCCATATTGAGACACGAGTGGCTTGACCAGTTTTCTTGACCAGAGTGGAATAACGAGTGTCGGCGGAGTAGACCGTACATACATACGTACATAAACATACAGACTCTCACCACTACTATCCCCTTTGAACGAGCACATGTCTTCACCCCGTGTTCGTAAGATTTATGGACCTATTTTTCAGCCACGTTTAGCCCGCGCTCCTGTGTCTCTCCGGGGATTGACACTAGGACTCGCTCATTTTCATCTCATTCTCTCTTAACCCGGTCCCGTCCGTTTCGCTGCCCGTTCCCCACCCACAGTTTCTGCCTAATGTCCAGACTGATGAACGCAATTTGGTGCTTTGCCCGATGTACCCAATCCGATGGTACGCTCGTTGGCTGTTTGATTAATGGCCAGAGCTAAAGAAGCGTCAGAAGTAGCGAGCCTCCTGTACGTGCGCGCATTTCCAACCCAGACACACATGCCACCAGCTCGCCATTGTAATTGATGACCAAGGGCAACCATTTGCAAACCAAACACATGGGGGACAGAGACATAGGATAGGTTTAAAATCGGAATTCAAGGCTATCTATTTGAATCCAACGCCTTTGCAAAAGTGATGGTGCGGATTCTGGTATTGGAAGTAGCAAGTGAGACAGAAGAAAATGCTGTTAAAGATTTGTTTTAAAGTTTTCATGATTAGCATTAGCAAGTTTAGATAGACTTTTTTTTAAATGTGGACCCAAAGGGGAATATGTACTCTACATTTGACTCATCCAGCAATCCTGTCGGGCAGTCCGTCAGGCGCAATGGCTGACCGCAGTTGAACGCCCAGAGAAACGCCTCCAGATCTTGAGCTAGCTTCACTATATGTAATACCCTGCAGGAGAATAAGTCTATGGTACACGTTGGGTTTGGACTGACTTTGCAGATCATTCAAACAAATCTTTCAAAACATGAAACACAATAAATGACCAGGCGCAGGCAGAAGCTAAAGCTTATTGTGCCTGCCTTTAACACTTCACATTAAACGGACACTCAGAGATTTATATGATATTTGTGTAGTGTTGGTAGAGTTTAAATATCGTCGTCTGCAATGTCAGCAATACATCACAACTTTTTCCATATGTTTTTATGCCTCCAGTTCAAAACTAGGACTAGACGACGACCGATTCCAGATTAGACTAGGACAAACGCATGTTCTGTTGAATATTTCTATATATGTTTTTGTCATAATAGTCTTTAATGATTATATGAAACTGTGTTGATTGTGATCTGTGCTTTGGGGTTGATTTGAATTGGGCGGACATTTTACTGCATCATTGTCCTTACTCTTGGAGTCCACTGGGGGCAGTGTGTTAGGAGTCAGATGGCGCAGACGCAGAAGAAGTGTCAACAAGGAGACGCCTACTTCCTATGTTTATAAAAGGCCAACCCACGGGCCTTCTCTCTCTCTCTCTCTCTCGCTCCCTCCTGGCTGGTTAAGATGGGTCAGCTGCATAACTTTGTTTAGTCTGTAAATTCAGGGAATAAAATAATGATTTGATTTTAATAGAACGAGTCTCCATCTTTTCTCCATTTTAAAGAACACATTAGTTCTTTAACAGATCAACTTTTACTCAGATAAAGCAAAAGCATGAAGCCGCCCTCCCTTATTGGTATCATCTCCCATATGATAACACAATAACAATTAAAGACATTCCTCCCCATCTCCAAACTGAACTCTGTCACTAGCCTCTTGCAAGAGCTGCAGTAGCCCGGGTGCGAACATTTTTTTTTCATAGGATAGTTGGTACACCGTGTGCATTCATCATCCAATCAGAGATGTATTAAGATTAGGCACCCGCCCCACTATCCTTACAGTTAGTGGCTAGGGCAGGGTCAGGGTTAAGCTCTCTCATGACTTGTGATTGGCTGATGTACCAACTGTCCTACAAAACTTGTTTTCTCAGCCTGGGTGGCAGTTGTAGCGAGGTTAGCATGGCTGTCAAGTCTCGAGTTTTGGCTGAGAAACTACCATATTTTACCTCTCTTGGAGCTTGGTTTGGGGTGTTGGGACTCGCAGCGGGCATGGAAAAATGTCCTTAACTTAAAGTCCATAACTTGACAGGTCTGGGGGAAAGTCTCCAGCTCATAGTCTAGTCTCATCTTTTGTCCGCTGTCCTCTGCCTCATTACAGCGTGTCACATTGATATGAAGGGTTCGGGGCGCCGCGGTGACATGCTCGGAAGGCACCATAAATATTTCATCAGGCCTAATGGAAATCGTCAGCGCACTAATTGCCCCCAACATTATCACATTATCAGCGCGGACATCCCCCCCTTCCTCAGCCTCCTCCCTCCCTCGCTGTCTCCTCTGCAGTCTTTTCATGTCACACGGGGAGAGGAAGAGGTTATTGTAGTCCTATGATGTGTGTTTGGGTCATATCATGTCACGTCCTTTCATCCGTTCTTTCAACACAATGGGAATACGTCTATTGTCGGGCATCTTTGGTTCTATTTTTGGAGACCGTGCCATTTTGTCATGGGAATTTTTTCTTTTTTTTTTTTTTACCTCTTGGGCAAATTATGTCAGGAAATTACACTAGTATTTTTACATTGAGGATCGCATATCAGCATATCTTTGCTTCCAAACGTTTCCGCCCCCACAACTTTTCTCATTTTCAAGCCATTATTTATTCATATGAGTGAAAGTCATTTTGCCCTCTTGTAGTATTTTGTGACTGCACATGTTTAAAGAGACCACTTTGTGCTGTATTTTTAGCGATCATAAACCTGGAAGTACACACCGTTGCTAAAAAAATAAAAAAAACATTAGCTTGGTGCTGTACTTCCCATGCTGCTCTGCTCATTGAATAAGATGTGAAATGTGTTTATGATCATCCCTAGACTATTACGAATTATTAGGGGACCACAAATAACAATTCAAACAATGACTTGCTCCCCGTTTTACTTTGAAAATGGGAAAATAAAATGTTGTAGCGTCTGACTGTACAAGACTTCACTCATAATTCCACGCTTCCAAGTGTTGTGTGAGTGTTTGGTGATGGTCGGCAGAGGTGGGCAGAGTAGCCAAAATATTTACTCAAGTATAAGTGAGAAGTAGTGACCCCAATAAATATTCAAGTAAAAATTTAAAAAAAAGAACTAGGAGAAAATATATCTTGTGTACTGTGAATAACTGTCTGATTTATGTTTCAGTGACAAACAATTATCACAAAATGTATGAAAAAATATATATTTCTGAAGAAAAAGGGGGCACAAATTGCATGTTTTTTTTACTCATGTAAGAGTAACAAAGTGTCTACGATGCCGTCAGACGGTCAACTCTGCTCAACATAGAGGCGCGTTTTTAAGAGTGACTTAAAACTCTAAATGGATGAGGCTGATCGAATGCTCAAAGGGAACTCGTTCCAAAGTGTGGGTCCAGCCACCGCAAATGCCCTGTCACCTCGTTTTTCTTTTTCTTAGAGCGGGGACACGTTAAAAGCTGTCGGTCAAGTGGTTAAGGTTAGGGCCAGGAGTTGGAAAACGCTTAAGTTTAGAAACAGGAAACTAATTAAGGTTAGGAAAATGGTTTGGATTAGGTTTATTTAGCAACAGATGATGACTGAGGCGACCATTTTAAATCAAGTAATCATTTATGTTTTCTCTCAAACCAATACTAAGTGAAAAAACAGCATGTTGAGCTGTTCAAGACAAAACAATGTGGTGCGAACTCTTGGCCAGAGGACGTCTTTTTATGCATTATCATAAGGAGATAGCAAAATAGCAAAAATACCAGCAGTCAGACTGCCAAAGAGCAAACTTACTTTTTATTTATTTTATTTGACCTTTATCTAACCCGGAAAGTCACACTGTGATAGGAACCTTTTTTTCAGGGGAGTCCTGGCCCAAGAGGGGAACCTATTGTACATGTTTTTAGTGGTAGGGGAAACCGGAGTACCCGGAGGAAACCTACGCAGACATGGGGAGGCATGTTCTCCACACAGAAAGGCCCCGTCCACACTGTAAGAAATAATATGGTAGTTCAACTTAAAAGTCTTCGTTAAGTTTCTGCCATAAAGAGTTGAGCTCATTGAAACAATATTGGCACCTTCAATCAACTAAAACAAGTAAGTTATAAATGGTTCATAAATCATTGCTAGAAATTGTTACAACTCAATAGTTTCAGTTTAAACCAACTAGCATGTTATGTTGTGCAAACGTTAAACTTATATTGCTTCTCCATATTAAGGCAAGTGTATGCGTTATTTAAACTCACAAGCCTAAGTTGAAATAATTTTTAACTTACGATCTGATGTCAAAAGAAAACAATGTTTTGACCTCTTTCAACATATCGGGTCAAGTTATGAATGAAAACTCACTCAATGCAGTTGAACGCAACCAAATATATTTGCTACTTGGACACATAATACGTTTTCAATATTGGCACAGCTTATGTGGGAATCGAACCCAGGACCTTCTTGCTGTACCGTGCCGCCCTATTATTGTACTGTATTATAGTATTGTCACTTCATAACAAGAATTTTACCACATAAATAAAATCGAAATACCAGCATTTATTTTACAAACATGAGCCTTTGCTTTGAGCGGCTCAGCTGTCCTCAGACATGACTATAACTTTGCCGGGAGTGGGTACGTCTCCAGCTCGTCGCCATGGAGATGTGACTAAAGTCAGCAGAATTTGAGATTTAAGTTGGATTTGGATGAAAACCTAACTATTCTTTGACTACCCCCTGCAGTAATAGCATTTGTGTGTTGAGCTGGTCATTAGGAGCACGTTTTGTACAGATGGCAACAGTACACGTAGTCCAAAATCTTACACAGTGTGCCTTTAAATAACCTAGATTTCAACAAATGTTACAGCGTTTCCCAAACTCAACTGTAGATTACACACAGGCAGTACCTAACTAAACAAAGTTGTCAGTGATTTAATCATTTGCTGTGATCCAGCTCTTCTTTCTGATCATGTGACGAGCTGCTTCCTCCTGTCCGGCCGTTTGAAGCCAACGCATGACATGCCCCATTGTCCCGGCATGTGCTTCCTGTGACCCATCCTGTGTCTGTTTACTTGTTGTTATTTACAGCGCACATCTCGCCCTCACGCCATTGTGGGTCGAGCGCCTCTCTCTCCCCTCCTCTCACCCTCCCTCTCGGACGCTTTCATTTAGCCAAAGACAAAACAAGTTAATTAGATCGGAAGTGCGGGACTATCAACGGGGCATCAGTATTCGAGACGAGGAGCGGTCTGGACGCAAAACAGCAGGAAGCCAAACAGTGATTCAATGGAGGAGAGAAAGACCGACTGTTTGTGGAGCCCAACACCACTGTTTGTCTTTTGTGGAGTTTAAAGCAAAGAAACACAGAATTTGCTTCTCCTCGCTGCTGCTTTAGTTTTTTAGTGGGCAGGTTCAAACTACCTAAACACTGTGGTACTAATAGTTCCACTGAGGACACTACAGCACTGGAGTAATATTGAACTGAAGTAACAGTACTCTGACTTGAGTCGAACATTTGGTTCCCGCTGACAGTAAATGCAACAAATTATGTTCTTAACCCTTTATCAGTCACACTAAGAAATAAATATGCAAAAAAATGTGTTTTGATAAAATGGTGTTCCTTTGTCCACATTTAGCCATTTTTCAGTGTTTTATTGTTTAATGATTTATTAATGCTCGCATTTTTTTACTTGCTTTCTACTAGATATCGTACATGAAACAAGATCGTTGCTGTAGTTGTGCTTCGTTTCAATTCATTATATAAACAGTTCAAATGTTTTGTAAGTTTGTAAGTTGGTCTGTGCTAATGTAGCTTTCTTAGATATGAGTTATAGCACAGTCTTTTGTTGTTGTTTCTTTATTTTGCTGCTGTTTTTTGTATTGTTCCTCATTATTCGTTGTTACTTTGCCCTATGATTTGCTACCTTTTAAATGTAAATGCTATTGTTTTGTTGTTGTTGTGGGCGCTTATTAGCCTTTGGCTTCGACCCACTCCCTTTGAGCAGGTCAACTGCTCAAACAAATAAATAAACTAAACCAAAATAAATAAATTAAACTAAACTAAATGACCCAATCAGGAAGGATATACACAAGTCAACCAACCGGTTGACTTGCCCAGTTAGGGTAATTCTCGGCATGAAGTAACTAGCATTAGGCATTCATTGGTGTGCATCTGAAGTTGAATTCTTTTTTCAACAGTATCATCAATTTAGTTTAAAAACATGTTCTTATTATAACACGTAGAATAAAAACATAGCAAAGTGCAACAGTAAACATAACAGAAATCAAGAATTGTAACAAATACAAAACTAAATAAATAATTATAACTAAACAATAATAATTTAAAAAAAATAAAAATAAAATACTATAAATAAAATAAATAAATAATCTCTGGTAACAATATCTGACAAGATGTATGGCATAGACAAATTGACAATGTAATAAAATAGATCAGCGGGTAAAAGTGCAATAGTGCTGGAGGTAGATCTGGGGTTCCATAAAATGTAGGGCAGTCCATTAAGTCTGAAAGAGATAGAACATAATAAACATTACTGTACAGTGTAGGCTCACAAACTGTGTCTAGAGTTATCAGTGCATCAGGTACGTCTATCCATAATAAATGCACAATTGTCATATTGATAATATGTTTACCTTTACTGGGCAACTCAACCGAGCGGTCACACAACTTTTCTGAGGTAACAGAGCATTTCCTCCATTCAACAAAAATATAACCATTAGGAAGTCTAGAACATGAAATCCAACCTTCCCTTAAATGTTAGTGTCACTCGCAGCCATTGCTTAAAGACATGTCAAGACTATACACTTCGGGTTCAGATTCAGCTCATCTCAGCAACAAATATTTGATTACAAAATTGCCCCCCAGTGGATATAATTGCCAATACACATTCTATTCAGTGAGAGGAAGAAGAACAAACAGCTAAAAATGGGGTTTGGTGAGTTTTAATGACAGGAATTTGAGCGTGAAAATGGTCAACCGCCCGTCTTAACTGAGCACGTTTTCTCCAGTTCAGCTTTAACCAAATCTACAAGCATACAGCCTATAGGCCAGGCTAAAGTGATCACAACTGATCCCTTTCCCTCGCATCGTTGTTGCGTTGCCGTCCCTTTTTCTTTTTTATCATCACTCTTCGGTCACTTTTTTCTCGCTCTTTTCTGACACTTTTCTGTCCAACAAAAAGTGACCATATCGTTGCGTTGTTGTGGCTTTTTTTGTCACTTTTTTCATAGAGAACGCATTGTCTTACAAATATGAATTGTAGGACATTCTCATGGGGGTATTCTTTGTAAATGATTGCGTAGGTTTCTAAACATGAAAAAAGGTGTCACATCAAACCTTTAAAATCTAAACAGTGCTTTCTCGACCGCTCATAACATTACCATCTATGTTAAAGTACCATACAAATGTCCACAGTAATGAATTATTTCTGTCTAATGTATGAGTCATTACCCCCCCTCCCCGTAGCCACCCCTCGTCTCTGCCCCGGGGCGGTCAAGCAGAATGGGGATCCTCCGGAGACCTCATATCCTCATATTTACTCATAAACTGTCAGTGCGCCGCTTTGTGCTGCGCTTTTGTTAGACCAACGTGGATTGAAGATGACAAACGCGAGCAGAGGGTGCCGGGAGGAGGAGGGGGAGGGGGGGGGGGTTCGTGGGGGCTGGATGTGAGGTAGGGAGAGGTAGGGGTAAGGGGTCCTATTATCTGGTGCGCAGGGGCCACCTGAGCTAAAGACACTCATTTGTTCCCCAATCGACCCGCCGACCCCCCCGTCTAATTACCTGACAGTTATTTCCAAACGGGGCACCCAGGTAAAGAGGGGACGCGCTCGGCCAGGGTGCGGTGGGGTCTTACACATCTCAAACGTCTCGCAAAGGTGCCAGTACCCAAATGGAGTGTTTCCAAACCAAAGATTTGGTTTATGGTGGATCTGGTTGAACGCTCGGATCGAGAGCTGGGTCTTGGACCAGAGCAGACAGTGAGGCCGATGGGACATATTTTTCATTCGGAGACGATAAAGTATACTTTAAAGGGATATTTCAGGATTTTGACATAGGGCCTCATTTCCTAGTTATCCAGACTGTTGTTGATGTCTGGAGATTTTTTTTTTTTCTTAAATTCATGCAGTTCTTATATTTGAAGAGTCTAGTGGCGCTAGGCTAATGCTAGGCTAATGCATTCCTATGGTATCAGTTAGCCTGCATTAAAAACAGTCTGACCCACTCCACAGTGCACCTGAGGCAAATCACTTATAACACCAGACTAACCATATAAATGTCTGTGTCGATAATTTTAACCATTTTGCATTTAAAATAACTTATATTTGAGCAGCATCAGCTTCGTGGCTGTAAGCTAACGCAGCGGCGGAGTGATCTGAGAGAAAATAGTCCCTCAAAATGCGGTAATTCATGTGATACAAGGTCAGTTATATTTCAAAAAATATTCTATCAACACAGACATTTATATGGTTAGTCTGGTGTTATAAGTGATTTACCTCAGGTGCACTGTGGAGTGGGTCAGACTGTTTTTAATGCAGGCTAACTGATACCATAGACATGCCCTAGCCTAGCGCCACTAGACTCTTCAAATATAAGAACTGCATGAATTTGAGAAAAAAATATCTCCAGACATCAACAACACACATGTAATTTGTAAAGTGTTTATATTGTGTTTTGTATGTATGTTTTGTTCATACATTGTTTTACTTGTGTGACCTGCCTCGGGACTACAGATGTAAATTAGCAGTTTTGCTATAATCTGACACATTTACAATTTGTGTACAACTTGTATATGATTGTTCATTAATGTGTGTTGTCCCGATCAAATAAATCAATAAATAAATAAAATAAATAAACTCTGGATAACTAGGAAATGAGGCCCTATGTCAAAAATCCCGAAATATCCCTTTAACCTTAACATTGTCCTTAATGTCTATTATATGATCTCGGACTACAATTGATGACTATGACAGAATAACACTTAAGGTGCGGCGTTCAAGTAAGGTTGTGCGTGGGACACTTTTACCATCTGTAACTGCAGAAGAATTTGTTTTGTTTTGTTTCAACAGCAACAGACACACTGAGTTGGAAAAAAAACTATTCCACTCCTTAATAAAATTGCCCCGCATCTCGGCAGTCAATGGTTGAAATCCATGTGGCCCGTGAGCTCTTGGGGTCGAAATGGCCTCAAGAAGACCCCGTTGTCGTTCAGTGAAATGGTGATTTGACAAAACAGAACCCCATCTAAGTGTTGTTGTTCTCTTGTTGAGCTTCTTCAGCTGTTAATTAGATAATGAAGAGGTCTAATTACAGAAAGGCTGACACGGAACCTGTGGGAGTTCAAGTCCAAGAGCACGGGACGCTAACACATTAGGGGGCTATTTAAAGGTATTCTGGTGTAGATATGATGGAAACATGTTCGTACTATGCACATATGTATATTTTAGTGATAACGTTTGCATTGCTGATTGATTCATAATTACGTTACATTTTGTCACATTTTTCGTGCTCTTTAGTGGCTTTCGTTGTCACTTTTTTGTGGCACTTTCATCGATTGCTTTTTGAGGAAATGTGCTCGCTTCAGGTGACGGGTTAAGAGGTTATACGTAGTGCAAGCGCAGGCCTCTATAAGTTAAAGCTCAGAGACTGCGTGCTACAGATTCTGAGATTAAGGTACAGTTTTTTCCCATCCACATTGTGCTCTTCAGGTATTCTGTCCCACATACCTCACCACCCAGTTCTCTTTAACGCCGTCCCTGTCCCGTACGGCCCCGGCTTGTCCCCCCCCCCCACCCTCCCCCTGGGTGTCTACCGTCCACTCCCCTCACCGGCACTCGGGAGCCAGCCGGCGGAGAAGCAGGCTGCACCGCGGTTCCCAGAATTCTTTGTGGCCGGGCCCCATTGTTTTCCTCGACTCGAGCTTGTATACAGTATTGTAAAGCCCTTTTTTTTTTTCGTCGCGTTGATTGTGAGCGCGTTCTTGACTGTCCACGGCGGAGTGAGTGGAGGGGAAAGAGGGGGGGTGGGGTGCATTGTAGTCCATTCTCCGGAGAGCCCATCTGTTTCCCGGCCTTCCTTCCCGTTTCTGTGGGATAGCGGAGGGGCTTAGTAATATAGGAAGTCGGGCCGGAGCAATACGATGGAGCGGAGATACCATCGGTGCCCAATAGTTTTGAACCCTGACACCTCGCGGCGCACCGGGACACTTTGATCACTCCAAAGATATTTGGGATTTCCACTGCGAGGGCAAAGAGCTGTAAGGAAGCTTTTATAGGAGCCGTGTTTGTGTATTGTTCTGCATGGCACCGACAAAAGACAAACGAGTCTCGGTGCCCTGTTTTTACATTGTGCTGCAAGATGGATTATTATGAGCGAGAAGGTTCCAGGTTCTCCCCGTTCCTGCGTAGTTTTCCTTCGGGGTTCTCTGGTTTCCCCTTACACTGTAACATTCGCCGACAAACAATAAACAATGATGTATCGTTTTCCAATTGTGGCGCTTTGTTTGTTTACTTCCACTGCCGACTTTAACTCACCAGGAAAATGGTCGGACTTTGGACTGGACGACATGAGTTTGCATCAGAGGAAGTAATCAGGGGAACTTCCCAGTCAGCACACTGGATATCAAGTTTAGTTTATTAGTTTATCGGCAAAGCATTATGGGATTTGGAGTTGACTTTTTCCATAATAAATGAATGGACATCTTAATATGCATTTAAAAAGCATTAAGGCATTAAAGGGACTATACCTGATTTTGAACCCTTTTAGTCAAAATGTGACGAAATGGGTGTTTTTACCGTCACAGCCGTAAACTTCACGCATCCGGCTGTTTTTTTTTCACAAATGACGACTTTTACAGCATACTTTAATGGGGCAAAAATGATTTTATCCTACAAAAAGAAAAAAAAAAGTCAGGTATAACTCCTTTAAGAAAGGATGTTAAAACGGTTGAAATCTGATCACTATATGTAATCCAAATGAGAGTGTAATATATCTTTTTGGTTTTGTTTGCCTACCCCCTTGCAAGGTTTATGTATTTTTACACAAATTACCCTGTATGTGCAACATATCAATAAAAAACAAACTAATGGACTTTGTAAAAGGGCAAATACTGGAGTTATTGTCGACGTAAAAGACATTTGGCCAGTACAGTGTGTGAGATGCACCGATCCAGCTTTTTTGCTTCCGATACCGATACTGGGGGTTTGAGTATCTGCCAATATCCGATATTAACCGATACCAAGAGACTTCCTTAAAAGTGGTTTTCTCTGAGTGAAAAAGTGAATGGTCCTCTTTTCTCCATTGTGAGATCAATAAAGTCTTATCTTTTGATTGATACATTATCAATTATATCTATTGATAAACTACTGGAAAACATTTAACAAGGGTCACTGGATTTTCATGTTCAGAATCTGATATTTGTAGCCGATACCCGATATTGTTTTTTTTCAGTATCGGCTCCGATATCCGATACCAATATCACGTCGGTGCATCCCTATTTATGTGTATTTACGGGTTGTGATTCGGCAGCTAGATTTACTCCGCAGCTCTTTTGGCCATGTTTTATACTGGTTTTAGCTCATGTTTGAACATTAAAACTCTATTGTTAATTTCCATCTGCAGTCCCCGATTATCCCGTTTTTGACTTTTGTTTCTTAATGTAGCTTTTTCAGCTCCACCTGTCTTTTTACATTCATTTTTTTCACTTGTGCTCCCAACAAAGAACTATAAATCCCTGTCGATTACGAGTCCTACAAAGCGTCTCTCAGCCTCTGTGCAGTGTTGCCTTGGCCCTAGCCTCCGGAGTTTGAAGCTAAGTGGATTAGCATATCCCCCATCAGCTCCATTGAGTCTGACAGGCTGATGACATGGGACGGGTGAGGGCCCGACCCACCTGAGGTCCACTCATGGGATGTACTAGCAGGTGGTCCCCACCTCCCACCCCCTCATATGAGGCACAGAGGCGTAGTTCAGGAGTTTACAGAGTATGGAGGGGTCAGAAGAGCTGGCTCCAGCAGTTTGGGGATGTCGCTCCCTATAAAAATGAAATGAAATTGCACACTGTGATGCTTATCTCTGGGTCCATGGATGTAGCTACTGTCTGACATCAGCGCTAGTATGGTGAGGACACCGCTTTCTGATTACATAGGGCCACTGGAAGATCTCAGGGGAAATTGGAGGAGGTACCATGCTACAAATTAATTTCGGTCAAAGTATTGTAAATTGGGATGACAGGTTGTATTAAGCTTCTGACAGACAGATTACACCACAATAGGCAGAAGTGTTATATGGCTTTTCCCCAGAAGTAGTCACTCTACTCATCCATCCTCCTGATCATTGTTTCAGGACTTCTTATTAACCAGGCAGTCTGCACATTAGTTTTTCAACATGCTCTCTGCGTTCATACAGTCACAGTATTTAATTGGGGGGAAGAAAACTGTCCTGAGAAAAGGTATAGTCCCCGTTTCATCGCCGTCAGTCACATCCTCAGACCCTGGATCTTCAGGTGCACACTGGAGGGCGGGGGGCAGAGAGGAGGGTGACCTGACAGCACCACTCTATGTCACGTGTATCGTCTCATCAACGAAAACTCGTAAACGTCTCGTCATGTTTTACTCACCAAAGAGCTACTTTTAACTCGTCACTGTTACATTGTCGTCATTAACACAAGGTGCACACATTGTTATAGGCTTTGTTGACGAAAGAAACATTGATGAAAGTTGACTCAAACAGTAATTGCTCAAAACACAACTCAGGTATGTTTCTGATGTAATGCAGTTAAAAGATCTAAAAAAAACATAAATTTTCTCAAAGTACAATGCTATTCTACAATTATATAGGAAAAAAAAGAAAAAAGAAAAAGACTGCCCTGAACTATTTGCTTGACCTATCATTAATTTAGCGTATATTCCTCCCATACATTCCTTGCTTCGGCTCAGAGGATGTCAACTGGGGAGTTGGTGGCGCGATGGGACTACATTGGGAAGGAGGGGAGGGGGGTGATATTCACCTCTGCCACATGGGACCGGCCCGCTCCATACATCAGCCTATTACGGCCCCAGCCACAACGCTCTCTTCTCGTCTCTCCTCCGCCGCCTTGTTCCCCGCAGTCATTAGCCACTGAATTAACGACGGTACAGCGCGCTATTAATCACCCTGACAAAAGTGTTAGCCCTGCCTGGATGTGGCCGACCAGAGAGAGAGAGAGAGAGAGAAGGGAGGATAAAGGAGAGAGTGATAACGTGTACTTATATTGAGTTTTTCAAAGTAGAGGTTTTCAAAGTCGTCAAACGATCTGGTTCGCCTTGAGATGAGGTTTCGACGAACATCCGAGAAGCGAGGACTTTGAAAATTGCTGTCTTCCATGCGTTCGAAGGTTGGATGTTCAATCCGTCCAGTGAATACTGTCGTTGTGTACTTGAGAAACACCCTTCACCCAACCTTTTGCGTGTATGATTTTGGTGCATGTGTGGCCATAGCAGTTCTTGGTCGCAGTTTGGCAAACTGGCTTCCTTCAGTTTACGCCAAGGCAGTTGTGACTTTGTGGTATCGCTGTAGTAAAAGTTGTAGTGGTAGTAGTACAGTGTGGTTGGGGCATAATCTGTTTTGGCACTTTCTGCATCCTACTTTTGGGGTATGCAACATTGTGACAGGAGCGTATGGTTGTTTTCCCCAAGAATGCAACAAATAATGGCTCCAAAAAACAAGCTTTGTGAACTGGCTATTCAAGTGATATTAACCTTCTGAACGGAAAGTTGGTTCAACCCCCACAAATGACAGCGCATGCCGTTGGAGTGTCCAACGGCATGCGCTGGCAAGACAAGTTTCCACCTAAAACTGCGCTTTCCTGTTGGCGCAGGACACCCACCAAAGAAGTATTATGACCAGAATGTCTGTGAAGGCTCTCGATCGTCAGAGATGATCCGTTGTTGGAAAGACTTGCAAATACTGTTGACTGGACCGGTGAGTTGAGGGCGTTTTGCTTCGATCTCCATTAGCATCAGCCCCTTTGCCAATGTAGAAAATGCTCTTAAAGACTCCCGGTTTCGCCCCAGCAGTAAAAAAAATTGACAATGCTAATGTGTGAAACTGTAAACAAGTAGATCAGTAAGTGGAGTAGGCAAATAGGCCTCTAGCTCGTGTTTTGCTATGACATTTTGGCTACACTCTGATCGTAGAAGCGAAACACTGTGAACTCAACCAACGCAGTCCAGTCGATGACATTCAGAATCTTTGCTATTACTGCATTTGGCGGAAAACGTCGGCCGAATCACCAAGCGACTGGTTCTTATAGTTCTAACAGACTACCACAGTAACACAATCTGTCTAGCCCAAAGCTCTTTGCCGCTCCTCTGTCCCGGCCTGGGTAATCAGAATAGATGGGTTTTGCTCTGCACACTGTCTGGCTCGGGACTCCCCAGTGGACCGCTAAATGAAGCTGTTCTCAGAGAGGCTACAGGGGCCAGCACGTGGGAGTTAGTACACTTCTGCACCACTACCGCCCCTTATTATGTGGGACAACTGCGCCAATAGCTTGCAAAGTTACAATATCTACTCAAAAACTTTACGTCAATTGTCCTTCTGCTGTAGCTACCGTACTATGCAAATGCTTAAGTAACATTGTTGTGATGTAAAGTACCTTCTCTTCGTTGTTGCGGAGCATTTTTCAAAAACCAGCTCAATCAATTGGAAAGCTTTCGATTGGATATTGACACGCATATTCAAGGTTTTACTTCCCCCGTCAGCGCCGTCGCCTCCATAAATCTTCTATTCATCTGCCTATATTTTCTTGAGCTACGTCTATCTATTAAATTGCATAACTCTGTATAGTGCGCGTGTTGTTGGTCAGCAGGTTTTATATTGTCACGACAGTCAATACATGTAATGTAAAGTGAGTGGAGGTCAAGACCAATAAAAAGCAGTGATGAATTTGGTAAAGGTTCCTAATGAAATAAATAGTTATATTGCAACAACAGTCAATTCATCTTTCCAGTATTTCGACTTGCAATAGATTTATTATATTACGACTTTCGTTTGTGCTTGATATGATATGTTTCGCTTTTGAACCAAATGAGTAGTACTAGTAAATTTAGTAGTAGTAGTTGTTGTTGTAGCAGTAGCATTGTAAAGTAGTGTGCCGAGTGCTTTCCCAACATGGCTGCTTTAATGATGGTTCATTGCGTGATCGAAATACTGTATTTCTTGCCCGGGTCGCTATCAGGCCTGTGTACTGACAGAAGCAGTCTTAGAAGCGCTAGTTGTAGGAGTGCCGAAACTGTGAACACAGTAATAGCATAGCAAGTGGTTGATGACATAGCGTAGCGCGTGTCTCTTTGAAGTCTTATTGGATTACGTAAGAGTTGCTAGTTGTAGTGGAAGTTAGCCTAGCAACAGTAGCATTGCTCACAGGTCACTTCCCAACATAGCTATTTTATTGTTGGTTTATATGAGTGACCCAAAGCCTCCTAGCGTAGCATGTGCCTCCATAAGGCCTTGGACAGTACAGACAACCTGCAGTAGTAGTAGTAGTGGCAAGTCAAAGTAGTAAGTAAAAGCATTTTAATTTTTGTAAAATAGGCCTATCGCACGCTAGGATCATGAGTTAGCACGTAGCAGGTTAGCCTCCATCTTGCTTTTGAACTCTTAATATTTGAATTTTTCGAAAAGTCTATGAAGATTTTCAATGGGATATTTAATTCCGGCACCAGGAGGGAGTGGCACTGTTTAGCTTCATAGTAGCTGTTGAAGTAGTCCCTTCCCGACATGGCGGCCTTATTAATGGTTTATTTGTATGACCCAAAGCCTCCTAGCGTAGCGCGTGTGTCTTTCAGGCCCGGAGCAGAGCAGCAGACAGCAGCAGTACAGGCTCCTGCAGAAGGGGGTGCAGGTGTGTGTGTGTGTGTGTGTACGTACGGGGGGAAGAGGGGGGAATCCCAAGAGGCCCCGGGGGCCTGAGCCGCAGCAGACATTTATTAACAGGGCAGATTAATAGCACTCGAGGAGAACATGTTCGCAAACATGATAAATATTAATAATAATCAATATTGAGTTACATTTGCCAAATTGAGTCGCAAACATCACCCAGGGGGGGAGAGAGAGTAGGGGGGCGGGGAGCAGGGGAGGCGAGGGAGGTATGGATGAAAGATATGAAACAGGCTGGCTCAAAATGTAGCCTAAGGGGAAATTCTGACTGGTCATTTTACAAACGTCCGGATGTTTATATACATATCTTGAAAAGAATTGTCCTGCATTGATTTTGACAAAGATCATTTTTACAACCCCATAAATGTTTGGCCTTTCAAATACCACCATATAGACCTAAATTGGGCAAAGTTCTGTCCAAACCAGTTGTAAACCATGTCTAAATCATAAAAACACCAAAGTTAAATGCATTACTAAAGCATGAACGATGATAAAATGAATAATAAATGATGATAGGTAAAAATGAGTAAAGTTTCAAATTGCATACATTTAGGAGACTACTGACCATTGAGTGAATATTTCAACTGAAAAAACAAACAAACATAAAAATACAGCAAATTTGCCTTTGCACATTTTCAGATCATAAAGTTTCTTTATTACGTGACTACACAGCAACATATTGCAACAGTTGAATTGAAAATGTGTCAGTAAGAATGTGTTCAAGGAAAAGAAAAAACTCTCGCTCTCTCCCAGGCTTGTCCTGATGAGGCGAGGTTCGGTGTATTGGAAATGTTCCCTGTTGTTTTTACAAGGGGAAACTGTGCGCGCTTTTAACTTGGCAACGATGCAGTCCACCGCTCTCAAAGTGCTTACACTCTCTTTGCGTTGTTGGTTTTTATGCTTTTTGTTTTCTTTTCAAATGATTGTTTTATTTTGGGGGTTCATGCAATGAGGGGAATAAGTACTACCACAACACTACTTCCTATAAGCCTATACTACGAACAAGTGACAGCGTTTCCTCACATAGTTCATTCATAACTTGTGTTCATATCAAGCACTAAAACATTTAAAATCTGGTTAATAATGTGCATAATGAGTAGATCACTGTCACGATCATTACTATATCGACTTATTGTTCAATAACTGACAGATAAACGATACGTTTTTAGCTCAAAATGTATCGTCTGTACATTTATTTGCATTTTGTGTCACATGTTTGTAATGCAATAATTTATTTATCACCCTAAGTAGTTTTTGTTTCATTGTATTTTTATGTTTATAGAGGGGCATTTTAAGATGAGGTTGTTTTGTTTATTTTCAGGTTTGGAGTTAGTTTCTATAACATTAAAGGTCTTCAATAATATTGTTCATGGTGATATTTTTCTGGCTCAATACATCGGACCTCAAATCCTGTTATAGTGACAGGCCTAATTCAGGGTTTATACAGGCAGAAACAAATCAAATGTAATGCTTTTTAATGCCAAAATACGGTACTTTAATGCTACAAAAAAGGATGCATATTTACTTTCTTAAGATTGTAAACATTTCATCAGAGGTAAGATAATTTTTACCAACATTGTTAGACCATCATTTTGGTATTTTCAGTGAACTTATACAGTAAAAAGTTGTTGAGCAAATGTTCAATAAATGTAGATTTAATGCTATTTTAAATCCAATGGAATGCTTTTTAATGACATTTAATGCCGTAATTTTGGGATCATTAATTGAATGCTTTTTAATGCCCCACAGAGACCCTGCTAGTTAGACCTCGTCACCTCAGTTCACAAATATCCACTGTTTTTTAAGACTCGCAGTATCAATATTTCCCTTTCTCACCCCCAATTTCAGGAACCACTGCTCCAAACGACGGGGTTAGCAGGTTTGCGACCGTTCAACTTGCGGTCTCGCTGCGTACTACGATTATTTTTGGCAGCCCTGTCGTCTCCACTCATGATTCAACTCGCAGTTGTTCTATAACCCGGCAAGGTCCCGCACTCACCGGCTTACTTTTAGGTAGCTCTGTCGCTTCTTTGCGGGTTAATGACGCCCCTAAAGTGGGACCATATTGACACTATACGGAGACGCAAACACCAGATTATGCTCGGTTTGCCCCCCCCTTCCCTTTACCCCTCGTCTCTCTCTCTCTCTCTCTCTCTCTCTCTCTCTCTCTCGCCACATCACAGCAGCCCGCTCATTTATTGCCCAAGCGGCCGGCCATTTTTCATATCTGTCACTCTCTCTCTCTCTCCCCCCCACAGAACGGAGCGCGGCAGACGGATTGTTCTCTCGCTCCCCATATTTGGAGTCGGCGGCGCGGTGTTTTACATAGTTCGGGGGCCTTTTTCCCTGGACACTGTCTTTTGATCCGCGGCTGGCTTTGCTTTTGAATTGAAGCAGATCAATTTACAGCGGGCCAAAGATACAGTCAGAGTGTGCTGCCGCTGTTATCGTAGCCACAGCCGTGACGTGACTGGGAGTACGCAAACACAAGAACCGTTTGACCCATAACTAATGGTTAATAATGTACAGTTTTCTTCCTCTCTCAGCTTGATTGAGAAATAATGTTTAGCGTGGCTACCCTTCCAAACTACTGCAGAAATGACACGTGCAGCATTTCAGATACTGCTTATTACCCTTCAGTGTCGCGGGGAAGGAAAAAACAAACACATTGCGGTTGACTGGCTGTTGTTGTGGCAGAGAATCCCGCCTCACTTACCTGCGTTAGATGGACACACACAGGCGTGAGCTTCTCCGAAGGTTATCCAGTAGGAGCGGCCCGTCTGATCTCGGAGCAACAACAATCGGGTACTGCAGGACTTGAAACCAAATGATGTATGTTGTGGGTGTATTTGCGATGTACGCCAAAGTGCGCGTGGCATTTATGAACCTGTGCTTTCCGCTCAGATCTTAACATACGCAAGAGCATCTTGAGCATCTTCATTCCTAGAATGAAACGCCCAAAAATATTCATGTATGAGGAGGCCTCACCCACAGATTTTACGGCACCGCGTACAACACACGGCAAAAAAGAAAATTTCTCCAACCAGGAAATGATAAATATGATATTTTTGCGTATGAGGAAGATTCAAAAATCTGTCTGTAACCCACATTAACCTTATAGCCAATCCAAGATCACATTTACTAAATAGAAAAAGAGGGGAAATACAAGAAATAGGCTAATAATAAAAAAGTGACCTTCATTAAATAAGCAGTAGGCCGAAATAGCCTATATAAAAAAGGGTATAAAATTAGACCACATAAAAAAAAGAACAAAAAAAAGCATGCATATACTGTAACCATGATCTGAACAGCGTCTTTTGGCCTAAAGCAGAGCTTTCCTCCGGGAGCAAACAGGTGCGCGGAGAGCTGACAGCACACTGTTGATTGACAGGTGCACATTTAATAATAAAAAATTAATAATAATAAGATTCTGCACAAGCCAAACTTTATAAAAGTGACAAAATACATGTTGTCGTCACCACAGCACAGTCACATGGTTTTAAAGAGCCTCCTCAGTAAATGGCCTAAATGAAGGCAGTTTGTGCATTTAGTGGAAACTTAAGCCACATGGCTAATTTGCATACTGTAGCTTTATGAAACCGCTGTTGAGATAAAATAAAGGGAAATGTGAAGGATCATTTGGATGTTTCTCTTTTTTCCCCTTAAATGTCTTTATTTGGACACTATGTTGTTGTTGGACAATATACAGTAGGTGGCGGTATGCGCTTTTGTTTGGCCTACACTGAACTTTAAAGAAGAAGAAGAACAGCTGTTGGTGATGTCACTTCCCCTTCCCCTGGGTAAGGACAGTCGAATTGGGCAAATGCTGCTAAATCAATGCTAATTACATTTTCTGATGGGGGTCCCGAGTTGTCGGTTGAGTCATTTTAGGGGTCACGGCCTGAAACGTTTGGTAACCCCAGTCTTAAAGGACTGGAATAGCAAAACATGAAATCAATGAAAAATATAGAATGCCATTTGGGTCAAGAAGTTTCAGGAAAGGCTTTGTGCATGTCTGGGTAACTGACCATGGTTCCATTTATATGAATTATAAGAATGGTTTATTTTGCTCTTCCTTTTGTATTTTTGAATTTGTTCTATCGGCATCACATGAGCATTCACATGGTATTGGTTAACCTTTTGAATATAACATTTGGAATGCTCCTAGCTTACCTTGCTATCTTTCGTGATGGTGCATGTTTCCAAAGCACTGGGGAATTGTACTTTTGTTGTCTGAGTACTTTGAAGATCTCAAGTTCTCATCTACTGGAGATTTGTTTTGGTTGATTTCTCTTTGATGACTACTGTACCAGAAAAAGACCTGGCCTGCGGGATACTTTTTTGTGTGTTTTAATGTTCCAATTAGTCAAATCCAATATTCATTTTGGATGCAGATTGTTAGGCTTGGTACAAAACATAAAGTCAAGTCAATCAAGCTTCATGTAAGTCTAATAAAAATGTAGCGTTTCATCCTCAGCGGTAACGACAATACGATTTTCAAGTTTCAGTGAATCAAGCCGTTATTTTCTTTATTCTTCTTTGTTTTGGAGACCCTTGAAGGCAGCCTGTGTTGTTTCTTCACGGCCACTTTGCGTCCGCGGCGCAGCAGTCAGACGGCAGAAAATGGTTCCGATTCCTATCTCTGGGAGTGCTGTGATTAGGCCGAATTTGCCCGCTGTTTGGCCCATGATCTCACGGCCGATTCCCGGCAACTCGGCTACGCTCATTTCGACCATCAACGTCCCCAGTAGTTAAATCTACGCCCCTATAAAGCAAGCACATTAATGGCAATCTCGGCCGGCCTTTTTTTTCCTTTGGACTCATTGTCCGGCGTCTAGAATTGTGTATCTCGTAATTTCAAGGCGATTTGCTGTAATTACGAGATATGATCGAGACCCACAACGCGGCGTGATGTTTAGCATGTGTTCGGATAGCGGCAAACAGACGCGGGTGATTTCATAGGTGAGGCGTTGCACTTGGTGAAATTTGTCAGGGGGTTCAAGTCCTGGACAGTGTGGGTCAGTCTCTGTGGAGTTTGTAATTAATGTGCCCACTTTCATTGGCTGGGATAAAGGGTCGAGAAAACGTTTTGGAATACAGTAAATATGGATGCTACCAATAACAAGAATGACTCTTGCCTGCTGGACTGAAATGCATTCAGCCAGCTGCTCAGAGACTGTTAGTTGCTGATGAACCCTCCTTGAGGTATGAGCGGTGAAATGACCTCGACACGGAAACAACCCAGTGCAGGGGGCACATTAAGAACTTTTGTGTCTGATGGGGAAACTGCTGCACGCCTAGGAGCTCACACAAATAATGCTTGTCTGATACGTCTTCTTTTTATTTGATGGAAAATGGAAAAAAAAACGAGCCGCACAGCCGGGAGCTCCCAGGAAAATGGTTTATTTCCTCGGAACTACCGGCTGTGCGGATCTTTTTTTTCCATTTTCATTTGTCTACCTTGGATCCAGCACACCAATCTGAGTCTTGGATGTGCTCGTCTTTTGACTCATCCTTTTTTGGTGGGTCTCTTTGCCAGATGGGAGATGTACCTTAAAAAAAAAAAATGCGATGCTGGTATGCTAAGATTAATGAAAATAATTTACCGTTCCAATTGGAAATTCGTCATAACTAGGGCTGGATACCAGTAAACGATACCTGTATGGTATCAGAATTTTTTTTAGGTACTACCGGCATCAAAAAAATAAAAGTATCAAAAGCTGGTACCCCCTCCTGGAACCGCCACCTTAACATGGTGGAGGGGTTTGAGCCCCCGAATGATCCTGGAGCTCTGTTGTCGGGGGCTTCGTGCCCCTGGTAGGGTGTCCCATGGCAAACAGATCCTAGGTGACGGGTCAGACAAAGAGCGGTTCAGAAGCCCCTTATGAGAGACCAATAGGCCCGGTTAGAACCATGAGGCCGTCCTTCTGTGGACCCACCACCTGCAGGAGGAGCCATAGGGGCTGGTGCAATGTGATTTGGGCAGCTCCATTGGCTGCCCCCATGACCCGGCAACGGAAAAGTGGAAGAAAATGGATGGATGGATGGAAAGCTGGTACTGGAAAAAAAAAACTGAAATTTTCAGGTCCAAGTTTGATACTGTTGGGATCTTACCAATTTCCCCCAATGTATTCCCCATTTTTTCCCTATTTTTGCCCAATCCCCCATCACACCATTTTCCTTATTGTTGCCACAATTTTTCTCATTTTTTCCCTAGAAATCATTCCCCATTTTTTACACATTTCCTGACATTGGAGATGAACCCAATATTGTAAATTTGCGGATCTTCCTCACATTATTGTTCTGTTTTCTGGTTCTAGACGACAAATATTATAGTATAGGTATCGTTCAGGTATCGGTATCGAAAACCAAGTATCGTGAAAGTACTGGTCTCAGAAAAATCATGTAGCGTCACACCAGACACTTCTCGAGCCGGTCTCTTCGTCACAAGTGCATCCATCATCGTCTCAGCTTAACCCACACACACATGCGCATGGATAACAGACAATATCGACACAACGTTCTTACACGTTCTGGGACTGCAAACCCAGGGAGTCCTAACCATGATGCCACGGGCCGCTTTTTCCTCGAGACCGTTGTTACTGTTCGCAGTGCCACAAAAAACACACACTCCTTTCAGGGCACATATTTACAAGTGATCAAATAAATGCGTTCCCTTTATGTGTCGGGCGCTGGCTCTGAGCGCATAGGAGCGCACTTTTCCATCGGAGTAACAGGCGCAGAACAAGCAGCCTATTGTAAACCCCAGCCAGCCCAGCCGCGGGACCCCCTAAGGTGCGAATTAATGATTGACCCCTGATGTAATCTGGATAAATAGCTCCTCGTAAAACTGAGAGGGAGATGGAGGGAGGAAAGTGAGAGTGAGAAAGAACAACAGTAATCACACGGGTGGGTTTGAAGGGGGAGGTATTGTGGAAAGTTGACTTTTGGAGATTTCTGCAACTATAATAAAGATGGGCTGTGGGCAAAAACATCTAGGGTTGTGTTTTGTTTCTTTTACACATGTTCAAGTAATCGCTTTTTCTCTCAGAGCTGAAAAGGTCCGCCTACTTTAGCTATCCCCTCCTACTCCAGGAAGTGCAGACTACTGAGAATGTGATGTCAATAGTACAAAGTATTAAATGAAACAATATCAACTTTTCGTCAAGTTTTAACGTTGTCCCCTCAACAAAAACATAGAGTAGTATTTTGTTTTTTATTCACGGCGGTTTGAGTTCTCTCGTTTCTTCTTCTACGGCTTAAGCGCTCTGATCTTTATATCATGTACCGTATTTTGTTTTCTCAGAGAGGGAACATAAAATTGTCGTCCACTTTTTCAAATCACATAATCCATCACCAGCCCTGTTCTCAGCCGTCCTGCGTACAAAGTGTGATCATCATGGTTTGCTAACATGCCGTTAGCTCAAAGTGAACGCTTATTTTTAATTGTTTCATAGCGCGTCTTTCCCAATACTTGCTGCATTTCAAAATGTGAAACTATTTCAAATTCTAAATAGCAAATTATCAGTGCTGAGGTGCCCAAAAGAATGTTCTTAAGCTTCAGTTATTCTTACGTCAGTTTTATGTTATACGCTGACCCGTAATGTTTTCTGAGAGTCAAAGGAGAAGCATGATGTAAGCTTCTTTATAAAAGAGAGAGAGGTGGGGAAAGGAGAGAAAGAACAACAGTAGAGAAGCCACTATCGTACGGTTTTGGTTGAAGAAGTCCACCGGGAACAGGCTAACATGTCAATGAGATCTGCGGAGACGCTAAGCTAATATACGACTAGCTCAGCCATCACACTGTAGACTTTGTTCTGGCCCCTTCATTACCGTCCTGCTTATTATTCCTCATCTGCTCCTATTTTAGACAACGAACACAATGGAGAACAAGGAGTTAGCACTTACAGCAAGATGTTTGGTTATGACGGAGTTTGATTATCGATTATCTGTGTTGAGTATTCATTGGCTCCATTCTTTCCCCACTATTAAAAAGAACAAGGACTGTAAATCTCTGACATACTTCCAAACAGATTGTTGCCTCTAAGGATAGATTTTCTTTTTACTTACTAACTTGAACACTTTTACTTGTTTCATATTTCTTAAGGTAACGATGGGTCATTCTATCTACATGCAGTTTAGATAAACCCACATAGACACAGTGAGAACATGCAAACTTTACACAGAAACACCCTTCCCTGCGAGGCTGGTGACTTCCTACGGCAATTCCATTCGTAAAACTGGAAAGTCAGTGTTGGTGTGTCTCTACTGACGTATAAACCTTTAAAATAAATTCCCCATTTGTATCTCGAGGCAACGTTTTCTTTTTTTTACAAAATAGTCTCAATATTGCCATCAGTTTACGACTGCATGCTCCACAAAAGATGCTTTGTTTGTTACAATTAGGCCTCAGTCGTGTTTCCCCCTATTATTTTATACACTTATCCACTACAAAAACAAAAACAAACTCTTGAGGGCAAATGGTTTAACAGATTTTCCAGCAATGTATTATTTTCTGCTTGTCAAATTTGTTCATGGGATTATGTCAGTGCTAAAAACTTGGAGTAAAGGTGTTCGTGAAAGAGTGGCGTTGTTTATTGACTGGATATGACAATTTTGTTTAAGAGCTAATGCAGCAGTACTCGGTGTGTTTTGTTGTGTTGTATCGTGCGGCATTGTGATCGTATTGTAGTGTATTATCTATTATCTATTATCGAGAAACAACATATTGTGAGTGTGACACAATTGAAGATTTATTCCTCCTACCATTGATTGATCTGACGTTTTTAAACCACTTTGGACATCGTGGCCTCAGTATTTCTGATAGTAATAATAAAGAAAAATATACATCTCATGGAAAGAAAAACAATTTGGAACAAAGGCTGCTAAATTGTTGATGCGCTTGCTTGTTGCATAGCGTCAGAGTTGCCTGGTTTGAGTTGCCAAATCCGCCCAAAACGATCCGAAAAACCACCCAAAATCTGCAAACATTCGGCACAGGTGGAATTTCCTATGTGTTTGAGACATTAAAGGGATACTTCGGGATTTTTGACATAGGGCCTCATTTCCTAGTTATCCAGAGTGTTGTTGATGTCTGGAGATATTTTTTCTTAAATTCATGCAGTTCTTATATTTGAAGAGTCTAGTTGCGCTAGGCTAGAGCAAGGCTAAAGCATTTCTATGGTAACCGCTAGCCTGCATTAAAAAACAGTCTGACCCACTCCACAGTGCACCTGAGGTAAATCACTTATAACACCAGACTAACCATATAAATGTCTGTGTTAATAGAATCATTTTTTTAATATAACTGACCTTGTATCACATGAATTACCGCATTTTGAGGGACTATTTTCTCGCAGATCACTCCGCCGCTGCGTTAGCTTACAGCCACGGAGCTATGCTGCTCAAATACAAGTTATTTTAAATGCAAAATGGTTAAAATTATTCTATCGACACAGACATTTATATGGTTAGTCTGGCGTTATAAGTGATTTACCTCAGGTGCACTGTGGAGTGGGTCAGACTGTTTTTTAATGCAGGCTAGCGGTTACCATAGAAATGCTTTAGCCTTGCTCTAGCCTAGCGCAACTAGACTCTTCAAATATAAGAACTGCATGAATTTAAGAAAAAAATATCTCCAGACATCAACAACACTCTGGATAACTAGGAAATGAGGCCCTATGTCAAAAATCCCGAAGTATCCCTTTAAGGACATTGGATTTGAGATTTTATCATTCGAAATAGTGACTCAAGAAATGAGCTAAATATAGCCTATTATACGTACACAGAGAATGACAGGGCTAAAACCCGCTAACAGCTGGCTTCAAAAAACGCCCTAACACAGACCTGGCACCTCTGCATAGTGTACGTAATTTGAGCACTGTCGTACTTGGGAAGGTGATTCGAAAAACATGGAAGTGATTTTAATTTTAATCAACAGAGTCATCTTAATGAATAATATGCCACAGTTGTGTGTCCTTTTCAAAAGTATCAACCAGCCGGTGAGGGACTCGCATTTTGGTCTCTCAAGAGGGAGCTACTGACCAAATCCGCAACATTACTCAAACATGCTCGGAATGAAACAAAACCCCACTCCAGGTATGTTTTTTGATGAGGAAGAAAATGGTAAAAACCTTGAAAAAGACAAAATACAGAGACCTTTAACTGAGTTGTCAAAAGTGTAAGCTTGGATTTAATTGCACGTCTAGTATGTTTAAGCCATCATTAAAACCGCGTTCTTTCCCTGGATGACAAAGAAATCCGTCACAGAAACACAGACTTTATTGCGGCTTTTTATGTGATAAGTTTTTCCCGGATCTGGGCGAACGGGGCTCGAGCGCTGCCAGCCGCTCAAAAAGACCTTGTCACAGTCTCTGTAGAAGCTCGCGTTTCACTGTTCAAACCCCCGTGTCAGGTAATAGTTTCGCGGCATGTCACTGTAGGCGCAAAGCCAGGTTCTAATGAGCAAGAATAACTCGGTTTACACGTTGAGAAAGGTGTTCGCTGTTACTTGGCCTGACGAGTTTCCCTTTTGAGTTTTTGGAGGGGGTTTTAATAGGTTTGTTCGGCGTGGTACGGTGGGGTCATGGATAGGAATTACCGTAAGGCTGAGACAACTGCGGTTTTGTGTTTCATAGTCTTGTTCTTTGGTTGGTTTGAGGTTCAATTGCTAACCCTAACCCTGCTGTTGTTGAGTCATTTAGCAAAACACTGTATAAAGGGTGTCAGTGTGTTGTATATTTTTTCATTTTGCACACGTCCATGTTCTTTGTGGTGCTTTTGGGACACATATTTCCTCTAACCCAGAGGTCGTTGGTTCAATTCCAGTGGACATGGACACTTTATTGGCCATGCTTGCTAAAATGTGCCAGTACACTCTGTTTTGTTGTAGGAGCAATTTCAACAAACTTAGACCAATGTTTGGTGGTTCTATCTCTGCCACTGCCAACATACACTGTTGATGTGTCCAGATGCTCAGAAGTATAACTTTTTTTTAATACCCTGAATAAGCTGTTTCTCAATCAAAAATGATTATTGCTACTAAAATGGAGTGAATGCTGTTATTGTTATTCAGCCAATACAATGTATGCGTACAGTCTTTTATACTGTATCAAACTTGCTAACACAGCAGTTTAGACCTTTACGAACATGTTCTGTGACTTAAAATAGTCCAGCCCTAACCCTCTCTATATATACCCGTTTACCTACCCCGAAGTTTCATTAAAATCAGCTTTCCAGAAAAAACACACAAAAAAACGATAAACTTTAATGCCTCTTGAAGTTTGCTAAATGCCACGCTGCGTAAACCTGGCAGCTTTGGACAGAAGCTAACGCGCTAACAGTGGGAGCGAGGCTGATGAGAAACATTTGCGGGGGTAATTTTGGGCCTGGTTAGCCCCTGCGTTACCTCCATGATTGCCAGGGCCTGTTGTTTGGATAGTAAAACAGCAGCGGTGCTTTAGCTAAAGACATTGGGATCTGTCCAGGGACACACATGGAGGTAGTCAACAACAAACTCACTAACAGGCAGAGACAGACGAAGGGAGAGGGATAGAGGAAGATTACAAATTTACAAAACTCTGAAGTCTATAAAACATGACTTGACTGATGTAAGGTCAATCTACAGTATCTATCTATTGTAAATAATAAATGACCGCAACAACTATAATTTTAAATGCTTTAACTACAATGTGACTACGACTACAGATTTTACAATGTTAAAACCAACATAAACCAGAAGTATTCCAAAATGTATTTATATCCTTTCTAACCTGCTGGGGTCTTATTTACAGACGCGATCTTCCCATTTTATCTGACGAGACAACAATGATAGGTGACAGGCTCTTGGTAACCAGACATTGGCTGAAAGACGATTCCTGCTTCATCTTACTCTGTGGATCTTGGAAAGTTCTCCCATCGGGGCCTAACCTTGTCGTCATCTCATCTCCTCCCTCTGTCTGGAGTCTGCGCTGATAGCCTCTGGAAAATGTTTCGAAGCTGAAGGTCACTTGATGGATAGGTAGATATTTGGACGAGTCCCCAACGATCTCTTATTGCACTGTGCGGTTTGTGCAATGATTGGGCGGTTTGGAGACTTTGGGCTTGAGAAATTGCTGCAACTTTGATTTTGAGTTCAGTATTTGGTTTATACTTTTGACATTTCTCAAAAATAATATTTTTGGATTGCTTAAGAGTTACAACAGTCATCAGTTGCAGTCAGTGAAATAACTCAAAAATAACCAGTTTGGGTTTCCTTTTGTAATTTTGGATCATTGTGTAGTGGCCGGAATTACTGACCACTAAACTGATCTCAGTGCACCACTGATGGTACTTGGGCTCCTTCTACTCAGTGCCATCTGCAATATTTTGTACTCTATTCATTTTCATTAAAGATTTTTATTTATGTTTTTTTTCTGTTTTTACATAATGGAATGTACACCAAGTGTCGAGATAATGTAGTCCCATTTAAGTGCTTTGTCGTTATCTAGGCCAGGTATTAGTTGGAAGGTCAAATATTTTAACGTTGGTGTAAAAGGTTTGAGGTAATCACCTACTTGGCAATTTGATTTGTGTATGTAAGCTGAAGGGATAATACCCTGCAATTAATTAAGTAATCACAATTTTTTGCATTGCGGTAAACACAAGTATGAAGTTGATGTTGAGATCCCTCACAAGCGACAATTGATAATTAAGCTACATCCATGCACTTTGAATGTGAGCAAATCATTTCTAGGCTGTACAGTAATCCTCAATACGTTCAGGGGAGGAGTTAACGTAACTCTAAACGAGTACTGAACTTACGGTACTCTATAACCTACAACATGTACAATGGGCTAAGGCTTTGTAGTCCTCACCAAACCGAGCTGAAGGTCTAGAGATGGTCATGCAAACTGAACACCAAAGTTCTAAACATTTCTAACCTTTATTTCTCATCTTTGTTGCAGATGACAGTGAGCCAGTGGACGGCATGTACGAGGACACAGCGGCCGACCTGCCGGCTCTAGCGGCCGGTGGAGGAGGCGGCGGGGGTGGTACCGACAGCCCGGAAGAGGAGGCCGAGGATGGGGCGCTGAACATGTCCCGCTGCCCTCCCCGACGCCGTCCCATCACCCCCATGCCAACAACAACCACACCAACCATCACCTGCTGTCCCAACACATATACTCCCATATGCTTCACCACCACAGCAACAGCAGCAGCAATGACCAGGACTGCACAACGCCCAAGGAGGGGTCGCCCTACGAAGCGCCCGTCTACATTCCGGATGACATTCCCGTTCCCAATGAGCTGGAGCTGAGGGAGTCTTCAGTCCCCGGAGCCGGACTGGGAGTCTGGGCCAAGCTCCGGATCGACGCCGGCGAGAGGTTCGGACTGCACAACGCACTGCAACACGGAGCGAAAGACAGGTCGTTCAGCTGGGAGGTAAGGACCACGTCAAAGTTTGCTCATCTCGGGATAGCGGTGAAGTGAAAGTTTGAGGCCGCTTGCGGATTTTTCGGGGGTAGAATTTCGTTCCTGGCTCCTTATGTTGTTGTATGTAAATTACACTTTTTTCCATTCATTCCAACAAAAAAGCTTGACATTCCAAACACACATTTTTGTTTGTTGTTATTTGGAACCTGATGTTGGGCACGATGCTCTGTCTCTCTTCAGGATTTCACAAAAAGATGTACTTCGTGATCAGGGGCAATTTTCATGGAGACTTATTTTTGATGCGTTTCCTTGACATTCATGATTTTGAGCGGTTTAAAACCAGTAGTAAGGCCTATTGCCTACGTCCTATTAGTTATATTGCTTCTAATTACAAAACAAGTATAAAAATGTTGCTTGCTCCTCCTTTTTATTCATTGTTACTGAGAATTCATTTATTTATTCAATTTAATTTTTGTATGATAGTGATTGAAAAGAACATTTAATTGAACTTTAGAAAACTCTAAATAAATCATATTTATAAGTGTATAAGTATGATGATGACCAGTTCTCACGGAAATGTGCAGGTAACGATGAATGCTAGAATATCAGTTTGATGACAGCATGACCATAATTATTCTACACAGTGGTTACTTTTACTGCTGATAGCACAAAGGAAAAGGTTCCTTGCGCTTCTGAGTTTATATATATATATATATAGAGTCAAGGTCACCTCTTATCACCAGTTTTATTCGTGGAAATACTACACAGATAAAGATGAATGGTAGAATACTATTTTGATGGCACAATACCATTAGCATTACCATAATATTCTACATATCATTGGCTATATTTTTATCATAATATTAAGACTGATAATACCCATGAACCAACACTCGAGGCCATTCTTCTTCATCCAGCCGCGCCTGTCCAGTCTTCAGATGCCCATCCCATTTGCATGATGGGACCTCATCTCTGATTGCACGCCCACGCCATTTCACTCCTACATACAATCCTTATAGGCTCTTCCAGTCTCCCCTCTCCACGACTCTGGCAGATGGAAAAATCTCCCTGATTAGTGGAGGTATCAGCATTTCGGGGCGTTTTTTTCTTTTTAGGGCCCGTCCGAGCGCACTCGTTTTTAGTCACGCCACCCGATATGGAAATGTAAGAAGCGTGGCGGCTGCATATTGGACTATTAATTTTCATTTGGACATGACGTTGCAGGATATTGAAGTTGCCTGAATATAAGCTCATTAGGGGAATAAGAGGGATCCATGATGTCTGAATTATTGCTCAGCCTAATCACGGATGAAATGTATAAGTCTGCTTTCTGTTTAGGTTGTCATTGAGTTGTATCATGGTTAGCTATAGGCAATCACGAGGTAGACAGGTACATAAGTGAAGGCATGATGTGCTTAAATTAGGAAGACAGCGACAAACATGTGTTGGATTAGGACATACAGTGGCACAGTTTTGCATTTACCCACCAACCAGACCGCTGCCAGGTCAAAATTAAATTGTAGAGTGTTTTATTTCTCATTTTGTGCAACAAAATTACGTAGATCAACGAATGTAGCAAAGGGGCCTCAATGGGCCAACTTGTTCCAATTTGTCAGGCCAAGGTTGCTTGATTGCTGGATTGCTTGTGGTGCAATAAAAGTTCAAATTCATATGTTTTTTCTGTGAGCGTGCTCCCCTCTCTTTAGTCCAGACTCATCAGTTTACTCAATGTGGGACTTCACCAGCTTGTCTCCATGGAGATGTTGCTGTTTTAGCTAAATATGAGGCATTCCTCCAAATGTTACATTTTGATAACCCACGGCTTAGATAACATTGTTGAGGTCTGTGTCAGCACAAGGAGCACGTTTCGTCATCGGTATTTGTGCTTATATTTTGAGTTTTAAGAGTTGCGCTTGTGAGATAGCAACATATAATGTATGGTTATAAATAAATATAAAAACCTCATTTAAATTTCCAGATGCCAGTGTGACCATGTTTTGTTAATAATGCTGCTGTTTACTTTGGTTGTACACTGGGCGTAAACAATTCGGAAATGAAACATTTGTGCAATTTCCAACTTGTCATAAAACTAACAATATATGTCAAAAAAAAAATACACCTTTTGTTTTTATGCCACTTTCAGATGGATTTAGTGACAGCACTATTATCACATCAGTCTTGGGAGCTTAAGGCTAATCAACTGATTATCACAATGACATGATCACCGCTGATGCAGTATCACAAAAATGAAACTGTATTGTTGTTTTCATTATTTAATTGTCATAAAGTTACAGTCCAATTATTCATTTGGTTAACTTTGTGAGAGACATATAAGACTGTTCATGTTAAAATAAAATCTATCTATCTACTGTATTTTTTATTAACTGTCAGTAAATCCCCCGTCTCTTACTGTTTCTGGTTAACAGTAGCCGTGATCAGAGCGCCCGGCACGCGCTCCATGGCACTGGGCCAGGCTGAATGTTCCTTTGTGCAGTTCATATTATGGCTAGCGATTCGAGGTGCTAAGGGCGCCTCTCCAAAAGCAACACTTTCTCCTGTAGCTCGCATAGGCTTTTTTTTTTTTCTCAGTTATGCTCCTCTCAGCGGTGTGAATATCTTGCACTGCAAGCCAGAAAAGTATAACATGTGCAGTATGACAATTAGCTTGGCTTGATTTTTATTTACACTATGCTAGATTAAAGCCTTGGACTAAAACACATTTGTTTTCTCGCACTTACACTCACACTTGCATTCATCCTGGCTACTGTGCATATTATTTGTGGTATGTTAAACTGGAGCACAAGGGCCCTTCCACCACCATGCCGCCAGTCTATAGCTCCATTTTTTATCCTCACAAAAGCTTGGTATTACAAAAACAATTGAGACTAATAAGACAGTTGATAAAGTGATATAAGTGAATTACAGTATTTTCCCTACAAATTATTCCATTGAATGAGCCCATGAAGCTGAAATGATCATCAAAACAACCCAATCGCATTCATTTTAACAGTCTGTATACTTCTTTATGCATGAAGGAAATTTCCATTGGGAAAGGTCCACGATCCACTGAAACGGTTCTGCGACCCACTTTTGGGTCCACCTGTTGACAACCATTGTTCTAGGACACTCCTGGATATAGTTTTAAGGGTTTCTGGTTGGTTTTCTCTGCTGATGGAATTATCTCCATGGTTACACATTAAAAACAGTTGATCCTGGAACATCATAGGGGCCACTAGAATAGAAAGTAAAGGTGCCAACTTGTTTTCTTTTTGCATAAAAAGTTACATAATGCCCTATAAACGAGTTACCTGCAACTGAGACAGAGGGCCTTAATAGAATCACAAATGTAGTACATGTATATGTGACAGTGACAGACAGGAGATATATATGAGCAGCAAATGTCCTCTATAGAACCGACTTTTATTTCCTTCTTCTTCCTGCTCTTACTTGCACACTCCCCAGACACCGACATTGCATATTCATCACTCCAGTCGGTGGCCTTTGGGAGCAAGGAAAAACCTCTTTTAGCCCGGAGCCAAACATAGAAGCACATGCTAAAATACATGCGCACTCACACTTCCCGAAATGGGAGTCCGGAGCACATTGTTCCACTTTAGAGAGGTCCGCTTTGTGACCTGCGCCGCTGTGCGGACCACTCAGCACTTTTCTCAGGCCGGCCATCTCAAACTTTTATAAAAAACAGAGACGCAAGGCAGCAGCTGAGCAAGACGTTGAGGTAGTATACTTAGCAAGGGATAGGACAAAACTCCTCATGGCCTTTTATGCTTTTCTGCGTGCTTTCAGTCATCCAGGAGTTCACCGTCATTGTATAAATTGAGTTGTTAACTGGATTGGGTTGTTTTGCCTGGAGACGTTTCGCTTCATCTGTTGTCAGTCTCCTTATTTGTAGTAGAGGGATTCTATGATCCACTATCGACCTAAACATAGATCTGATGGAGCAGTGTTCTTAACCCCTTCAAGTTAGCAACATAAAAGTCAAAAGTTGTACATGACTTCACAGCGCACACATAACATGGTAATAGAATGGACATAACATGGTGACATGGGATAAAATGTACTATTTAAAAAAAATTAAATAAAATTAAATAAAACTATCCACTAACCACTGCGCCACCGTGCCGCAGTTAGCGCCCTTAGGTTAGCAATAAAATAAGTCTTTGCCTCTTTTATTGCTAACCTACCTCTAGGAGTTGGCGCACTCCTGTTTGAGGAACGCCGCTTTAGGCAAGCCAAGTCAATCCATCCACCTCTAATTTGTACAATATTGTTTCCTCGCTACTGTCTGTGGCTGAAATCGCTCAACGTCAGATGCCGAAGCTGTCTTAAAAAAAAAAAATCGATTTGCCATCTTCCTCTGTACAGTGCAAGATTGACTTTCTCTCAGACGGAGTTGTTTTGTCAAAGATATCCTGTCTGGTTTGGGACTCAGGGGCGGCCCTCAGGGACCTCTCTTCTCCCTCAGACTCTTATCACACACAGTCATAACAATCAGCAGTTGATAGCTATCACCAAGGTCCCTTAAGAGTCCACTCATCTACTGCTCCCAGGCTTAAGACAAATAGACTGGGGGGTGGGGGGGGGCTAAATGGAGAAAGATGTTCGAGGAACAGGGATGGAGAAAGTTGGATAACATGACAAAGAGCGGTCGAGCGAGGAAACCGGGACGAAGGAGGGGAGAGAGAAAGTCTGCGCTCTGCCAAAACAGTGGAGGCTATTATTAGAGCTAATGGGTGATGTCATATGAGAATCCTTCGGTGTGAATATTCAACATTGCGGGCCAAAATATGCAATGTGTGAAAATGTGGACTGCCTTGTGAGTCTGCAAATTAGATATCAGTTAAGACTGGAAAGGATAATAAGCAATGTTAGGCCTTGGGTGAGAGGTTGGTTGATTGAGGTGGTTCAAAGAGGTTCCAAAGGTACAAAATAGCTGCCACGCTTCTGTTAGTCGAAACAAATTCAATCCCTCTCCTTTACCACTCCACTTCGTGTTCATCACCAGTTGTTGCTTCATGCCAACTTTAAAATCTGACTCGTACTTGCTGGAGAGCCAAATGTAAAAAAAAACAAAAACAGAACTTGTCGAGCCAGGGAAATGGGAGTAGAAGTGGAGAAAGAAAGTCCTCAGCCAAAACAAAAATAGCAACTTAGGCTTCGATTATGCTTGTGTAATTGTATGCAACTTAAGCATGATGTACATAAGTCTTTTGTTGTAGGGCAAGGCATGCAAGGCAAGGCGTGTTTATTTATACAGCACATTTCATACACAACTCAATGCCTTTCAGTGAGGGGAAAGTTAGCTGTAGCTCAAAAATGTCATAGTTTACACAGTGAGACAAGTACAGATTAAAAATAGAACCCAACGAGCTGCGACTGATATCAAGACGTGTGTGATATTATGTATATTTTCCGCAGCGATGATCCCTGTCCAACGTGGTGTCAACAAAGTATAATAACAGAGTCGAAAGCAACGACACATCCAGAATCTGAAACATGCTACGACAGACTTCTGTTGTTGCTATGATTCAATCTTCAAACCATCGCATTGTGGAGACAAGTGTTGGCCCACGATTTTATAAACTCGATGTCTTGAAATGTGACATCTTGCAGGTCACCACGTCAGATAAAAGATGTTCATAAAACATTTGGATACTGTTTTGCAGAATTTAAGATCGAAGGTAAATGAATGATAATAATAAAAAACAGGACATGTATCGCACATTTATAGCCAGCGACCTGTTCCTTTCCAATCATAGCCGTCAGTCCAAAGTCAACTTCCGTAAACGTTATTTGGTAATCAACTCCATATTGTCATCACAGCCTATTATTACACTAGACCCGTTAATTCACCGTGATACACTCCATGTGCAGTGCCACTTTTCAAATCTATAACATTATAACCGCCTTTGCTGCATTTTTGTGGGTTCTTTTACTGTGACTGGCAATGGGTCATTATGTGGCTCTGTAACTATGTGGTCTAGCAACAAAGCCCGGGGTTCTCAAGCTCTTATTGTGCTTTCTTTCAGCCGGCAATGCCATGATGTTATGTGACTTTGGAATGTCTGTCCAAATATTCATTAAAGATGCACAATAAGAAATAAGAATAATATAAAATCAATTGTACGTAAGGATATTTTCAACATTGCACAAACAGATTGATGCTTTGCAATTGCATTTTTAGTGCTGAAATGAGTTAGAATGGGTTTCATGTCCATGGATTTGGGGGTAGAAAAACATGCATGAGCACGTTTGGGTTTCAATAAAGAAAAGAACGTGGAAGCCATGCTTTTTTGTTGAGCCAAGAGCCAAGATATTCGCGGCTCTTTTTAGTTTATTTGGTCGGGACAGTGCATGTTAACATACATGGGTCTCATGCATGTAAACACGACTCACCTTTTTACGACCTTAACTGGGAGCCAGGTCTTTGGGATCCGTTCATTTCAAAGAGCCGCTCATAAGACTGGCTATTTTTATTGTACAATAGATAGATAAAAGGAAGGTGTTTTTTTATTTAAATAATCTAAAATTACAATGGGACTAATATTTATGCTGCAACCATCTGACAAATATTTCTTAGTGCATTTAGCTTTGAGTGAGTGCAAAAAGCTCTCACTTGTGTCGCCTGCTCCATTGTTGGGAATATTCTCGTGTTTGTTCGAGGGAGTTCAGCGTAGAATTGACTGGAAAAAAAGGTCCGGTTGGTGAAGGTCACATCACTAGTTTAGGAAAAGACTAAAAAGCATTAGCATCGAACGATATCAAACACATGTGTTTGATGATGGCCTACTGGTTAGTTTAACTCATGGTTTTAACCATTCACATGACATCACAACATTCATAACAGCCTTGTTTAAAATTGAGATGGGGGGCAGCTACGAATTATACGGTGATAACTATGGTAACCCTGATAATACTGATGTTTTTGGCTTGGTTTAGGGTTCATATCTCCGTAATTTCTGGACCTAAGACAGGCACTTCTTATGGGTTTGCATTCCAGATTTTAATATTGTCAGGTACAATTCAACTCTATGGGAAAGAAATTATACAGAAAATACACAGGTAGTCAATCTGACCAGGGAGTAGTATCATCTGATCTAGAAGACCTAATGAAACTAATTGTACTAATATCACCACAATGTTTTGGACACCTTCATGAGAAAATCATTTAACTTATCAATGTTGCTGACAGACAAGACACTGAACTTTGTGCCAATTTTTGTTGTACATATAGTAATGTGGATAAACCCAGGGATTACAGAGATATTAACCATATAAACCAAGCCCAAAACAACAGCATTTTCACGGTTACCAAAGTTTCCATAGTCAATTTTAAACTATTGGCTGTACTGTGTTGTGATGGCATGCCTTATCTAATTAAAGGAGCTATGCTAGGTTTGTAAAGATTTGTGTGGGAAATAATGCTTATTTTGGTGAAGAATTGAGATATTAGGAATGTGTCTAAAACTTGAAAAACTGGGTACAGTGCCTTTAAGCCAATGTGTATCAAAACTAATACCGATAAAAACTTTTAGCATAACATATCTCCTGTCAAAAGCTTTATCCAAAACTCTGTTGTGAGCTATAGCCGGACGAGGAAGGCTCGACAGGAAGCCAACCATTGTCTGCCCGGGAGGGGGGGGTCTGACTGGGGGAGCGGATGGGTGGGTGTGTGGGGGGGTGTTAGCTCATTTCGGCGAGACGGACAGCTCAATCTGCGCTGCCCCCTTCGCTCCGGGCCACCGCCGCCATTCTCCTCTCCCCTCTGTCCCGTGCGCCTCCGCGGGACGGGCCGGGTTCATCCATTTAAAAACCATTACGCTCACCCCTTCAGCGCTACATGATAGAACGGCCGGGGCACCGCGCGCGCGGATAGGACGTCCCAAAAGAGATTCCGGACTTGGGGATCTACTGTCAGAAGGGGGACTATAGGGCCATTATCTGCGGCGAGATTGGCCCGACTGCTCTATTGACACATCCCCCCCCGCACGATGGGCAGAGGTATTGTGTTGTGTTGTAGTGAATGGACTGTAGAGCAGGAGGGAAAAGGCCAAGGGAGCAGGTTTAGGAAGCTGTCTATGAAAGATATACCAAGCAAGTCGATGGGAGATTTCGGCGATGGAACTATATAGTCATTTGGTGTTTTGATATTGTCGAGATTTGTGTCCCCTGCATTTGACCCATCTTTCCAACTCCAACCACTGCCAATGGAGCTAAACAGTCCCACCCATAGAAATCGGAGACACATGTTGTCCTTTTTAATGGCATTTATATATTCTCTGTGGTTTCTTTATCTTAAACACATTATAAGACAAGAGCGGTTCAGAAGCCCTTTATGAGAGACCAACAGGCCCGGTTAGAACCATGAGGCCGTCCTTCTGTGGACCCACCACCTGCAGGAGGAGCCATAGGGGCTGGTGCAATGTGATTTGGGCAGCTCCAACAGCTGCCCCCACGACCCGGCAATTGACAAGTGGAAGAAAATGGATGGATGGATGGATGGACATTATAAGATGATGTTTAGTCGCCACTGGATGAGTATCTGATCCTACAAAAAGAAGAAACTTGACTGAATTTGAGTTAGCATTTAGCTCAGAGGACACATTTATACGCTAATTTGTATCTAAAGTAAAATCTCAAAAGACCTGTATATTCATTAATGACTAAACTAGACTTTGACCTCAGCTAAATGTGGTCAATGGGTTGATAACAGCTGAAAACATCTGGATCGTTCGTAATTTGCCGATGTTTGGTGGCAAATCCTCATATAGGAAGGATACATAGAGCAGGCTAACGGACAAGTTTCCAGGACTAGCCTACTTGCTAACTGTTTGCATGCGTTTGGATCACTTCTCCATTTTATGTCTGTGGTCTCACGCACTTCTGGCTTTCAGAAGTAAAATTCACCTTTCATTTCATCCATACAATTTTGAAAAATAACATTAAAGAACCTGTACCCGTTATTCTTGAACTAGTATGAAATAAACGTTGCCCTCTTTCAGTGTATTGAATATGAAGTGGTTCGTGATAAAAGACTGTCCACGTAATTAGGAGCCATTCTTATCAATTGAAAGTTGTCGAACAAGCGTGGCACAGCGGTTTGAGTCCCGGGTTCGATTCCCACCTGGACGGGGCTTTTCTGTGTGGAGTTTGCATGTTCTCCCCGTGTCTGCGTAGGTTTCCTCCGGGTACTCCGGTACCCCTACCGTTAAAAGACATGTATAATAGGCGAGGTTGAGTGAGAGTGTGATTGAGAGGCGTGCCGTGTTTACGTGCATGTCCCGTGAGTGTTCATTAACATGTACTGCCCCAACCAAATAAATAAATACATAAACAAACTCATCCCTGTGGAGAGCTGGGATGCAAAATGAAATGCGGTAGTGATGTTCAGAATGAGTTTGGACGACAACTAACCGTTTCGACTTTTTCTCCCTCGTTCATTATCATAAACAAACAATATATATGGCCTTTAAGACGCATTGTTGATTTTAAGATTGATCAGAAAAATCTTTGCGAATAAAAACTTCTAAAGCCCCTTTTGCCATCAATCATTTTAAATAGTTGTTCTATGGTAGGTATGTAGCACAGAGTGTCCAGGGGCCCATCTCCAGATCCCACGCTAGGACTTGCCACCTATGCCACCTTATTATTACACATTATTATTTGGGTGACATCGATATGCGGCTTCTGAAGTTTGAGGAATAGTATCGATCTTGTGTGTAGGATAGAGGAATAGCTTGTATTTCTGAATTGTCATTTTGCTTGATCATGTGACACACCATCACAACAATCGTAAAACACAGTGAATACAATAATATCTTCAGATGAAGGCCTATACCTTTTGTTTTCCTCCTTTGATTTACATTGCTGTGACAGTATTACCCCCTGAAAGTTTGCGAAACATGCTTAAAAAACATCCTCACAGTCAAGAACTGGGATGTTTGAAATTCTTCAGGGAAGTTTTGGGATGACTTTGGACCACGGCTAAATGTTTAAAAAGTATGTGCTCCCTCTTTAATAGTTTGTAAGCAAAAGGTCAGGTCACAAAAAGGCTGCACGATGCGGGTAGCATATGTAATAGGACTTGTGACTTGATTGGTCTTGCAGTCCCAGTTCATATAACCCATATTTTTCAAGTGCGGATTATCCAGAAAACAAGCTCCAACATGGCGGCGCCACCTCCTCATGATCTCACGGACTCTCCCTTCTTCCCCTTTCATCCAGTGACCTGTGTCCAACTCTTCACACCTCTGCCTCCGTGAATCATGTCTTTTCAAAGCGCCGCACCTGTTTACTCTCTGCACTCTCTCCGTCTCTCCGACTGTACAGGCGACGGCGAACGTGCGGGATTCGGCCGGCGCAATGGTGGCTCAATGCTTGTTGAAATTCAGGTTTTTTGAGGTCATCCTGGGGGAACTTTTCTTTTGTATTTGACCCATATGTCAAAGATGCTGGAATATACAAGCCAGGAGATTCTTAAGTGGAGGATTAGCAATGTTTTAGGCTAGCCTTTTTCTCAATCATTGCAGTCCCTGTTGAATCAGATATTATTAAGTGCTCATTTTTAAATGCTTTCAGTTTCTTTTTAGTTACAGAAATAACTCTTATGAAGGTCGTTTTTTTGTCCAATAGTTTTGTTGTTTGTTGTCGTTTCTCCCATCCGTATTCCTATCGAACCAATCACAGATGAAAAATTGTATGGCATCAATCAAATGCGGAAATAAGGTTGTGCTCAGTATATTGTATGGGACAATAGCTTAGCAGTGAATAATGGAAAAGCATCGATTTATTAACCACTAACTGACGACTGCGATATGAGGCTAAACTTACTTAGACTTACTTACTATATTACTTACAGGACATTTTTACTTAAGACAAAGCAGTATTGTATCGTAGGCCCTGTATCGCGAAACTATTGTCGCGAAGTTAATGACAAATATCAGCCCTATGCAAAATCCTATATTCAGAAAGAACTCAGTAACTGGCAGAAGATAGCTACTTTTATGTATTTTCTCGGGGTAAGCCACCATGTTTATTGTGGTATAGAGCAGTTGTTCCCAACCTTTTTTGTCTCACCTAACCCCTACATCTTTCATTTAAACTCCGAGTACCCCATACCTTGAGGATCTTGCCAATATTTCTTTCAAAGTGGTCAACTCTAAACTCATTATGTCGGTATTTAATGGAGTGTTGTGTTCAAATGAAGCTGAAAATACTCTCAAATTAAAAAAAAAAACTTGTACTGATAAACATGATTAAGAGATCCACTTTCCTTTAGAAATAATAGAAATACTTCTCAGTTTTATCTTACCTGTAATAATTCCAAAGTACCCCTGGTTGGGAAACACTGTTATAGAGAACCAAGTGTCTCCCTTATTGGTTAATGTGCCTGTCAATCATTTCCAACAGAACTCGTGGAGACAACGACACGTCCCAGACTACAATCAAATATTATTTCAGAAGTTTAAAATGCGTGGAATTTTGGCCTCAATTTTTGTACGGGTACAGCATGCAATCCAAACCTGTTTGCCGTTCTACTGAACACTCTGCCACTATTTTGCCAATCCACATAACTTGTCAAACGGATAGCTTCGGGGCATCTTTGATGTGATATAGCAAGGACACTTCATATTTGATCTTGGATTTTAAGACATATTATTCTTGGATCAAGTCAACACCAAATGTCTGTTGAGTCCCCTGTTGTCCCCGGGCTGTTTTTATTTTTTTATTTCGATGGTTTGTAGCACTGGGCTAGACCTTGGGATGACTTTGTTTTCTTTGCCTCAGAACTTCAATCTCATCGTCCTTCATTCTTTTGGTGTTGACATTTGGCGGTGTGATTTTCCATATCAAGATCTTTCGTACAGCGATGTGTGCTAAGAGGTGAAAAGCATGCTAGCTCGTCTGTTTGCGCGGGTGTTGACTTAGTGATTGGACAAAGATGGAGGCACGGCTTACAATGGCGCCATTTCATGATACTCCATGGTTTTGAGCGTCCTCCTTGATTCGCTGTTGATTTGTCCATCGATGTAAAACATGCACAGTGGGCTAATCATCCAGCTGGGAACTCCTAATCATTCATCTATAGGTCAGGTCGTGCACGGGTCTCTCCTGCACTGCAACCGACCACCCTGTTTAAACCCATTGGCTTAAAGAATGGGCAAATGCAGAATTAGATAGTTATCAGTTATATGTGTAATGCCGTTACGTGAGACAAAATGTTTAATGTTGAAGTACATTTACTGGAGTAACTTTTGGATGAACTTATACAACTAAAATAGTTAAAGTGTGACATTAAGGGAGAAAATCAATGCTTTTACCTGCCTAGTCTTGCCCTTGGTACAGTTTTTGAGGATATGTACCACACTACATTCTTAAATAAAACTAAAGGCCCTAAAGTAAAAAGTTGTAGGTGGCAGAATGCAGATCTCTCAATGCCACTGGTTCACCACAAGGAAGAATGTTTGCCCCCGTGGTGTTGCTGAACAAGTGGTGATATTTTTCTAGAGGAAAGACTTTCACTTTAACCGAACCTTACGCTAAAATAGGTCCTCATGAGTAGCAAGTACTTTTCTACTCGATTTTAAGGGTTACTACATTTCACTTACTAAAATCATTTGAACAAAACGTCACTCTTGCTGGTAGACTAAATATTTTTGGCCGCACTGCCCACCTCAGCTCTTAGTCAGTGAAAGTATACCTATCCATTGCCCCCGTCTCGTTGAAAACGTCCTGACCCGGCGCGCCCTGACACTTATCTGCCCGGCCACCTATCACCCGCCTCCTCCGGTGTTTACTCTCCTTTGTGTTTGGCTGCAGAGGCGGCGGATGGCCAGGCACTTATACTCCGAGATATCCGACGGGCTGTTCAAGGTGCTCTTTCAAACTCCTCCGATCTGTTTGCCATTTCACAAAAAGCTTTTTTATCTCGACGCTTGGCCCGTAAGGCGACTGGTACCGGGCTGATAGGGCAGGAACTCCCGGGACTGGCTGCAGACAATGGTCACAGAGTTTGAACAGAGAGCATGAGACTCCAGATAAGGACGTGCGTGTGTGTGTGTGTGTGTGTGTGTGTGTGTGTGTGTGTGTGTGTGTGCTTTTTAAAAGTGAAAATACAGTATGTTCTGACAGTTCCAATGGTGGGAATGGATGATCCAATGATAGGATGAATTCAGCCAATGAGCTTTAACAGGTACTGGGATTGTGCAAGAAGGAGAAAGTCTGTTTCCAAACTGGTTTTAGGTGTACGATTTGGCAACCCTAAATATGGGAGTCATTCTGCTTTCTGATTGGATTGTCATCTTGTGAGCTGAAAGAAAAAAATTTAAACGAACATGTTTTTGTAATTGTGAATAAATTAACACAATTATCTGTAAAATCAACAATTTGAGCATTTCGATTTGGGAATATGTTAACTTGGGGACACAGATGTTTACAAAAAAGTCCTGTATACCTTTAAGGCTCTTAAGGTGTAGACTTCCACTTGGAAACAAAATAGGTATAATGTCCGCCAATAAGTTGTTTTACTATAAATACATTTCTATAGATTTCAATGGAAAGATCTGACAGCAAACACTGACATCTTCCCTTACAGAGGAATCTGCACATTTCCCAGCATTGTACACATTTTTTAAAGTTTGTTTTTGATCTCGAGAAATCACATTATCTTATTTCCAGCGTAATCTATTATATGCTCAGTGAAACGGCTTAAAATTGGCTACCTCAACAAAATAAAAGATTTTAAAGTTCTGACTAAACATGACCATTTCACAGCTCAAATTGCCTCTAGTACACAGCATTTCATTTTCTAATAGCCAATCATCTGCCAGTCATAAAAATGACAATTCAAAGGCACATTCGAATGAAATGAAATGTACAATCCTAACATACCCTACATACAGTAGTCTTGTCTTGGGGACTAACACATAATCAATAATGAGTCACTTATCCCAACATTAGCTCTGGTTAACTGGGGCAGTGTGGGCCCTAGTGACTGAAGCTCTTCTCTTAAATGGGGCTATTATCATGTCTCTCAGTAATCAAATCACAGCCTTGCCCTGATGAGCTCGGCCTTCAACGTGGAGGGTGCTTCTGACAAAAGCCAACCGTCAAGTGCAATAGGACAAAAATGGAAAATCTATAGTTAAAATGGTTGTTATTTTGAAATATCATCTCATGTAATTTTACTATGGATTATTTAACTGATTGAATGATATTTGGCGGCAAGTTAAATTGAACAAAAGGTTCGAATTCCAGCTCCCGCAGGTGCATACTGTCATTGTGTCCTTGGGCAAGACACTTCACCCTCCTTGCCTCCAGTGTCTGCGTACACTTGTGTATGAATGAGAGTGAATGGATGACAGGTTCTTTTCCTAATGAAGGTAGAAAAGCACTTTATAAGTTGAGACCATTTACCATTTTTTTAAACCATATACTGTATAAGAAATTCACATATGACCAAAATTGCCTATATTTAGAAATCAGTATTTTACCTTGGTTTGGGCTGCAGTTGAAAATTGAAAATGTCAATCAGGCAAGGAATTGGACATAGACAAATCCTTCTGTGAAACAAAAGAAATGCATTGATCGAAAACGGCCTTTGACGTTACAAGTTCAAGGAAAGTTGACAGTTAAAGATTGGTAAAATCAAGATACAAGCTGCCATTTTTAAGCTAAGGACGTGCTTAAAAATGACAATGATGCCATGATGAATGCGGTTTGAATGCAGAACTGCATAGAAAGAGTCCGGTGATGGTTCATGGAATTTTAACAATAGTTATACGATCCCACAAATTTCAAATCAGTAGAAGAAGAAATGAGGCTTAACGCTGTATGTATGTTTTCAAAGGGTTGTAGGCTGAGTCGAACGCAGACGAAACAAGACAGTTAGTTGGGTCACTGGGGGACAAACACCCCCACAGACATTAAACTTTGAAATCTTAAAGGAACTACCTCGTCGCACCGTCCCCCCACCTTTTGCGTCCCCCCCGTTCGGAATCCCTCCTAAAATAATTACCAGATGTTGCTAACGAGCTACGAAGAAATGAAAAGGCATCCGAGCGCTGATCAAACCTGACGTTTAATTTGCTGCTCCGCTTCCACGTTATCAATTACCGCCTCCCATCGGGGGTGGGATAATTGACGACGTTATTTTGTGCGAGAGCCCTGTCACTATTGCAGCTCCTTAAGGAAAAAAACAAAACAAAAAGCCCCCATTGTAGCGCGTATCCAGGGGCAACCCGACAGCCAGTGACCATATGTTTGATATTAGACGGGGGCCTGTTCCACTGGAGTGCTCCGAAAGCTGGGAAAATTGGATCAAATTGGCTAATGGCATGTTTAAAACCTACATAAAATAGACGTGGATGGAAGATATTACGCGCGGGGGCTTGCGGTGTTACGCTGGCTCGCGGCTGTTTGCGCTGCAGAGTAAACTTTGGGTTTCTTTTCTTTTTTTCTTTTTTTTCCCGTCAAAGGCCAATAATGATGGCAGCGAAAACCGCGCACTGTTGGTCAATAACCGTTATTAGAAACCGCAAAGTTTGATATCCCTTTCATTACGGCGAGGGGGTGAGTGTGGGCACAAGTGCCAAAGTGGTGCCTTTCATTAGAAGATAATTTATTTAACCAACGGTATTTTAAGTAGGCGCATGTGCGAGGCTTGGGCGTCGTATGTAAAGTGCAGAGCGGTTTCGTCATGGGAGTCTACGGGCCTTTTTTCGCAGCCTCTTTGCGGTTGAGTGCGATGGCAGCGGTGCCAAATGTGCATTGTCAAATAAAAGATTAGTTAAAGGGAAAGAGGAGAAAACCATGTACTGTAGCTATGTGCTATGGGAACCTAACCTTTTGCCTTCAATTGCATGAGGGTTTTTTCCCCCTTCTCTACATGTCAGACAAAATAGACTTTTTTTTTTAGATTGTTAACCATGTTTTCACAATCTGAGCCTGATCCAACTCCACAGACAGTACCAAGTTGTTTAGATTTTAGATCCACTTTTCTACCTTTCACCCTCCCTTCCCTTTACTTCTCTGTCTCCGCTGGATTGGACTGCACCAACTTGAACTAAAGCACAGTGGTGTCCCATTTAAAAACCCTCAAACACCCCTTGACGTTAGTTCAACGTCAACTGGTATCTCCCCGCCACAATGAATGAAAAGTACCATGCAAACGTTCTTTCTGATTTTGATACATCAGTCATTATTTGAAAGACTTACCTGATAATTACGCTTGTGCTACTCCATTTCTATCTGGAACAGTAGCCCATGGTTCCAGCTGCAGTCTGTTATTAATCGACCCAAAAGCACCGCAGCCCACCGGGAAACGTCCCGACTCTATCGATTACCCTGCACGCCTTTTGGTGGCGGGCCAAAGAGTCAGTGGTCAACGTAGTGAAACCTTACACTTTTATAGCAGAGATTTTAACCACATCACCATACAGTACCTTTATTTTGGCCTAGGAACATAAATGCCAGCTCTGCTTTACACTAAAATGTCAGCTATCAAAGTTATAATTGTGTAGAATTCAAAAAGTACCACTTCTGGAGGTGTAACCTAACTCAGCAAGAAGCCTCGGGCACCCCTGCCATAATCCATCCGCTGGACCCTGTTCTGAGCGGTTCTGGGGCGACAGTGGCGGGGATGGTAGAGCGGGTTGGAAGGTTGGTGGTTGGGTGCACACTGCCATTGTGTCCTTGGGCAAGACACTTCACCCACCTTGCCTCCAGTGTCTGTGTGCATCGGTGTATGAATGAGAGTGGTTCCATTTTGCACTCAAATTGCCTTAATCACGGTGCTGTCGCTTTGCTAGCATCCCGTTGTCTAAGAATGGTGTAGGCTTCTTACACTGATAATAATTTAAGTTATAAAAAAGTATCAATGCTGAGGTTGCCCAAAAGCAGGTCTTATAAGCCACAGTTATGTCCGGTATGTCCACTCTTAATGCGTATAAATATAATATAATAACCTGTCGGGAACATCTGTTAATTATTTCATGAATAAATCTCGGGTGTGCACAGAGACAGGAGATGGTGCGAGGAAGGGCTAAAGTCATCCATCTTTGAAGAGAGAGGGGAGCTTTCCAAATATTGTCCCTGGGATTAGGAGTGTTATTACTTGGTCATTGGTTGCAGACCTCAGCCCTTTCACTCAGGGCTATCTCAATGGGAGCTCTTGTCTTAGCGTCTCTGCACCCCCACCGGCTCGGCACGCATCCCCTCCACAATGTCCATCTTTATTGCGCGGGGTTTCTCTCCGTCGCGGAGCAATAATATGAACCATTTGGACTGTCATTCGTCTCTTGACAACTCCAAGTCAGTGTTGGGCAGAGGAGAAGAAAGTTCTTGAAATAAGATCTAGTCGTCACATGATGAATGAAATAATGAAAAATGGATTTAAAGGGGAAAAGGATTAATTTTTCTTTTTTTCTTGTTTCAAGTATGACAATACAGTTAAAGTCATTGTGATGATTAAAACCAGATTATTGAAATGAGTCTACAGTATACAGTTCTATAGTAACCCATCTGTTATTTACATAAGTGAACAAACCTTGGCATTTTGTACAGTACTTTTGAAGAATTGGGGGTTTATTGCTTTCCAAGAATGCGTTGTTCCATATGAACATCTAATATATTTTTTACATTGTTCAAAAACATGCAAAAATAATAGTTTGTGTAAAACCGTCATTTATGCCTGAAATAATCATTATTATTATTATTATTATTTATTTCCATTTTCAGACAGGAGTATAATAGTACATTAGTGACAACATCATTTGAACTAAAGGCTCACTTTTGTATAGTCTAAACATTTAGAAATAATTAATGACTAACCCTGGTAAGGCTGAATATTATACAGTAGTTTAAAGAATATTTCCTGTTTTATAAGACAACTCTGTTGGTCTTGGTACTAAAAAGAAAACTGCTCAGAATTTCTTGACAAAGTAAAGTCCCTCATGTGATTTTAAAAAGCTCCAATTGGTGTGGTCAGGCCTCAGGATAATGTAGACAAAGAGAATCTTTTTGCCATATTCTTGACATTTATTAAAATAATGTTTCCGAATCTGGACCTTTTGACAGAGAAAATCTTTAAGCAACGCATCATTATTGCCTGATTGGAATCCTGTTTTTTCACAATACTTTCTCCTGATCTTGAGAAGAGGTGAGGCACCCAAAGCTCCTGGCAGGTCACCTCTCAGCAATATTATAGAATGTGTCGAATGCAAAGACAACCTCCTGTATTTTTACTAAGTCAAATTTGACCCTAGCTGTCAGAAAGTGCAAATGTGTGTACGACCGAAAGGGTTAATAAAGAGTGCATCTTTTAACATAAAACTAATCTTTTTGGCCTTAGCATTTTTGCAACACCAGCAAGCTATTCAGGCCTAATAACTGGGTTCCTGTGGCTGCTGCGATTACCACTTTCCACATTAAAACACCCAACAGGGGCAAGAAAAACCTTCATGTTGCTTTGCACAAACTAATACAGTGAAGGAGCAACTCATAATAAAATGTTGCACCGTCAGTGACCCTTTTACAGATATTCACTCTTTATCAGAAGTACTAACAATTGGGCTTTTGCACTTGTTTAAAGTTGAGTGGAGAAAGTGGGTAACCTCGATGACATCCCAATAGATACAGACAGCATCTCTGGAATTGACCATATATGGTCATGTTTAAAAACAGTTAAGGGGGAAAACAATTTGGAGAAAAAGCGAAACTTTCTCAAATTATTCAAAAACTACTTTAACAAATGCAGAATTATTGATATAGTGTTCTACTAAATAAATATACAAAGACATGGAGCGGAGCAAAGTGGTTCAACGGCCCATAAATACATAAATAACAGAGAATGCCAACATGATGGTTCATGTTAGCATCATGCTACAAGTTAATGCTAGCTAGCACAAGCTACAACTGCCGTTTTTTTTGCTTCTACTGAACAATCTGCTGAGAAAAAATATCCAAATGGACCCGGTTTAGACTTGACTTTATTTATGTGTGCTAAATGAGTTCATATTCCACCAGAAAATTGATAAAAAGAGTGGAAAATTGTGTTTCCCAAAAGTTTCTATTTTCCCCCTCGGCGAAACCACGTCCCCTTCTATGATGGGATGCTGTCTGTATACTTGGGGTAAATTAGCATTATTGCAATATTAGGTGACGCAATATCCATATTGCAAATTCACTGAGGTTTCTCATCTGACCGAGATTTTACCCTTTTTTGGCAACACAGCCTAAAACAAAAATGCAACTTTTAAAGATAAGTTGTAAAAACAGTTTAAGTCATGGTTTTCCTAATTTACTTTCATTGTGTCCTTATTTCGTCATTTAATTAATTAATTAATTGTATTTTTCATAAAATCATGTTGCCATGACTCACACCTGCAGCCTTACTTCACACCTAAAAGATCTAGTATTTCACTCCAAAGTTAAACATTGGGAGTAGGTTTTCGGAGGCAAGAGCAGTACCTTCTTATGTTGATCTTTTCTGCGTTCGGACATTTAGAAAAACAAAACGAAGTGAGAGGCTGCATGACGACACCAGATCCACAAAACGCCGCACAACTGTCAATGTGTCAGGCACTCGGGCCTGTCTTTACTTTGGCAAAGGCCTCGAAATGCATGACTGGCTTTTACGCATTTTCTCCAGCGCCGTCACTAAAACAAGAACATGACCACAAGACATAACAAGGAGAGGCCTCGCTGTCCAGATTCATAATGAGACTACAATATATTAACAGTTTGGGGCACTAATTCAATACCATGTCCCCAATGAAGTGACGTTTGGGCGAATAATCAAATGGAATGTCTTGATTTCGAAGCATGTCCGAATTCTCACACACATTTTTATTTCATTTGTAATTAGGTACTATGTCAGAAACATAGTCTACCAAAAGTTAAATTTAAAGATTTAAAGGGCACATATTTTGGAAATTGACTTATTGAAGTTTTAACCATTTTATAATGTGAAAATCACACACATTTCCATGCAACACTACTGTATGATGTTTTAAAGTCCAGACACGTTCATCAAACTGGTTCCGTGGCCAAACTTTCATTGTTGCATGTATGTCAGTTGCTTACACTTTCTAAAGTTTCACTTTTGCACAGCCACTTTGGTTATCAGTGCTAAAGAGGAAAAAGTGCACCCTCTCCTGGCGTTTTGTATAACTGCATATCAATGTTTGTATATGAGTATTTTCTAAATTCATACTTTTATTGAAGTACTACAAAAATATGGTATCAAGGATGAGTTGAGCAGAGTAATTGGAAAAGCTTGATTTAGGCTTAATTTAATGATCTTTAACAGGGGTCACTTCTAATCTGTTATTATTTGCTAGTAATTAAACCTGCCACTTTGTCACTAAGCAGCATTAGGTCTGAGTGGCATGCATTCTCGTCTCACTGCAAGAGCATCCCAGGTTCAGTTCCCTAACAAGTTCGGGGCTCTCTGGGAGTTTGCATGTCCTGTTTGTGTCTGGGTGGGCTTCCTCTGAGTGCTGTGGTTTCTTCCATCGACATGGAACATGCATAATATAGGCTAATTCTCCAGCTTTAGCTTGGTACTCCTGCTCCTGAAAGGTAGCCCGGACGGATGGGTCACATGTAGAAAAAAATTTAGAAAACAATGATATAAGATAAATATACTCACAAGACCATTATTTGCAACATTTTGTCTATGTTAAATTTGCACGTCCTCTATGTGGTCTCTTGATTCATTGATTTTTGGCCTGTTTTCTCTCTACTCTCTCCCCCCCCCTTCTCCTCTCCCCTCTTTGGTAGCAGGCCTCCCGGGTCCCAGTACTCCTAATTCGGCCTTATCAGTGGAGTAATTTAGCAGGCGCAGCTTGGGTTTCTGTCGCGCGGCGAGTGGCCCCATTGTCCGGCCCCGCTGTTGGTCAGATAAAGCAGCAGATTGAACAAAGTCTGTGCTGACCTCTGCAAACTCCCAAATCTCGCTGCCCCGCAGTCCTACAACCGGAGCCCACTCCGTCTTTATGAGCCTTGCTAGGAAAGCGAAATTCAGTGTCTTCACAAGGCCTTAAAACCTGTGTCATGTCGAATCATCTGCTTCAAAAGATTTGTGAAAGCAGCTGTGCTCATCCCATTCTCGTTAATCCCATTCTTAAATACCGTTCAACCAAAAAAAGTTGGATCCAAACTATTAGTCGCGGCTCCAATTTCTTACCCTGACTGTTCCTCACATCCCCATTCTTGAGTGAATTATACACATTTTTGCTAAGCTTAATCCTTTCATCGCAGGGGGAAAACACTCGCCATGGCGTCACAACAGACACACAAGTTGTTCTCTTTATTAAAACAGCTGTGCAGTGAAGGGGAGCAAAAGGAAGGGGGTGGGAGGAGCTTAGAGTAAGTTTGCTTGAACAATCAGGAAGTGATACGACAAGATATTTTGTTTCAGTTGTTTCAAATGAATATTCTAACTCGCAAAGTGTAGGATGGTAAAAAAGACGTGTTTGACATCATCACCAAATACCCACAGAAAGCGTAGTATGCCCTCTTTAATAGAAGTGTGTGTTTACGTTATATTGCATAATAGAACACATATGACAGGGGTGTGTCAAAAGGGCACAGGCCACCACTGGAATTTGAAGACACCGCACTCAGAGGCGCGGAGACAGTATATTGAGGGTCACTATCAAATTGAATTGAATTGTATGTATACTTGATCAACACACATTAACAAAAATGTGGAAATGAACAGAGGTGGCCTGTAACAAAGAATGTTGTCCCATTTGTGTCCTATTCAAAAGCCTTGTGATGCACACTCCAGGACAGTAGGGGGCGCTGTGCAGATGTACCCATCATACTATTGCTGACTCACATCAAGGATAAGTTTTTGTCCCCTGTTGTGTTGCCATATGGAGGTCAATTTGGGCATGTTCTTTATGGTTTTGAAGTTCCTATTCCTAACGCTTATTAGGCCCGAGTGCCATCAGGGCTGGCGAAGGGGCTCGTGTAATCGTATAGAGTCTCCCCCAAAGTGCGCGGAGCGCACAAAACGAGCGCGAGGCGCTCGCCTCCTCTCAAACAAGCACTAACGCACTCCTCTCGTCATGCACGTTCCGTGCACGTGCACATGTATCAGAAAACGAACATTGTAATTGGACGGTTCCTATTCCTAACGCTTATTAGGCCCGAGCGCCATCAGGGCTGGCGAAGGGGCTCTTGTAATCGTATAGAGTCTCCCCCAATGTGCGAACAAAACGCACAAAACGAGCGCGAAGCGCTCCCCTCCTCTCAAACACTCTCTAACACACTCCTCTTGTCGTGCACGTCCTGTGCACATACATATATAATGCAAAAATCAACATTGTTATTGTACAGAGCCCATAAAAGTCAATGGGCGACTGAGAGCCCGTCAGTGACCCAGGACCTCTACCAGAAAATATATAGTTTATGGTACCCGCGTAAGCGGGAACATTGTTTACGTATGGGAATTCTTTCTTTCTTTCTTTCTTTCTTTCTTTCTTTCTTTCTTTCTTTCTTTCTTTCTTTCTTTCTTTCTTTCTTTCGCACCGTCGCAATTTTCACCCAGTGAACATCGACGAAAAGTCACAGATTTTGGCCCAAAATTCAAACTCGATCCGATGCAACTTTTGACTATTTCCAAATTTTGAATTTCAAAATAGTGGCGCGATAGCGATCGCGAGATAGGACTTGGCCAAAATGAAGTTTGTCGTAGAATCATAAAAATCGGTACAGACGTGCATCATGACAATTTGAGCAAAAAATATTATTACGGCAACGCCGTCCGCCATATTGGGTGTCGGCCATTTTGGATGACAGCCCGCGAAGGGGGAATCCGCCTTTATTTTTCACTTTGTACAAAATCTATCTCCTCCTAGAGCGTTTATCGGAACGACCTAATTTTGGGTGGAAAATAATCTTGAGAAGTAGAACTTTAAAAGTTATCCAAATTACTTTTCTAAGTTTTACGGTTTTTATGCGGCGAAGCCGCAAACTGTACGAAGTATTTTGAGATTTTTCGCAAACAAAAAATGGCTCCCATTCGCACATATGGAGCACGATTTCGCTCATTTTGTTATCAGTTGTTAAAGTCACAGACCTAAACACTTTCATTTGGCAAAATTCAAATTGGGCGCGATAGCGCCCCCTATAGGAATTATATGGAGAGTACAAATTTTAGTTTTACGAAAATTAAAATAATTTGGCACAAAATTCTATTTGGTCGTTCCGATCAGAAAAGTCAATTACACCCATGCCATATTTTTCACGGTGTTGCCGTAGCGATGACCAGAACGTCCCATTTTATTCTGATGGAAAAATGTTAAACTCCATAATTCAGCGAGAAGTGAGGAACCAAAGTACTTTGGATAACCTTTGTGGATATTCTGCGGCGCAGCCGCAGCCCTAAGTAAAATGTAAAAATATGCTTCAGTTTGCAGATATAGTGTTATACAAATTCATACTAATTTTTCTCTGTATAATGTCAAAATTGAGTGCGGAGTGCGTGTTAGCGCATTCCAAAAATCCTAAAACTAAGACCCTTGGGAAAAAAGTTAAAAACAAACGTAAAGGCAGTAGCAATACCATAATTTTAGATTGAGGGAGACAAAAGGGCGCGAAGCGCCCCTTGCTTTAGGCAGGGCGTTCGGCGAGGGCCGATAATCGCCGCTTGCGGCTATATTTTGTACATGTTTTACATTGAACACTATTTTCAACAACTAATACTCTAGTACTTGTACTTATGAAAGACAATTTAATAATTGACCAGAATCTGTACTTTCACTCAAGCAATGAAAACAAGTACTTTGACCACCTCTGGAAATGGACATAACTAAGAACAAACTTATAGTTCAGCCCTGATGCCACCAAAGAATCCCCCCCGGGGCAGCCCCAGTCGACAAAATCCTAGAAGCGCCCCTGCAATATGAGGCATTTATACAGAGCCTCGTGTATGTCATGGTCATGTGGTCCGTCATGTCTGAGTGGGCCTGTACTTAAAATGGCACTTTCCTTTAAGTGGGAAGAGTAGGGGGGAAATGTGCACTGCAAGCTAAGCCTTCAAGTGGGCTCTTTTTTCTGTCTGTCTCATCCTTGTTGTTAGAGAATGGATTTATTTGTAGGCTCTTCAGATTTTTCTCTTCTCTAATCTAAGTTCGGCCGCAGTATTAGGTGTGTATCCATGGGGGGACCTCGAAAAAAAAAGAAAAAAAAAACACCCAACGACTCTTATCTTGTCTCCACTGTTACCTATCAAGTCCATTCACGGCTTGGCGCAGAGCCCAAGCGCAGTCTGTGGAGAAACGCTGCTTTGACAGGCTGAATCGACTGGAGAGGTCGGGGTTTAAGCCAAGTGGGTGAACAGGGCGGCGGGGACTGGCGGGTCCAGAGCAGGGTTTTTTTTCTTTCTTTGGTAGGGGGCTCGGGGGTTGTTAGATGAAGTGTTCTTTCCATTGTGAACCGCTGTCCCCTGTCTCCAAAGCTACTTGACTAACTCCCCAAAGCAGCAAATCCTCTGACAGCCAGACAGGGACCTCATCAAAAGGGTGTGGAGTCGGGACACGGTGACGGGTGGGGAGGGTCGTGAGCGATGGGACGATATACGGTTTGGCGTGCACACCAACGATAATTAAGACATTTTCTGTGCTTAATCAATTGGCCGAGGCTTATCGTTTGGCTTACAAGAGCGAGAAGAAGCCTCTGAAGAAAGAGGTGAGACGTTCTCAACACAGTCAACCCTGTCCAGTTTGAAAACCTCTACTAGGATCGAACATTCCTGGATGACTGAGAGGTTGCCTATTTTCAACTCGAAGACTTGGTTTGTTCAGAACTGAAAATGATTCACTTCTCATTCAAGAAGTCGCTTCCATTCTTAACCACCTGCTCCCAGTGACATGCTCTGGCTACAGTGGAATGACCTGGATGACTGAGATATATGTTAATATATATTATGTTAATTTATTACATAAAATACCATTTGTTTTACTTTTTTTAAGAAATGGTCATGGTCAATCATATAATTTGAGATGAAACAACCAAGCAACTTCCTTAAATGATGACCCTGGACCCAAGAGGCGTTTAACGGTACGCGGCCCTACTCTTGGATCTAACCACTTATTGTAAGAATATGAACGTTTTCATCAAAGCCTGCCCACACGGAGAAGATGTACCACACTGTATACATTATGCACTAAACACTGTTCAGTCACTGTATTCTCGTCGCAGAGGTTTTCAAATATCGTCGACTGGTCTGGGTTGGTTGGGCTCTTGTTGTCAAAAGGTGACACAACTTTGTGGCCGTTAGTTCTTTTCTCGTGTGACATTTCCACCACAAGCGCGAGAGGCTTCCAGGGAAACGTCCCGTACTTCCACGATGGATAATTCCTGGATGACTGAGAGCCTTCGCAGACATCGCTGGGAGAAAAGTTTCATTACACCATTCATCCCATGTAGCGCGGCGCATTTCCACCCCCCCAACACCCAGCAGCATCGGCGTAACTTTAGCTGACCATTTGTAGTTTGACATAAAGAATTAGCTGTGTCCATCCTCTCTCCCCCCCTCCCTCTCCATCCTCCCTCCCCCCTCTCGCCACTTCCCACCTCCCACCCGTCGAAAACAGCCACCTGCTTGAGAGCCAGCACCGGGGTTCCCAGGGAGATGAGCGGCGCGGTGAAGAAGGCCCACGAGGGATTAACTTTTCACATGGCTCGGAGTCCTCTTCTCAAAAGACCTGACAACCCCAGACGGCTTGATTAAAAAAAAAAAAAAAAAAAAAGAAAAGAGAGAGTGAGCAGAGGAGGGGGTGGGGTGGGGGGTGCTTCACATGATGGCCCAGAGAGGAGAGAGAGGGATTTTGGATATTGGGTGTCTTTTTTTCTTTTCTCCTCTTTCCATCCCAAGCCCCCATGTCCCGGTTGAGAATGAGCAAATTGTTCGCCCTGTTCTCCCTCGGCTCTGGCCTCTGGATGTGGGTGGGCACTGCTGGAGGAGACGGGAGTTGACTCCGCACAGCGATGGTGAACATGTTATTATTTTCCATGGTAGACACCTTAAAAGTCTAAAATGTATTAAAGGTAAAGCTGCGTAAAAGACATAAGGAAGTAAACATGCTCAAATCAGTTATCAATTATGTGCAGTAAAAGTTGTTTACTTTCTTGCTAATCAAGGGACACTTATCCAGTTTGGAAAAGATACTGTATCTGAATCTGATATATAGGTACTCTTTCCTATTTCCACTACAATCCCAGGACCTGTCCCAAATCAAGTCCTAATTAGGTCGAGCGCAGGTCTACAGTAGTTATAGAACTGGATGTTCTGAACTTTCAAATGAGGAATGGCATTTTATAGTAAAGCCTGTGCGTATGTCCTCATAAGCAGCTTGGAAAAATGTTGAGAAATGTTGTAAAATATATATTTTAGACCAGTGGTTCCCAAAGTGGGGGTCGGGACCCCTCGGGGGGTCGCCAGGCCTTTGGTGGGGGTCCCCAGATGATTTCAGGATGAAATAAAAAGAAAAAAGGCTACTGTTTTAGTATATGTTTAAGTGTAAAACAGAATATCATTTGTGAAATCCCTTCAAATATTCAAAATAAATACATATTAACATGATTTTATGTTGTTCTTCTCTAAAGTATAGCGCAAAAGGCAATAACTTTATATAACGGGGGTCCCAAGTTGTTAACGTGTCAATTTTGGGGTCCCTGCCAAAAAGTTTGGGAACCACTGTTTTAGACCATAGCTTAATAACCAGTTTAAGCTACAATTAGATTGTGATACAAGTTCCCAAACACAGAAGTATATAAAGAAGGCTGTTGCTGGTTGCTATAAAAACAAATCACCCAACAAGTAAAGTCATAAATAATAGTAATAATGGCAAGCATATTGTGCTTTACAAGCTTGACTAGCTTCTCAAAGCGATACACTGTAGCCATTTTTTGTTCCTTCCAGTAAGGCTGCCAACCTGCGCCACCGTCCCCTCTGACTACCACCAACCACCCACACACTACAAATAGGGGCACGGTGGCTGAGCGGTTAGCCATTTTGCCTCACAGCAAGAAGGTCCCGGGTTTGATTCCCACACCGTGCAGGCCTTTCTCTTTCTGTGTGCCCGTTTCTCTCCCCATGTCGGGATCCCCCATCAATTAAAAACACTCACGGAAGGTTAATCCTCAGGTGACTCTGACCATCAGCCTGGCTCCACATCTGGGGATGGGTCCCACTGTGGTCGCTCACTTCTCCGTACGGGTCGCCCCAGCGGCATCGAAAGGATGGGTCAAACGCGGAGGACAAACTTCCCTACAGGGACAATATAGTATACCTTAACCTTAAATAGAGAATTTTGATACAGAAAGTGTCTTCGGTTTTGCTCCCTGTACACACCCTGTACAAACAATCATTTGACAAAGACTTCCTGAGGTTAATTGTCAGCCTCCTGCAGATTTATGTGACTTTACATACTGACGTACAGCAACGAGGGCCAGACCGCAGAAGAGGTAGACCTAAGCTAAATCTGACACTAACAAAACAGAACATGAGAGAATATCATTATATCATGAATAAAAGCTCAATTTAGCATAATAGCCCCTTTAACGTCTCCATTTTATTTGCACCTCACATCTCTCCATATTGCCTTACAGTCAAGGAAGACATTGTCAGCGCCGCAACCGCCGAACCGTTCAGGGCTTAAACTTCTAATGTTCAAGTGGCACGGCGCCCCGTTTCCCCCCTACCCCAGATAACCCTCCCCTCTCTCTCTCTCTCTCTCTCTCTCTCTCAGGTTGGTCTGTGAGAATGAGGAGACAAAAAAAAAAAGAAAAAATCAAAACAAACGCTCCCACTGAAGTGAAGATGGTAGCGCGGGTCAGCTTTCCATCTCTCTCTCCCTCTTTCTTGGCTAGCAGATCCGCAACCCAACCTAGCGGGACAGCGGGGCCACTCAATACGCCTCGTCCCGTGCAGGTAGAGTACCAGCGCGTTGCACCCGGACAGGATGGAGGGGTCAAGGAAGCTAGCAGGGTGTCATCTTACGAGATCTCTCCTGCTCACCCTCTTGGCTTCCTCCGCCTGGCTCGCTTACCCCCTTCTCATCTCCGCTTGGGCCGCTGTCCCGAGATACGGGGGTATAGACATCTCCCGGCAGGAAATGAGGAAAACATGTTAGCGAGGATGAGGTAAAAGTCAATTTCATAAGTTAGCTAACCATGCTAACGTACATTGAAGCAGGAGGGACAAACAGAACAAACAAGAGTGCGATTTAGTGTTAGCCGTTAATCTCAAGACAGTGCATATAGCCCTTTGTTTCAAGGCGTTGGTGCAAAGTAGGGACCCACTCATCACTTTCCAAAAGTCCAGCATTTCATTCCACAGGTGATACACTCTGGTGGTGGTGAAGAAGAAGAGATGAAGGGGCAGAGGAGGCTCTTGTTTCTGCGAATATGACAGAGGACTGTCTCTTATTTGGCGCTTCGACTCGAGTATGTTACACATGTTTTGTTGAAGTGTCCCTTTGGGCCTGGACACTGATATTGGTGAAGAGAAGAAGAGTTGATTGAGAGGCTGAGGAGGCTAATAGTTTTGCTGCTGTGTTGATGGGACTGCAAAGGGTTATCTGAAATGTTCCCACTGAATGCTGCTACTATAAAAAAAAAAAAAAAAAGTTCCCTTTTTCAACCTTTCCCTATTAAATTGAAGAAAGTTGAAGTGAGGAAAAGTGAAGAAAGTCCTTTAGTCCATAACTTTCGCCGCCTTCACGTTCATGCTAATGCAATTTAAATGGTAACTAACAGACCCAATTAACCCTGATGCCAGGCCAGATTTCTCATTAATCACGCCTCTTAACAGCCGTATGGGCCCATTCCCCCCAGGGGGCGCTGGACCAGTTCGCTGCGCACTTGACCTCGCAGCTATAGCCCAGGGGAACGTGCCACTTAACTCCCCAAGATCTTTGTAAGGGCAGTGCAGTTTCAAGCCGCAGATGGAAGAAGGGGATTTCAAGTGCTTTGAAATATTTGTCGGCGCAGTAGTTAATTGGTTAAATATTTTATCTATTTAAGTATGTACATTTTCTCTTTTTTTTCAAATCCCTTTTACTCTGCTCTTTTCGTGCTTTTCTTTGTAAGGCAAACTGGTGCTAAATATACAAGCTCAAGTATTGGTCATTATTGGGGGGGTTTTGTCAGTTACAGAAATGCCACTCGCCACCATGTTGTCTGTAATGTAAACCAGCATTACCATAGACATCAGCCTTTACAAAATAACAACGTTTAGCATGAACCCACTGATGATGTCTCCGTAGAGCAGGGGCTTCCACAACGTTGGGCCAGGAGCTATTTTTACGTAACACAAAATCGCATAGAGCTACTGATGCCTTGAAAGCCAAGATGATGATCTCAACACAAAAAATGAAAACCAACTCTATACTTTACGATATTTACCAAGATGTCTGTGGATTGTGTTGAACATGTTCAAAACAAAAACAAAATGCGTCTTAAATGGGACTCATCAAGCGTATGGCTCTAGAAATGTGGAAAGTCTTTGGGAAGCGACTTGGAAAGAGTTGGAGACCCCCTGGTAAAGCAGAGGTTCTTAAAGTGTGCTGGGGGTCCCAAAATAAAGAAAATTGATTATAATTCCTAAAAAACAGCATAGACTGCAAATTGGGAACAGATAACATACAAAACAATTGTATTTATTTATTTATTTTTGCTTAATAGTACCTACATTCGCAATTCATTTTTAAAGTGGGGGTCCCGGAACTGCTCGCATGGCAATTTAGGGGGTTCCGGCATGAAAGGCTTTGGGAACCCCTTCTATTACTACACCTGCACTTAACATCATTTCAATTTTAGACTCTGAACGTTCCAGACTAAGTGTCCGGCTTATCACGTCCCACCCGCTAATTCTACCACAGCATATATACGCTCACTGCGGAGGCTCTGCACCTGCTTAAAACAGCTATCATAGAGAAAGAATTCTTGTTACCTTTCCAGTACTTCCCTTTAGCCTCTATAGAGTTGAGTCAGAATCAAGTCGAGCAGCTCCGATCGGGAACGCTAATGTGCAAAGTAAGTAGCTTCTAGTGCATGCTTAGGGTCAGGCATTAAATATAATACAATATAACTGGAGGGCCTTTAGACGCAAACAGTGTCTGTGACAGTGACTTATCTGCTGTTTCTTGCTGCGATTTTTAAAGGGCCTTAAATGCTAGAATGTAATTGAAACCTTTGTTATGTTCAATGCTACTTGAGCAATGATGGTAGTGATTTTTTTATTTCATTTATCCCCGCACAAAAATGAATACTTTTGGTGGTGTTAGGTTTGACCCTGCCATTTGGGGGGGTCAACAAAGTCTATCCAATCAGTTCCTATTAGGGCTGCGCAATATATTGCAAAAAATATGGTATCGCAATATTAGGTGATGCAATATCCATATCCATACAAAGAAGAATCGGAATGGCGCGAACAACTTTAAGTAAATTTACCGACATATTTAAAGATAAAAATGTATCAACATCAGTTAGTCCAAACAATGGTCTTTCCAGTGGCGACCTATGGAAGTGAGAGTTGGACTATAAAAAAGGCAGACAGAAAGAGAATAGAGGCTTTTGAAATGTGGACGTGGGGGAGGCTTCTACATATTCCATGGACAGCGAAGAAAACAAACCAATGGGTCCTGAAAGTAATCCAAGTGAAAATATCTCTGATGAATATAATAGAGAGGAACAGACTGTCTTTCTTTGGACATGTGATCAGAGCAGACGATAGTTTGGAGAAAGCCATCATGCAAGGATCCATGGAGGAAGACCTAAAACGAGATGGCTAGACAATGTGCTGGAAAAACTGAGAATGACTCTGAAGAACTGTCCAAGAGACAGGACGAGATGGACATGCCTAGTCGATTTGGTCACCAGGGGTCGAAGTTGACCTGATGGATGAAGAAGAATAATAATATCCATATCGCAAGAAGCCACAATATATCGCAACATCACTAAAGTCTTCATTTGACTGAGATCGCCACATTTTTTGCAAACTCAGCCAAAAAACAAACAATAAACAGAACTTATAAATGTGTGGCTGTTCAGCTTTAGTTAAACATTTACTAATTTAGTTGAATTTTTTGTCTTGTTTTGGTCCTGATGTAGTCTTTTTCTTTTTAAGTATTTTGGACAGAATTTGCTGAAAAAGGAGTTACTTACAATTTGTGTTTAATTAGAATGGAACACAATGGTGCCGTGAAATATCGCAATAATATCGATATCGCGATATTGTACAGCCGTAGCGCATATCGCAAGTTACTTCAATATCGTTCAGCCCTAGTTCCTATATGGGTTCGGATCCGGAGTCCTCGGCTGGTTGCGTTAGCCTGAAGGATTCAGACTGGTCCGTGAACCCTCAATCACCGTGTATTTTCTTCCATCGCCGAACAAAGCCATTGCAATTACACCGCCTGGCTCCATCCATCCATTCTCACAGCATGGACAGCGCCGCTTCCATTGTGTTAACGTGTCAAAAAAGTTACGCAAAAAAATAAAGAAAAGAAAAATGCAAGTATGTAAAGTATGCAATCTGCGATAATCTCCACTTACGGTGCCCCCCCGCTAGCCCCTTTGAGAGAGCTGACAGCGGTGATATGATACACGCCGAGGCCGACCTTCCGGACCAATCATGTTTTCTTTGTTCGTCGTGCGCGCTATGATTACCTTCGTCACTTTTAGCCCATCGCAGGTGTAGCCGCGTATCTCGCAGCCCCTGGGTGGTTCGGGAACGTAGGAGGGGCTAATGACGGGGCTAGCGCCGAACTCTCCGTGGCGAGGGCAGTTTGGCAGCGCATTAGCGGCAGACGACCCAGCGGTGGGCCGTTTGAACCTGGGGGCGACAGGGTTGTCATTAAGAGCGCGGCGGGGGCGGATGGGAGGTCAGAGCAGACGGAGGGGAAGAGGCATTAACGGAGGAACGCCAATTATCGGTTTGTTCTGGAGGGAGTTTTACAGCTCATTCGTAGCCCTACAGTTCCTTTTAACCGTGTTATAACGTCTCTCGTCTGCGGAAGTGTTTTGCTTCATTCACACAGTTTTCAATAAACCTGTTCACTTTGGTCATTTCTTCTTCCACTGCTTGATCACTTGGTTTTTGTTTCGCGAAACCCATCACTGGCGTAACCCGTCACCGGACAGGTTCTGAGCAGCAGATGTGTTCTTAAAGTATGTTCATCACAGAGCTATCAATTGTTTTGCAAACATGCCCTTAGCTGAAAGTTTAAGATTCTTTGCTCCGCAATAGATCATTCCCGCTTACAGAGGGTGCTCAAGGCCAATTTGAAATCCTGACCAGCCCCAGTCTCTAACTCCTTACTGGCTTTTCCATGCATAGATTTATTTCACATTTTAAAAAGAAACATATCAAGACGAGACAAAACAAATACATTTAAATTGTAGGCCTCAATTTTGCTTGATGAACACATCAAGCAAAATTATGATCAGATTGTTTTTGTTTTTTCATGACTGCACAATTAATTGCAGAAAAAAGGGCAAAATCGCAATGGAATGTTAACTACTAGCGAATCGCAAAGACAGCTATTTACATAGGCGCATTGAGTTCCCTTGTGTACGAAATGCATATATAAATAAAGTTGCCTTGCCTTGCCTTACATCCTCTGAAAGTAAATAAATGAAAAAATCCGTCCCCATAAGGGTTTCTCATGTTGAAAATTCATTCTGTACTTTATACCTCTGAACATGTTCTCAAAAGTAAGTTGTTGTTTTTTATGTTATTACTTCTAAAGTTATTTAAAAATGTGCATTGTGACTTAAACTTTACTTTTAAAGTATAATTGCAATACATCAAATATCAGACGAAAAAAAAGAAAATGCAATTGTTTTTTGTTTTCCAAAATTGGGATGTTCTATCATTGCAAAAGTAATATCTATTGATAAGTTTCAATGACTCAAATTAAGAATATTTGACCTCTGACTGCATGTAAAAAAGTAAAAAGGTCTGCCAGTGGAATACATATTTTCGTACTTAAAATAAGAAATAGACACGTGAAGTGCAAACATTCTCTTAGAACTGGTTGTTACAAATGTGTATTGGGGAAGTTATTATGTTAGCTGCAGTAAAAGAGTGGTGATTTGCCCTTTTTCAATTGAATGGAATTGGGGACAACACAAACAAACGGCACTTGACAAAATGGCCGCACTTGCACTGTCTGCCCCAGTTCCCCCGTCGGTCACAAGATCGGTTCTACTGTTACGCTTTCTCTCGCTCTCTCTCTCTGGGTCGGACCACAGGAGAAGGCGATCCGCGACACTACACGGCGGCACAGCGGACACACACCTGTCTGCGTGTGGTCTCCGGTTCAGACTCCTCTAATGCCCCGTCAGGTCACAGCCCAGACTAATCCTCACTATTCCAATCCTCTTTGTCTTATCACAAGTTACTGCTCTGACGGCATGTTATGAAATACGTGTTGGCTGGCCATACGCATGGATGCGTTTGTGAGGCCTTTCTGTGGTAGACTTTGCATGTGTTTTTTTTCTCCCCATTTTCCCCATTCGGCTTAAAATACGGCCCCTTTTGCAGCCATACTACCTGGAGAAAGCCTGATCTGGGAAGCTATAAGCACGTTTGGGCCTGAGTTTGTTTACAATAATGAAACAGGCAGTTGAAACTGTTAGTTGCCGTCCAAACTCATTCCCAACATTACGTGCACATTTCAAACCTCCCAATTCATCATAGGTCACTTTCAGGGTCACTTTCGCACTAATGCTAACGCAAACTAGCCTGCATGCTAGCTATCTTTATAGAGCTCAACAGTCCTGCCCACTTCCGGTCAGTTCCGGAAGTAAAAATCCCATTCATGCCTGTATTTGGCATTGACTTTTCAGAAAATTCAAGAGTTTAAAAGCATGACGCTAATCAGCTATGTGCTAACTCATGGACGTAAAACACAACATTTTACGATGAAGAACTGTTGGAAATGAAAAGTTCAAGTATTTTAAAGTATTTAGTGTTTTCTTTCTAGTAAAATATCTGCACAATGGTCGGTAATTAGCTAAAAAGGTGGAGGTGTGTGTGGATCGGGAAGTCTGGGCATCTCTGCTGAGACTGCTGCCTCTGCGACCCGGCCCCGGATAAAGCGGAAGAAAATGGATGGATGTGCCTTTAAATGTGAAATTTGAATGGGATTTTTACTTCAGGCATCCGGCAAAAGACCAGAAGTGACCGGGACTGTTGAACTCTATGGAGTTATATATTTAATTTCACCACTGCTACTGTCTAAATGCAGCTGTGGCTAATGGCTAGTAGCTTGCACGAATATGGAGTGACTGGGGAAAATACACCTAGCTCTTCTTCACCTCCTTTCACCCTTAGCTGAACTTTTCTTGCCTATTATTGGTACAGCGATGTCTTCCACTTCCGCAATAGCATTAAATTACAGTAGCGAGAGCTGATTACGATATCTCCTGCTTCAACTATTGCAACTTTGCAACTTTTTGGCAATGATAATAATGACTTGTAATGATATAACGTTTAGGAACTGCCCAAAAACGGTCAACATCAACCCTCAAATCTCAAACTTTTGCCCAGAATTTGCATGTTTTGTAAAAATATCACCCAGCAATTTTTTAAGGCTGTTCCCAAGCACAAAATCTTGATTGTTAACTCTTCACTCCATCTCCCTTCCTCCTCCTCCCCTGGTATTTTCATCCCCTTCCTTTGCAGTATTCAAATCAGAATCCCCACGTTGCTCCTTGCTCTTGACCCATGCGGCCCGTGATTGCATTAATAGCAGTGCTTGGACTTGAAGAAACCGTTTTGTGAACATAGATGTGTGTGTGTGTGGTGGGGGGTGAAGAAGGGCTGATTGGGATTGACCTTAAGAGGAGAACAGAAATACGAGTATGCAAAGTGGACCCGCGCACACGCACTAACGCACAGACTTTGGCCTAAATAAACACACGTTGCACACAGAGGTTGTTGTGATCGTCGCAGCTTTATAGCTTCTTATTGGGCATAAAGAGTTAAGATTATGCAAAACTGCCGTGTGTTGTAACGGTAGCATATTTCGTCAGCAACTTTTATTGAAATGTAACGCTCCTGCTTCATGATTAATGACAACTTCCACTTTTTAAGCCTATTTTCAACAGACGGCCATCTTGACAGGTAAATGAAGTTATCAGCTACCGAATATATTTCTAAATAATACAATGGGCTTCCTAATTCAACTGGCAAATGTAGGAATTGATCTGATTTCGTGAAGCAAGGAAATGCAGCTTAACTCGACGGCCAAAAGTAAAATGGCCTGATCGTTCTGCACATGCGCCAAGATCTCGCAGCTCCATTGGACAAGCCACTTTCTTCATCCTGCCGAGACTACCTAAAACGCCTCGCTTTATAAGAGGAGGGATGCGCAAGTATTGTCAGAATGTCAACAGGATTTGAAGTTTCTATGTTTAAAAAAAAATGACATTGTGTTTATGATTGAAAGCTGTATATTTTTGTATGACATTAGGGAAAATAACACAACGTTTTCATGACATTTTACAGTGGGGATCCCGGGCTGTTGTCTCGTGATTTTAGGAGTAGCAGCCTGAAACGTTTGTGAACCCCTGATAAAGTGGCCACACCAGCAGTTTGTAGTGATGTTCAACTGACCAGAGCGAAAATGTAGTAGGCAAAAGGACCATCCTCGGACAAGCAGACAGCGCCAGGTCTTTGACCACGAACATGACTGAACGGAAAAAACATTTCCTTCATGTTGATGAATAAACCACCTGAAATTGTGTTAGCTGCTCATCTTTAGCCTGAGATCTTAAATGATCAGTAGCTTCCAGGCAAAGACTTGCAATGGTCCAAACGTAAAATCCATGTTAAATAAAACATATCTGGCAAATATTGGATAGTCATTCGAATTTGATCAGTTTTAGTGAACCTTTTTGACTGCTGCTACATAGTGCAGCGCTATACTGTGAAGTTGGTGAAAACAACGGGTGAAAAGAACTACTCTTGCACCGACCCACTACTCCACCCTTTACCAAATGCTTAGTCATGGATGTATTTTTTTTAACCAAATTAAGAGAGAAACACGGAGAACAAAGAGGTAATCGGTCCAAATTTGCACATAGAACAGAGAATGCTAGCCATACCAACGGCTAGCTTCAAGTGACTTTTTTTTTTTTACTTCAAGTGGACGATCAGCTGTATGAAAACATTCATAAGGACCCAATTTTGACTTGGCTTCATTTCTCAGAGCTAAATATGCTTACGGTCTGCCAAAAACAAGATACATTTCATAACATACTCCCTTTCCCCTTGCTAGCCCCTAGTATGACGCGTAGCCGTCTGTATCTACAGTATATGGCTAATTTACACAACACTCTATCCCAAACTTGATCAATTTGGCCATTTGAATGCGCGCTCCCACTACCACGCCACTACTGGAAAACCGCTCTGGATAACATCACGAAGTCAGGAGTTCCCTCGGCATGGATCGGCTTTGGTTTTTGGACGGGCCCGAGGACGGACTTTGAATTAGGCGCACCATTCAATAGTCCTGAAAAGAGTTCCTGAGCCTCCTATTCTTCGGCGGCAAATTGGGAGGAAATCTGTCCATTGTGCGAAGTTTTGAAGAGGCTGGTGGCGCGGAGGGGGCTTATACCTACAGACGAGAGCCCGGACAAAAGCCAGGGAGGGGAGGGTTGGGCATCCAGGAGAGGCTTTGAAATCCCCTGCATGGAGGAGACGGGACGGTCAGGGCCAGAGTGCGGTTGGAGTGAGGTCAACGGGCCTGGGACTGTTGAGGGTTCAAGCTGTCTGAACTGGGAGAGTCCTGACAGTTGTACTTGGCTAGTTACTTCACACAGAGGTAAAATATGAGATTTGCCTTGCTAGTTTTCTCCCATGACATCTTAGTTTTAATGTTAGTAAAATGTAACACAGCTAGACGTTTTTTGATAATTTACAGACGACTGATGTTTTGTGATTGACCAAATCACTTCGCCTGGGCCAAAGTTGGTAACTGAGTTCCCACAAGACTGAAAAGTGGTCGGTGACTCACAACAGGGCACAGGTGTTAAAGATTACTCACAGTCATCATCAAAATGTAGACAATGTCGGATAAATCGAGAAACCAGAACTTTTCTTGATACAGACGGCAGTCGTTTTGAGCAAACTTCAACATTGAAAGAGCCTTTCAAATGGAAGATAAAGTCTCCTAAAGAGCCATTAGTATTCTCATCTTCTGACAACAAGGCATACATCTTTTTTTATTAGTAGTATGATGACGCACAAACAAATGAAAAGTACAGGTTTAATCCAGAATCTTGGAAACTTTATGGATTGTATCTGAAGGATTTTTTTTTTTAAACAGCTGCTTTGGTAGATTGGATATGATCCCACAAAACCGGTATGGGAAAGTGGGAGAGCGCTGTATAGCTCCTACTTCCATCTGTGAGAAAAGACATCACCGCATTATATAGAATCCGAAAACAACCAAGTGCCGCTGACAACATGGACTTCAAACGCAGCTGATGACGGTGGCTCTGTCCCTCTTTGAGCAGCCGCCGTGATGGATGGGGATTGATGGGAGCATTTGGTGAATTGTTTCGCGCCGACGTGAGTTCCAGAGTGTGAGAGCAAAGGCAGACAATCCCCCAGGCCAAATAATCAAGAAAGAGACATAGACTTTTCGACGGCTGTAGCTGTAGCCCCCTCTCTCCCACCCTTCTACGATGTAACCCTGGGGCTCTTCCGGAGTCGCAAGTGTCCATCTCGCAGTCCACCTCCGATTGACTGGCATTGGGTGATGTTTGTGTTTCCCGACCAGGAGTGCACAGACCACAAGGGGTATGCTAGCGTGAGGCGGAGGGAAAAATAATCAATAAATTACGGAATTTCTCTCCATTCCTGGTTATTAGATTCTAATGAGCAGGAATGGGGAGAAATTCGACTAATTATAGCACCCTCCAACTGCCAATCCGATTTTAGAAAGTATTTTCCTTCCCCTTCTCTGGTGTCTTTGGATTCTCGGTGTGCCAGTATAAATATCTGGGCACCATTCTTGTTGACAAACTGACCTTCGAGGTTCAGGTTGATGCTCTCTGTTCTAAAGCTCATCAGCCCATGTACTTTTATCGGAAACTTAAGAACACCACATTTTGACATGTTTTGGTCATGTTTTAGTATTATTATGTTTTGACTTACAGCAACCTGATTTGGGTCGTAGGCTGTCTGGTAACGGGCCACCGACCCACCCCTGCCAATTCTGTCCAAACCATTATCGGAACGCATGAGCCCGACCAGAAATGACCCCGTTTTTTTACCTTTGATCTGGAGTGTGATGGTCAGAATCGACGCAGCATTGAGCGTAACGTGTTACTGAAACTCCTACTTCAGGCTTTTACCGGACCGGCACGGCCAAGAGCGTCTGCACCCTCACATCTACCCCACATCTACACTCTACAGCCTCGCAACTTTTATTTGCAATTACATCATTTTACGCTCTCACAGGACTCCTGTATTTGTCCCACGGTGAGTTCGCTGGTATCAAAGAGCTGCACTCCAGGCTTCAGAAATGTGACCTAATCTAGCAAGTGTTTCTAAGTCACCACGTTGGGGTCTAGCTTTTGGTTCACCTTTGTCCCACACTCTCAAACACACAATCAAGAAGGAACCCTATTCTGCATGATTTTGGACTCAGAGGAAACCTGAGAAGACACAGGGGTAATGTGCAAACGTTTTGCAAGAGGGCACTATGCCACCTTGCTGCCAATGTACAGTATTATGTATGAGAAGAAAAACAACTTCAACAAATGCATATTTAAAAAGAAAACATTTTGAAAATATATTTTTATCTTACTATTTATATCCTACTTTGTTCTATTTTATGATCTTGGGGTTTATTTGCAGAAATCGTTCCAGCAAAGCAAATTCCTAGTTCGCAAACCCTCTCACTGACATTGGCAATAAAAATGATTCTGTTTCAGTGACTAAAAGTTTAGGGGGTGGGATAGCATTGGCCTTACGCAGCGCAGCCACCAACTGACTCTTCTCACCACCCGTCCCTCTCTCTCTCTCTCATTAATCAATGTCAAGTGGTCCAACAACAAGGCCTGCATTCTTCCCCACGGCCTGGTCCTCTGCTTCGCCGTATATGTCATTGTATCGTTACCACCCCCCCGTCCGGCCACCAACACGAACGCCACCACTGGGCTTTTTTCACATGGCGGTCCAGCCAAAGGGCCTTAGCCCACACTGACAACATGAAAGAGGCGCGTTCGGAAGAAGAGGCTGTATTTCGCTCACTTTGGGCCAAATCGACTCTTCCCCCGTTTGGATGAAAATGGATGCTATTGTCTTTGGCGTAATTCATGGGATTTGGACGCTGTCATTTTGAGTGAGGGAAAGATAGAGAGAAAATGGAATTGTGTAAATGGCAAGAAAATGATGCAGAATAGTCTTGACTTTGGTAAAGACTTATAAAATAAAAATAAACCAAGCAAGCCACTTTTTTTTTATTCTGAAATCTAAAGATACCCTCTCCCTCTTAAGTGTCTTGCTCATGGGAGATGTCATTTTGTGGCTCTATTGATCTGCATCATTTCATTCTCAAGATATTTTTGTTTGAATAAAAATGATTTTTAAATAGATTTATGCAATAGTTTGAGTCGAGTCAAGAAAATATTCATTTGTTAAATTTAATTTAGTATATTTAATCAAATTGCACTTTTCCATGGACTTTGTCCCAGGTGGACAAGGTGCTATTTGTTCCTTTGGCATATGGGCTTTAGTTCCTTCTTTTATTTCCCTTAATAAATAGTTTTTATAGTCAACAAAAATGTCTCAAGATCATAGTCATAGTCTTAGTAACGACTTTTAATTTAGCGAAGTAGAGTTTTAATCAGCAAAATTATTATTATTATATATATATATATAATGTATAAATTATTCATGAGTGTAACATCATTAATGTGATAGAGTTTAAATGAATTTAAAAACGTATAGATTTAACCTGTAAACATAACACCAAACAAAAAGAAAGTTGAGATTTTCGTATCTGTGTTTGAAATATAGAAAAGAAAGAGAAGAAAAAACTTTGCCCGTGGGTGGCGGCGGGACATGTATGCCAGCCTTTGTGCCTTTCAGCCCCATCTTCACCTCTTCCCCTGCATCCATCACTCCCCAACCAACACTCAGTCATTGTCCCCAGCCATGTCATTCACTTCCGATTCCAACTGCAGCCCTATCACGCAGTGAAGCACATCTACAGGGAACACATCCTGTCACCCTATTCCCCGTTTCCCTAACTCACTTATTATTTTCAGTCGTATTTGTGCTGCCGCTGGTTGTTTGACGGACAGCGCAAAGGCGAAGGTGTCCAAACGGAGAGAGGAGGCGAAATTAAGACGCGATTACGCTAATGTTAGCTGCTGACGCTAGCGAAAAGATACAGTCACAAAGGGGAAATTCAGCATGTCCCCGTAGGCACTTGTCCGGTTTCTATCAAGCAGAAAAAAAGATAATTAAAGTCGATAATGATGAAGTACATTTTACAATTTGCATCTAATTAAGAGGGGCAACATCGTTTCCCATAACCGTCCCAAAAGTGGGGAATTCTCTCCCTCTAGTCGTAAAAATGGACACTTCTTATATCACTTTTTCGCACTGGCCTTTTGCGCCAACTGAACTGGACACTGGACTTCATATATTGATCATAATCACTTTTCCTCACTGTCTTTACGGCCCGTTTTATTTGTCTAGAATGTGGATTGCACTTACCTGTTTTTACTATAGTTTTACTGGATTCAACAACGAGGAGTCGGAGTTTGCCAAATTATTCTCGATCTGCGGGCCATAATGCTTAGTAGTGTCAACTGGCAGGTCGGGATCTAAAAGTGTGTCGTGGAACCATTTTCAGTGGGTCGCGTGTTTTTTCCAGAGTACATTTCTTTGAATATATCTACTTTTAAAATTGTAGAAACATCTGAATTTCTTTGGTCATAATTTCAGCTTTATGGATTTATTTAACTTTTATTCAACATTAATTTGTGGGGGAAATATAGTATTTTACAAGATATATAAGTTATTAAATTCGCAGCTTGGGTTGCAGCTTAGAACCCTTGGATTTTGGTGGGTCCTGACCGCATCGCAGTTGAGAAGCACTGATTCTGAGTCGTTTCAGTCATAGTGGTGGCCTATAGTCGTAGTTGGCAGTCATAGCAAAAGCAATAAAAGTAAGGCAGAAGTCAAGGCACTAATAATAGCAGTTGAGTTTGTGTCCCATTAGGGCTGTTTTCTCTGCATTTGACCCATCCTTCAACCAGTGCGTCAGGGCATCCTGTCAGGGGCATGGCCAAAGGCAGGGCAGCGCCCCCCGAGGACCCATCTCCAGATCTAGATGTTCACGATCAGGAGTAACTACGTAAATAATAACTTTTACGCACACTCTTTAAGGTCTTGTGTAGTTTTTATGTTGAGAACTTACTCTGACCGGTCTTCCCCCTACATCAGATTCGAGGTAAAACATATGAAATTAGCTACAAAATGTTCATTGCCATTTAATAGTCTCATGGTGCACACTCCAGAACAGTTGGAGGCGCTGTGTGTACTGACTGATGACAAGGTTGTTGCATGTTATTGAAGACGTAATGATATTATCCATAACACTTAAACTGATTTGTTCTTTCGACTTTGAACACTGAAATAAAACTCAAAGTAAGCTTGAACCCTTTCTTCCATAACCTCTTCCCACTCTGCGCCATTATCTCGAGCGGAATTTCCACTACAAGCAAATTAGCGTCGCTAATGCCCTGCCCAAACACTCGACTCTCCGCGTTTACGTTGTATAACCAGAGCCCTCCTCGCATGATCTGCTGGCCGTGCCTTTTGTTTACTGATCGTCCCCAAATCAGCAGCGCTCTCGGGCAGGGGCACATGTGACTCCAAATCCTCCCTTATTCCCCCGACATCTGTACGGATTTGTAGCACTAATGAACGGAAAACAAAAGTTTCCGGGGTACGCCGTACCGAGATGGGGAGGGGAGACGTTTTGGGAAGTTTAATTGTTTCGTTGAAGTGTTGTCGAGAGGTCATTCGGTGCGATCACTTGAGAGCGAGTAGTATACGGTGACGAACGTTGCAGTTAAAGTGCAGAGAACTGTGAGACTATCCATTTCACTGAGATAGTTAACACCACATAAATAAAAAGTAGAAGCGGCGGTCAATCCTAATGCATGCGGATAGTTAGCAAGCCGGAAAGTTTGGGAACGTTTTCACAGTTCGTTAGCCCGCTCAATGTATCATTCCCATAGCTGTTAAATTATGAATGATCCAGATGTTTTGAGCTGTTGTCAACCCATTGACCGTACATCAGTGATTTACGTTCATCAAATTTAGGATTTTGCCAATAAGGTTTGTCCTAGTCTTTCCTGTTTGACGTGTTTGTAATTTGACATACTTATTGGAAAGGTCCCCACATGACATAAGACAATCCCTCCAGGATTTCGCGGATTTTTTGTGTGATTGTTGCTGGCTAAAATGCCTGATTCAGACAAAGGCTCCACCCTGAACAAGGCACCTTGAAAAGATGACGATCTGGGTTCATTCTTTGGACTGCGCAATCGGTTCACCCATTTCTAGAGGTTTGCGTTGTAAAGAAAGCACACACACAGTCACATGGAACAAATGACTGTGGATATAAGCGATTTATCTAAAGGCACACAAGGCATTTATCTGTCATATAATTCTTCAACAGAGCAGGGTCCTGTTTGCGAAGTAAAGATACTCTATAAGGGTGCGGAAAGGGAGCAGAACACTCGCTAAAGTAAGACCCGAGGCGAAGAAGATTGCAGACGGGGACAGAGCGGCAGCTGGCCTCGCTCTCTCTTCAGTCCTCTGCGCAAATGTAGCCACTAAAACTGGTCAGAAACGGTCCTCTTGGATGCGAGAAAGAGGCAGAATTATAGAATAGTTGTGGGATTTTGCAATGACGTATCGATTTCGCAGAGTTGGTTGATTTTGCGTTCATAGTTGTGACCATACTGTACACAAAAGGCCGTCAATGAGTCCAAGTTTGATCCTTGGAAAACAGATATGGATTTGTTATCTGCTACCAATCCCAATGAGAGTCCAGTGAATAGTATGCTTTCTCTAATGAGAAACACATTCAAAACAGCAAAGAAACCACAGAACTATCTAAATGGGGGACACTTTTCTGTTTAAACCCGCAAACCCTGTCGTCTCTTGCATCCACGTCACCACGCTTGACGTCCGTGTGACTGCGCTGAGTGGTCCAGCTGACGGGACGCTGACAGTGAGAGTGTCTAGAACTCGACCCCTTGGCCCCCGGCTCTACTTTCCCTTGCCTTCTGCTCCACCCCTCCGCTCAGCCCCTGTCCCCCTCCCTTGATGATAGATGACCCTTGGCTTTCATTTGGGTCAAGCGCTCTCTAAAGTCACATGCCCTTGTTGTCTATCCGCGCGCAAGCACTGGCTGCTCGCGCGCACGCTCCTGCTGACACGAACAAACTGATGAGGGGAAAGATGTCTGGGCAGTCTCTGCACGGCCATCCGTCATTTATGGATTTGACAGGAGAGCCAGAGGCCGGTATGGAGTCAATACAAAGTCCTAGGGGGGAAATGTCAACTAAGGCTATAGAACCTTTTCAAAAATCTCAAATAGTATTAAATAATCAACTCAAAGTGATCAATTCGCCTGTCTCTTCGCCATTTATTACAAATTTGTTGCAAACATCGTCGAGATTCCAATGTTTTGATAACTCTGACAGCAAATGTAGCTTACTTTCCAGACAATTCTCATGGTTTTTTTGGACAGTAACTATTTTTCCAAATCCTGACTATTTGTAACGTTGGCCTCATTTTTATCTCGACAGACGCTATGAGAGCCAGCATCTCTTAAAGAAAATGAATGTTGCATAATTATTCAATGCAATATTATTTCCATAACCATTCATGACAAACAGCTAGCTGACCACTTAGTAAAAGTGTAGGTGAAACTACAGACCAGTTAGGGACAATGTTATTGGGCGAAATGTATGTATTTGGTTGATGTGGACGTAACACCATCATGGGACAAAGCAGATGTGTTGTTTAAAGTGTTGATTTTCCACTTTTTTCACAGCTTTCGGAATAGCAACACACATATCAGTATACAAAACCACACCACATGTTATATTTCATACAGCATTGTTTTCTCTGACCCAACTTCGGCCACTGTAAATCTGTAATTTTAAAATTCCTCAAAATTGATACTGGTTTTGTCAGCTGATTGGACATACTGTATAATTTACAACTGCATCCAGACTCCCTTTGCTTAAGCGCTTAGTTTGGGCCACCTTAGACCAGTGGTTTCCAAAGTAGGGGTTGCGGCACTTTTACTTTTTACTATTGAAAACAGTATATTTTAGTGGAATGATCAAAATACAGTGTCCAAACTCACATCATTAAACCAGATTTTTACTATTGTGCACCTTGAATTATTATAAATGCTAATTACACTTTAGCATCCCGAGTTGTTGGTTGAGTGGTTTTTGGGGGTCACAGCCTAAAAAGTTTGGAAACTCTTGCTTGGACAAAGATTTTTAGTTCCAAGATGGAAAAATAAATGTTTTATTCCAAGTGTCTTTTTGTTTTTTTGTTTTTTTATGATGACGATATAAGATGGACTTTGATATTTGTCTTGTTTTTTGTACTGTGGATCGTTTTATGAATTGTAGCTAATCGCAAGCCAACTCTCAACTGCAAACCGATTCTAGTAAAAGCCCACATTGTTTTATATGCGTACAAGCGTTTCATATCAAATCTTTACGTTTGCGTAATCTGCTTTTTTCCTTTCCCAACAAACGCAGTCAACGGCGTGGCTTCAGACTCACTTGCGGCGCCTCCTGTGGCATGAGAGAGTAACTGCGTGTGGCTCCGGCCTTTGCCTTGTTGTGCTCATTTTTCATCCCCGGCAGCAGGTACAGTGCATGGAGCGAACGGGGGAGACGGATTAGGGATAAGCAGAGGGGGACAGTGGGCAGTAAATTATTTTGCCAATCAATCTCGCCCCTGGGTAGACTTAATGAAAGCTGTCCAAACTTTCCCCTACTTCTTTTTTTCCCCCTCCCTTCTTCCTTTTTTTTGTAAGTGCGGGCCCTCCTACAGTTAGTCAGTGGAGCTGGGAAACAGGCTGGACAAACAACGAGGCGCAAGATTGAGTGTGGCTGGAAGGAGCCGTTAAGACAGAGAGCAGGCGAAGTTTGGAAGAAGAAGTGGCCAAAATGAAACGAGCAGAACAAGCCGAATGAAGCTGCCTGAGCTTAACAAAGCATCAGGCAGAAGACTGACCGTCGAAATGTATCAAGAGTAAAGCTTTATTGTGTTAGTTATGTTACTCTAAAATGAAACGGACTCGAGTAAAAGTGAAAAGTGGCGAGAGTAAAACAGTACGTGGGTAAAATGCGAACAGTTTAAGTGCAAAAGTCTGCTTTGTGTGTGGAGTTTGCATGTTCTCCTCGTCTATGTCTCGTTTCTCTCCCATAGAGTTGTATTGGCACCGGCTCCAACTGAAATTGAATTCTAGAACATGAACGCAACCTTCCATCCATCCATCCATCCATTTTCTTCCACTTGTCCGTTGCCCGGTCGTGGAAGCAGCCGTGGGAGCTGCCCAAATCACATTGCACCAGCCCCTATGGCTCCTCCTGCAGGTGGTGGGTCCACAGAAGGACGGCCTCATGGTTCTAACCGGGCCTGTTGGTTTCTCATAAGGGGCTTCTGAACGCAACCTATTATGTAAAAATCCAAATATTTCCAAAGAAAATGCCATGAAACATATAAAATAAACTAGTTCTGAAGAAAACATCTATTTTTATGTCAACATGACCACCACCATTTGCCACTAAATAATCAGTAGAAGTGAGTATTATGTAAGGGATAATGTATAGAAAGCCGGTCATTATCGGGAAAATAATTACTGCCCTGAAGGTACTTCAGGCGTTCTATACATTATCCCACTTATTATACGGCTATTTGCCAACTGTACACACACAAATAAACTTCATACACTTTTATGAAGGCAGACTTTTTTTAATGATTTCCGCGGCAAATGGTTTGCGCATTGCTTGGCAATGTTTGTTGATTCCAGGCAGTGTGGCTGGGCTAATAGCAGCAAGGCTAGCTGCTTATCGCTAGCCTAGCTACTTAGTTTAAGGTGCAGTTAGAGAGGAGGAATGGTGGTGAATCACTGGGTAAGTTGAAAGTCGGACTCCCGTTAACTTCGGAGTGATATGAAAGACCTGTATTACAAGCACAAACTCCGTTGCCATTGGCAGCGGTCATTATAGAGTTCCTCTATCAGAAAATAATGACTGGTAGAACGTTGGAAAATCACATTCAAGTCAATGGAGCGTTCTACTTGCATTGTGAAGGGCCGTATAATAAGATACAGTTACTCTAAGGAGTACAGTTATTAGTTGAGAGGTCGGGCTGCACGTTTTCAAGTTTTTCATTAACCGTCAGTGGTGTGCTGGGACCTCATTTCGGCCCGGGAATTTAGAGAAGACTTTTCTATGGGTTTATAGCTCAGTGATAGGTCCCGGGTTCAAGTATGGCTTCGACACTTTTCTAAGGCTTTCTCTTTTTTACATGGGCCGCTGCACACATAGTTTGAGCCTGATACAACTCCACAATCAGCACCAAGTTATGTAGATAAAAATATTTATTTGTTCACTTTTCTACATTTCACTGGTTGTTTCTTTCTTTACTCGCGCGGACACTTGTCTCCGCTGGATTGGACTGCACCAACTAAAGCGGAGGGGTGTTCCACTTAAACACCCTTAAACACACCTCTGAGTTAGTTCGACGTCAAATGGTATCTCCCTGCCACAAGGATGAAAAGTTAGATGCAAAACATTTTTCTGATTTTGACACATTTCCTCCTCGGGGGGCCCGGCCCGGCCCTAAACAGTGGCCAACCGGGAAACCTCCCGACTCTCCCTATGGCCAGCACGCCTCTGTTTACCGTTAACCGAGGCCCTTAGCGGTTAATACTCGGTTAACCATTAGTGTGCGCACTAACCAACCCCCACCCCCCTGTGCGCGCCATTCCCCTCCGTTACGTTATACTGACAAATGTGAAAGGGGTGTTTCATCGTTAACACCTTTATTAAATGTCTGACTTATGCGTTCGCAAGGCCCTAGAGTGTTTTAATTAATTTACTTTTACAGTCCACTTTTTTGAAACATTGTGCATGACATTCTCATTCATGTATACAAAAACAACAACAACATTTATCTCCACCACATTTTAACAATAACGAGAAAGGTGAGTTTTGTGCCTGTAGCTTACCTAGCTACCTCCTAAGTGATGCGCGGGTGTCGGCTTTTGATATGGTACAACAACATAGTTGTACTTGAAGTATATCTAAGCACTGCAATGCAATACTTGCATTACGATCCGCCATTTGCAAAGTGCTCCCACGCTGTGCTTTTTTTGGCCCACTTCAAATTGAAAACTAGCAAGCCATGCGTGATGACTACTACTCGTGGGCAAATGTTTGGGAGCACTCTGGCAGTCTCTGGTGGTGCAAAATGTATTACAAGTATTTTCAATGGCACGGCAAATTATACACGCCAGTTAACCGAGCAAAATGCTTTCACTCGGTTACGCAGTTTTTAACGGTTAACCGGTTAACCATGGACAGCCCTAGTGAGAGGCGAGACAGTTGCAACATTTAAACTCCCAAGTGCATATGAGGGCTTAACCTCTTAACCCCCACCCGAACGGAGCACATTTTCTTCAGTTTGGCTTTACCCAAATCTACAAGCTTCTTGAAAAAATCAAAAACACGACAAAAAGAAAACAAGGGTGTAACCGCAACAAAAGAACTATACAAAATGGCAAAAAAATTGACAAAAATTTGACAAAAATGCAATAAAAAATGCAACATCAACGCTACAGATTTACAACAAAAAAGTGACCAAAAAACTGTTAAAAAGTGGCAAAAATGTGATAAAAGTGACAAAAATGCAATAAAAAGTCAAAAAATTATGAAAAAGTGACACAAAATGGGTCAAACGCAATAAAAAGAGCCCCAAAAAAGCGACAAAAAGAAAAGCAATGAAAAAGTGGCAAAACTAGGTCTTTCAAATGAGGTGTTAGACTGGCCTATTGGCTGTAAGCTCGAGTCGAGAAGCTTTTAGATTTAGGTAAAACTGAACTGGAAAAGATGCACTCGGTTAAGAACTTTACTTAGAGGAACACAGAGTAACATTTTGGATTATGCTGTTGCCAGCAATTTAAAACACGCTCCTAATGATCAGCTATACACAGACAATGCTAATTCACTGGATAATCAAAGAATGGATTTAGATGAGCCTTGGACCTAACCTTAACTCTCATATTTGGCTGCATTTAGTCAACATCTCCATGGAGACGAGCTGGAGACGTCCCCGCTCCCAGTAAAGTTACAGTCAGTTTGTCTGTTGGTTTTTTTTATAACAAGTGTGTCAAATAAGTGAATTAATAATAAATAAAGGAGACATACTAGATGGGCCTTTAGTTGGGTGAGCAGCTTCTTAAAGGGAGCCTTGCGTTGTGGAATGCGCGTCAGCCCTTCCTCACTTTTGGGCCAACACACCGTCCAGACCGGAGCGTCTTCATGGGTGGCGCGGCAGGGTGACGAGCTGTGACTTAAAACCCATGTGACACTGCACTGCTGATCCAGGGTCCGCCGCCAAGCAGTCCAGGGTCCGTAAACCGAAGGGGAAGCCACACAGGCGTATACGTTTTTGTTTTGTTTTTTTACTAGGGCGATCAGATTGAAAAACTGTCTCGCTGTTTGATGATCATTTCTGTTGAGATAAGTTAAATTTGATCATGGCTAGGAGCAAAATTCAAAATCAACTTTTTTTCGTGTGTGACAATTTTGTAAAAGGCTTTTTTTATGAATATAGAACTGGGATCCTTTTATCATTATCATTTTGTGTCTATATTTCCTCCCTTTTGCTGGTTCCATCCCTGTTTCATAGCATACCAGGTGGTGCATGACTAGGGCTGGGCGATTTAAAAAAAAAAAAAAAAGAAAACAAAAATCACGATGCATTTCCCCATATTGATCGATCTCGATTTTCGATTCGATGTTTTTGTTTTAATGATAAAAACAATAAACATGGCCTTTCCTGGACTAGCAAGTAGACAGATGCTGTGGCCGGACTGAAAACTGCTGCTAACTCTGTCGGGCAGCAGCAAAGACAAGCTCCACGCTTCTAAACCTCACAACGCCAGACTAACCATATAAATGTCTGTGTTAATAGATTAATTTTTGAAATATAACTGACCTTGTATCACATGAATTACCACATTTTGTTTTATTATGTTTTACTGTTGTCTCCTTGTTGCTATTTTGTTCCTTTGTTGTTCCACTATGTTCTTGTGAAATGATGATTTTAATTGTATTGATTTTGGGGGTGGACGCTTATAAGCTCTTGCTTCGGCCCACTCCTTTTGAGCAGAGTGTTTGCTGCTCAAATTAACAAATAAACAAATAGTCATGCTAGACATGGCCCCATGCCCTTGATCTGAAATTCTGATATCCAATTCATAGTTTGACCATGCGCTGCTGTGACGGGGGGACAAGGAGCTTAGAACAGTTACCATTAATTAAACAGGAACACCTTATGTTTTCCTCTTGCACTCTGGTGGTCTTAAGAAAAGCACTGGGCACAGCTTTGAAGGCAGCGCGAGGATCCGTCGGGAATGTTAATTTGTTAATTTGTTGTTTGGTGTAAGAAGGGGGGCGGCGCTAAAAAGGAGGAGGGGAAGCCTGGCTGGGAGACGCAGGGAACCACTCGGTGACAAGGTCCAGCTCAGTGAAGCAGATGACTCCCAACCAAGTTATTTTCCCGCACAAGAATCGGGCATAAATACCATGACGGTCGGAGAGCACGGAGCGCCCCATGCCCATAGATGGTATTAAGATGTCTCGGGATACATAGCTGCCCTCCCGCCATTCATTCCCCTCGTCCCCCTCCACCACCACCACCACCACCCCTCACTCTTCTATCTGGGACTCAAGCCAAGTGCCACCAAGGACACTAAAGCTAATAAATCATCCTCATTTCAACATCTGCCCGTGTCCCAAAAGGCTTTTTTTTTTACCCACCCCACCCCTTGTGAAGATGGGTCCTTTTGGCTTTATTCCTTTCTCAGCATCTCTCCATACTCTCCCACAGACACCCCCCAAGCCGGACTGACAAAACATCTATTGTCCCGTGCCCAAGTGAAGAAGAGACCCTCTTTTCCCCTCTTTGACAAAAGCCGTCTGAAGCCAAGATGGAGACTGCCAGCCGAGATGCCTGGGACACGACAGGGGTGCCCCATCGGCCCCTTCTTTTTTTTCTTTTCTACCCCTCCCACACTGCTGCTGAACTCTCCCCTGGCTCGCATTCTCCAATGTAGATTTACTTGACTAATATATTTTGGGATATAATGACTAAAAGTATGGCAAAGGTCAAGATATATTTTACAACTCAAAAGAATTCCGCGTAAATAGAAACAGAAGGGATGAATAAAAGCACCCGATGAAAGATTAAGACTTGAATTCATTTTTGATCAAAGATTCCCCAACAAATTCAACATCTCAGGAACAAGTTTGGTCTGTTGTACATTAGATAAAAGGTCTATGAGGATACACGATCTGAATAGTATAATTTCGAATACGTATCCTATGAGCTCCCAATGGTACAGACGTTTTCCACCTTACAACTGAAGATGCTTCGTCTCTCATCTCAGAGGCTTTTTCAGCTCACAAAAAAAAGTCTTGAATTCTAAACAACCAAGTAAGTATGAGTACTTTTGAAAACCGGTTACAAATTTAGGTTTCAAAATGTACCAGAAACAAACAAAACATTACATTGTGACAAAAATAATAATACATATTTTTTTGTGTTGGTTCTTATGATAATTTTTTTACCTTTACCTTACCTTATCTAACTAAGATAGTCCCACTGAGTTTAAGAATCTCTTTAACAGGTGAGTCCTGGCCCCAGAGGGAATCCTATTGTACATATTTCTTGTGGTATGTGAAACCGGAGCATCCAGGGGAAACCAGGCACGGGGTGGAGTGCACAGGGAATTGAACTTGGGACCTTCTTGTTATGAGGCACAAAATCTAACCGCTGTACCACCGTCTGACCAACTATCCGATCAGAAAGCAGAGTGAGGCCTACACTTTGGGTTATGGCTAAAACCAGTTTCAATAAGCACAAAATGACTGTTTCTGTCACTGTACCAAAACAGCAGCACCATGTCCCCAACAATAATTTGGTTGGCGGTTTAATTCTGAAGCTTGTCGCACATCCACAAACTTGTCCTTGCAGCTTGAAGCAACCCAGATTCAACTGTCAATGTAGTTCCACGAAGAGTGTATGCTACATAGTGAACACTGCCCCCCCCCCCCCCCCCCCCCCCCCCCCCCCTTGTCGTCTTCTTCTTCCGCCCTCCTGCCTGTTGCACCATCCCCTCGCTCGCCTACTCCCCTACTGTGCGGGTCACTCACGCTGCTGGCCCTCCGCCCCCACCCCCTTTCACGCCTCTGAAACCCCTGTGATGGAAATAAAGACATCAAGTGACAGCAGCGAGAGAAAGCCGGCCCCGTTTGGCAGAGGGACATATTCGACATGGTTGTCAGTGGCCATTCTGCGTGCCTTTTGTTCCCGCGGGTGCAGTCGAGATATGGATAAATAAACAGTCCGGGCAGGCTGAAAAGACGGGATCAGAAGCTTGTGGCATTTGTTCATATTGAGGCAAGGCGAGGCAAGACAAAAAAAAACCCAATGGACAACCCTAACTGGCAATGTTTAAGCCTGTCGTCATGGTGGATACGTTGATGGGTTTGAATCGGTCGGCGATCAAAAGATGGAGCTATAAGTCTTTAGCGATGTGACAGAAGTCGTCTGCCCGTCTCTGCAGTTGTCTCTATAGGCTCATCAGTTAGGGTCGCTCTCTCCACGGATACTCTTCATTTGCCGTGAACGCTACCCGCCTTTTTCCCAGCACCTCCGACTCACCCCCGCCAACCCCCTGTACCGCCCAAAACTGTCTAGCCCGCCGTGGAGAAAGTCGCGCTAACTGTCTGCTTATGTCCGTGGTAGTGATGTGAAATATACTGAAGTTTACCACGAAAGGACTTTGGCTTTGTCCTGTAGTCATTCTTGAGGTAGATGACACTCGATTTAGTTCAGGCAAATTACAAAATTACAAATTCAAAGTCATCGACTGGACTCGGTTGCTTAAATTGAGAATTGTTTTCTTACCTTGTTCTCACTCATTGCAAAGTTTCTTAACAGTCTTCTACGGCTTGTGTTCCCGAATTGGGTAGCAACGTGTTTGTGCAAGCTCTTATTGCAGTAAACGATATTGAAGACTATCCAAAAGAGTCACTTATTCAGCTTAAGATGTACCTTCTCAATTAACCTATGTTTATGATCATTGCTCATTTTATTGGGACAAAAGGGGTAGAGAATGTGTATACTTTTGAGAGCTCTATTGGTGTTTCATTGGATTTTGGACAATGACAAGATCCATCCATTCATCTAAATGGCAGTAAGCTTTCGTCCAGTCCTGAGCCATGTACTGAGCCATATCTTAAATAACGCATAATTTGCAATAAACATCAATTACAATAAAATACCATTTAGTATTTTAAGTGTTTCAAATACATGTATAGATGATCAATTCTGAGCCCATATAGTTTCTTGATTGTTGCTTGCGATTTGAGTGATGCTACTATGGAAACGGTCAGTCGTAAATATGAAACGTGTCCTGATACTTATCTTCAATGAAGGTACTTGAGTCATCTTCTGTACTCGGTAGTTGAGAAGAAGATGACTCAAGTACCTTCATTGAAGATGGACAACTCCTGTACGACTGAGAACTTACACAGACATCGTCCTGATACTTACTTACAATTATAGGTTTTGGAGGCGATTTGAGGATTTGAAAATTGGGCCTCTCGTGTCCCCAGCTTTTGATGGTAGGCGTATGCTTCTTGTTTTTATCCAGGTTTGGTCCTAATTTTCTTTACCTTACTCTTGATATAGGAAGTGAGGAAAGACTTTAATTTAAACACATTTTCAGACCTTCACTCTTGTGGAAAAAGAGTCAACCAGTGCATGTTAATCAGTGTTGCGCGGGTTTCTGGCCATGCATCGATGTGCCATTAGTTTTCAAGATTTTGTTTACACTCATAGTCATAATTATTCCGTGCCCCTCCTTGAACTGCACTGCAATCAATATTCAGTGTCTACCCAAGTGCCCGAAACTTTATGCAAAATCTTCTCATTTCGCTGAAACTACTCAGGCAGAGCGGAACATTTACCAACAAGCCCCGGTGATGAATTAGCCAATTAGCTTTAGTGGCATTTTCACTTTCATATTTTATTCTGAATTATGTAGATGCAGGCACGGTAATTAATGTTTTTTTGTTTTTTCCCCTTCTTCTTCTTTTGTGGGTTGAGGCTAATATGCGTGAACATTTGCGGAACTTAAAATGGCACTAGATTAGGATAGATCTGTTTGCGAGCATTGTTTGCGTTCCAATACATTTTCCATTAACTTGTTGTCGTTTTGTGCCCAAATAGCGTCTAGATCAGGAAAAAGCGCACGCCTGTTAACTCAAATTTACAGCAATAATATCGCGAAATATCGAGTAAAGCCACTAATGTGATTTTCCGCCGCAGGCAGGCCACGCTCCGTCACTGCTCTTCCTCTCGCGCTGCTAAACATTTAGATTTCCAATTAGGCTGTGAGAAGAAAGGCTAATTTAGCGCAGCTAGCAGGCGCCTGATGTCTCAATCTGCCCACTGTCAGCGCTGTGAAAAGGGGCTTCTCTGCGGCGGGAGCACTCAAGACGCGCACAAAGGGACGGCTTGTTGCGGAGCGGACAAGGCTGAGGACAGATACAGGCCAGCTGGTGGGACGGACGAAAGTTAGCTCACTTCGGGGAAGACCACACAAAAAGTACAGTTTCATATTTTAGGTAAACAAATGAATGTCATTATTATTATTTTTTTTTATATTTTAAAAGGAACGACAGCAGCTAAATTGACTTTTAGAGCCTCTTATACCATGTTACAATGTAGTTCTCTCATCAAAAAACATACCGTGAGCCGCAAGCGCATATTTGAGTAATCGTTGGATCTTCACTGGTGGCTATTCTTAGCAGCACAGCAAAAGCTCCCAAAAAAGCTCCTCCTGAGGTCCATCCAGGAAGCTATCTTTTATTTTATTTTATAGGACAGTTGGTACACAGTATGCATATATCCTTAGGGTTAGAGTTACGGTTATCCTAAAAATTCACATCCAGAAAAGCTTAATCCTTTCATCGCAGTGTAAAACCACTCGCCATAGCTACTTTTCAGCCAGACAGACTGAGCGGACTGTTTCTTCTTTCTCTTTATTGAATAAGCTTTCCAATGAAGAGGAGCAACAAGAGAAGGGTGGGATGGGCTTATGGGGAAATTGCAAGAAAATAAGGAAGTTAAACTACTGGATATTTTGTTTCTATTATTGCCAAAAAATCTGCAAGCACAGTACCCACTCTTTAAAGCTGTGGTATTCAAATTGTTTTCTTGTAGTAGAGTAAACTTGATTTGGCACCATAGACCTACAATGGACAAGTGACATTTGTGGGGGGGAAAAAAGCAGACCATGTGCGCTGTTGTGTGTCTAAATTTAGCGCACATCTTCCTCCTGCGCGAACCAGGAAGTCAGAGGCTAAATTACACAGTGCTAGCATTGGCCTTGTCACTATGAACTCCGGCTGAGACATGAACAATGGGGATGCGCAAGAGGGACTGTCAGAGATACACATTTAGGCAACAGCGGAGAGATTTTACTCAACTACCAAGGTTTGAAAACAGAGTAATTCAGGTAGTCCAGCTTTAAGTAAACTTTTTAACCTAATTGCTAATGTTATTAACCATCTCCAGAGCTTGAGCCAGGGTGCTGCAGAAGTGCCTAGCAAGAGAATTTGACCATAGTGCAAGTTTTGAACAAATGAGAGAAAGGAAAACTTGTTAAAAGTCTAAAACACAATTGATTTAAATAATCTCTTCTCCAAAGTTCTAATTCCATTGGCTTCCATTGATAATGCGCAAATTCATAACTCGGAATTCCCCCTCAAACGTTCCCTTAAATCCACTCGCATTGGGCCAAAACTGTAACATCAGGCGTGCAAAAGTGGCCCCCAGATTGACTCATCTCCGCTCGGACAGCCTGCCCGCTCCTCCCCGCACAACGGCCACATTGTCCGACGTGCCAACGAGCCAAGCACCGCGCCGCTTCTCCTCAGGGGCTGGCTCGGTCCACACATTATAGACACTTGTTAGGCTTGGCTGGCGGGCCTCTGGTGCTCAGGCGCTCGGCGTGGAGGAAGGAAGCGGGGAGGAGATGAGAAATGAAACGCACATGGGGGGGGGGGTAGTCATAGCAGGCCGTAGCATGAAGGGTAAGTCTGTGTGACAGTTAAATAGCCATCACAAGGTCTTTAAACTACTCCGCCAGTCGAATCCCATTACGTTTACATTTGATATATAAAAGTAGTGTAAAACCTGAGACGCCATCTTGACAGGGGTGAAGAGGGAAGATGAATAAAAGACTGACGGATGACAACTTACGCAGTACGCGGACCCCAAAAGCTTGTGGTTTGTATTATGGCGGCCTTTTTCGTCAGCCGTCAAGCTTGTCAATTTAAACTCTGTTACCCACTGCTTCCTGTTGTTTCCTCTGGTATGAAACTATAAACCTACTCTCTATGAGCATGTTCATCTCCACTACAGAAGCAGAACTACCAAAACAGTTGTCCAAGGGCTAAACACTACTATGAGGCCAGCATCTCTCACGAAATGAATCATGTATATCAGGAGTCATGGAGTCAAATTCACAAAGTTCCATTTGTGATAGATACTGTATGTCAAACAAAGGTCTGGAACAAACTGTATATTTACTGTTGAGATGAGATTAATACTGAGGGGGAAAAAAGCCAATTATGTTTCAGTTCACATGTTGCCAATGCAGTGTTATCCACGCTACGACCATGGTTCAGACTGCTCTCTCACCAAAGTTTTGCTTTAAATATCTTGCTTGGAAACAATCGGAAAAACTGCTTCACCAAACTATCACTTACTACCCACACGCATGTTTAATTCGATAATTACGGCTCTCAAATTTGTAAGACTTTAATGAGTTATAAAATAGTCGTGAAGTAGATTGACACGTGTCAGAAGTCACACTGCCATGCGATCGAGAGCTTTACACAGTTGGGTTTAACGTTATCCCTAACGTCTCTACCTGTCGGTCGGGTTCTAAGCAAAAACCTTTTTCCCCTCACGTAATAAACGATTTATTGGCCATCACCTCTAATTCATGGCTTTTTAAAATTTCTGGCAGTTTACTTCATTTGGCATTTTATTTTTGAATTAAAAATGATTGCTAAAGTATTGTACTTTTAACATATAATGAAGTTTATTTTAACTTTTTCCCCCCAGTTGTTGTAACCTATCATTCAATATTAGGCTTAACCAGGCCCCCAGACTGCCATGTCAAACTTAAATAGTGATAGAGGGATCCCCTGTCTGGCGCCAATATTGACCAAATAACATTAAGAGAGATGCCCCATTGCCTGTGCTGTTAAACACACTGTAGCTTTTGTCTGCATTTGTGTCTGTCCTGTGTCATTTACCCAGAGCCAGGATGAACCAGTCCACAGCCAGTCACTTAGGGCCCATCAGCCGCGGAGTGGTTATCAGTGCGAAGGCGGCTCTGTGATAACACTGTTAACAGCCCTATAGAGTGAGGGGCCATTGGAGCTGCCACTGTGGAGGTGAGGAAGGGAGGTCAAGGGCTTTTCACTCTTACGCAGACTGTCCTGATTCTGTAGCTCGCCACAGAGTCGATACAAGTGCAAGTGGAGCTGGGTTTCACAAATGAAACAATTAAATTTTATTGTAGCGCTTTACCACCATGGGTTGGTTTCATATATATATAGCGCTTTACCACCATGGGTTGGTTTCATATATATATATATATATATATATATATATATATATATATATATATATATACACACACACACACCTGGTTGCATTTCTTACCAGTGTTCTCCTTGTTCGGTCTGTTAGTTTAGGTGGACGCCCGTGTCTTGGTAAGTTTGCAGTGGTGCTATACTCTTTCCATTTCTGAATGATGGATTGAACAGTGCTCCGTGAGATGTTCAAATCTTAGGAAATCTTTGTATAACTTAACGCTGCTTTAAACTTCTCCACAACCCCTGACCTCTCTGGTGTGCTCCTTGGCCTTCATGATGTTGCTTAGTGACCAATACACTCTGACCATAGCTCTGAGGCCCTCACAGAACAGCTGGAATTATACTGAGAGTAAATTAGGCACAGGTGGCCTCTATTTAATGGTTAGGGCAAGGTGTGAACATTCTGCAGTCATTAGGAATGTTATAAAGGCAATGTAATGCAAAATGCTGTATGAATACTTATGCACGCCCCACTTTTCACTTTTCTATTTTCTGAAAAATAACAGAATCATGTATCATTTTGCTTTCACTTCACAGTTGTCTGTTACTTGTGTCTAAAATTCTAAATAAAATCTTTATGTTTATGGCTGACAAAATGTGCAAAAGTTCAAGGTGTATTAGTACTTTTGAGAGGCACTGTACTTCACAATCATGTCCTCTGCTTTCCCATGTTCTAACAGCAGCCCTCTCATTCTTTCTCTACGCGCCTTCGGGGAACACTTGTTATTTTAGAAATCACTGCAGTCTAAGATTAATGCGGCTCCGACCGACTGTGTCATCGCTCCCTAAACACGCTGCATAAAGCCTCCACTGTGCTTCGTCCCACCACCCAACCAAGAGATCTCCTTCCTCTCGCAAACCGCACCCTCCTTGTCAGAGATAGAAAGACTCAACATTTTATTTATGGTCAGTTATAGGTGGGGTTGCTTTGAAATGGCATGCCCAAGTAAAGCTGAAAGGTAGTCATTTTCTCGGAAAGCTGTTTCATGGAAGTCAAGTCGGAAAGTTTACTGATAACCGGATATGAAGCTGGCAAAATTCAGACAAAATATGGACATAATTTGACTCACCCAGTGTGATTATAATGTTACAAGTCAATTAAAGAGCAAAGTTAGCCCTGCTCGTTCTTAGCCCGTGGTGGAAGTTAGCAATATTAGCATCACAGAGCTAACAATTTCGAGAAACGAAACGTGTAGAAGTGTTGTGGTCGAGTGACTTTATTTGCTTCGAAATGGAGGCTACCACTATTTTTGATTGCTGTAACTCGGAATTAGAAAGGAATTAGAAAAGCTATCAGACTTTCTTTCAGACTTCTAGGAATTGCAAAAACAAGTGTAATTTTGGTTTAAATTTGCATGTCTGTGAAATTTTAACTGCACAAACACAAATGAAAATAGAGATGTAACTAGTTTTGGTCTCTTAAGAGCTTCCAATAGTAGCCCAAGTTTTACTGTTATGTCTGAACACACTATACTAAAAAAAAAAAAATCTACATTTTCAATTCCTCCAAAAGGTAACTTGCTATATCCATTTCCCAAGACAAAACAGTATTTAGTGACTACACCAATCCCAAACTATTTTCTCACTCTTTCAAAACAAGGCGTGGGCTAAACTTTGGCCAGACAGATAGAAAAACAACTCATTGATATTCTTCCTTATTATGGCCTTGATTTAGATGACGAATGGAAAGTCCCACTTCTTCTTGTGTCCATGCAACTCCCCCCATAAAGTCATTTGTCATCATCCCGCGGACAGGCCCATCAGACAGACAGCAATAAAGAGGGTTCAGAGAGCACGACGGCGCATCTCCTATCTACACGTGTCGTAAATGTGTTTTTATAAGGCCTCGGCTACACTGGCCAGTGCACAATTATACTGTAAAATAACATAGATTTTGATGATGGCATTACCTCGTTGGTGGAGCTCCGTTGTTTGATGAGTTTAGGCCAGATTTATTTACTTACCAGGCTTAGATTTTGGATACATTTCAATTGATATCGTCGCGGTTGTGAAATGAAAACTTTGGAAACCCCTTGCTCTAAAAGGCTGTGAATGTGATTACAGTAGTAAAAAAAAGAAAAAAAAAAGGATTCTAGTCTTGGACACTGTGGGAACATGCCTGCCTCTGCCCATGATTTTAAAATTGGCTTCAAATTCTGAACTGTTAATCTAATAAGTAACCTCAAAGCAGCTAAAACTGTCAAGTAATATTATTATTATTTTTTTACAGTGCGTCTTGCCCGGTGGGTTCTGGGGTTGAACGCTGTAGGATAGTTAGCAGCAGGTTGGTGCTGATAACGGAAGCTGCCGATAAGCCGGGGCTCATCAATCTTCCAGACAGAGATAGTCGCTCTGTCTCTAATAGAGCAGTAAAGCGTCACCTTATATGGCCCGGCTAATAAAGCCATTTGTGCCGGGCCCGAAGGTCAACTGGATACACGCGTTTCACCCTCTTTACTCACGGACTGCCAGGTGTAGGGCTACATGGGGGAAAGCAGTCCAGTCAATGCATAAGATCTTGACGTACAGCAATGAAAGCGCAGAGATAGAGCACATTATTCATCTTGCATATAGCATGTACGACGTATATGAACATACGGTACATGTTGTATTTACAAAAACCCTAGGATTTAAAACATCATCAACTTTTTGGGGTCATTTTCGGACTGTTTTATAATAGCACTGAAACAAAACAAAAAGAAAGAAAGAAAACAGGGTTACCTCAACCTGGGAGAGTGCCTGGTTATTTCCTGGAAGACGGTGAGGGTAAACCAAGCAAAAAAGGCTGGATGAGTGGTGTGTGAGCAGTGTTGGGGGGAATACTTGGAAATTGTATTTAGTGACATAGTGTTGAACACTTGCTTTAAAATGTATTACTAACATATTCCGTTACTTTTTGCAGTATTGTATCCTGAATACTTTAAATACTTTCACCTTGATTTACATTATATGTATGCATAAATTCAGGGTATAACTATAAACATGTAGTTACGCCTGTTATGAACTTATTTAACACAAATTAGGAACTCAAAAGCGCTTAATTCTCTATTTTATTTTAGGAAGAAAAACAGGTCATCATTAAGTGAGTGAGTGAGTCAGTGAGTGTAAAGCAATTCATTCCTATCAATTTAGCCACATTTTATTCTTGATTTATACATAATTGCTCTTCATATGCGTTTGACAAGAACGTTAGTTGACACGGTCGCAGAATAGAATTGAAAAGGGATGTTTCGATGATATCAAAAGCCTTTGGCCTCCTTGTGACACGACCCCACAGTTTGCGTCCACTCCTCTCTCGTCTCGCTCCAGTGCTCGCTTCACAATGTCCACGGCTTTTGCAACATTGCCTCCATGAAGCCCTTTGAAGTGCGGGCCATCCCTGAAATTATCAGAGTCTGCGACACTTGAACTCATCTCGGTTTTGAAGTAAAAGTATCCGACAGTGGCCTTTGTACGAGGGAGTGGGGACATTATCTCCACTTAATAACATAATATATCTTCTTCAAAGAGACCTCAAGGCCGCGCCGCGCACAGGCCGATGACAGCCGCTCCAAAAGATGCAACTGTTTCAATGCGAGGACGTGCCAGCCAGGCTGTCTCAAACCTGCCCGCACCGGCGCAATGGCAAATCACCCAGTCCGGACGGAGGCACTTCCAAGAACTCCAGTGCTCTGTATGTTATTGTGGCCTTCTAATCAATCATTGCACATTGACGTTTATTGAGGAGGTGATGGGCTGATCTGTGGACTTGGGAGACAGTTCTCTGAGTGATAAAGGTGCTATCTCTTGAGATTCCGTGTGTTAACATTGTGGAGCGACTGCTGCACAGTGGGAGAGAATGATTTACATTGTATTACGAATTTGCAAAGAGTGACAGATTGAATGAATTTCAGTCGATATGGGGTAAACGTGCTGCTACTCAATGACAGTTACGTACGTGTAGCATGGTACTGTATGTTTTGCACCGGAAAGTCCAAACTAAAATGCCAGAATCTCTTTATATAAGAAGTCTACTGTACATGTTTTTTAGCGCAAAGGGAAACCAGAGCGTATGGAGGAAACCAACGTGAGAGAACATGCAAACTCCTCACAGAAAGGCCCTCTCCTGCTTGGGACATTTAACATGGGATCCTCTTGCCATGAAGCGAGAGTACCTGGTACTTAGAGTCTCTAGTATTAGGAACTTAAGTATTGATCCTGAGTTTGATTCACACCAGGGGAGATTTTCATGTGTGTAATTTACTCTTCTAGGTATTCCTTCTGTATTCATTACATCTTGCGGTCTGGTTTAGTCTGGGTTTAGTAGACACATGAGTCAGTCCTTGTTTTAACCTGATTCACAGTCAGCACAAATTAAAAGGTTGCTCCAAATCAGTATCCTGGCCTACGAAACTCTGGATATGAGCCCTTTGGCACTATCGTTATTGTTTCCAGAGGCACTGGTTGAAAGTGGTTGAGGGATGGGTCAAAGGAAGGTGTTGAAATTAACCAAATAAAAGCTTTACATTTTATATTTATTTGATGAGAAAAAGGTAAGAATTGCCTATAGAATTGCGCCCTTGCCCAAAATTTGAATGGTTTGTACACACCCATCACAGCAAAAGGTTCTAAGTCTCCCCGTCAACCTAAAACATTCACTAATGGCTCTGGATCACTGGGTGCTGTCTAATTGTTATCCAGTGTTGAACATTTCAGAATACATTGTGTCTAAACTTTCCAATTCCACCTGATTTTTAGGCTTGTGGTTGAAAGGTACAGCTCAAGCTCCATCTTTCTTTCCCCCCACACACCAAATGGTCAAATCAGCAGTGAAATGAAGCATACACAGTCCCTATCTCCAGACTGTATCTTTTGGCAGTGGTCGTTAGCCTAACTGTTCTGCTCTTTATGCTGAATAAATTATCTGATCGGCCACCAGAAGAAATCAGGAAAGTTCACAGCGCACTTGCTACAGGCCATTTGCAGCACACAAAAGCTCTATGTCCGCTATCACTCGCGTATTCTCGAGATAATTACCAACTCTTGTTGGTTTAGTTGGTGCGTTTGTCGTCTACGTGCTTCAGAAAGTGTCCCTTATTAAATTCTGGTGATTTGGAAATGCTTGGATTGTAAGAACAACGGAAAGTTTGCGTGTGTTGTTAAATTGTCTTCGCTTGGTGGGACTTGGTGACATGAAGTAAGAGATACGTCACGTTTAGAACCCAATGGAGGCAGAGAATCGACAGATATTTGAAGACGCTACAAAAGAGGAGACTGGTTGAGAGTCAAAAGAGTTAGAAAGATAAGCTACAATGCTAACACTATAGTAAGAAAATGTGCAAATCTTTTATTGTGTCCTGATAAAGAAGACTTTGAGCTTACTTTGTGCCTTTTTCCTTACGGATAGATACATTTATTTTCAGCGATATTAACCATAAAACAAACTCTATTCACTTTCAAACTATAGGCGCTTCAACGTGTTATGATGTCACGCCAACGAAACCCATTAGGACGATTAGCAAGGCGAACTGAACTCTACAGCCACTTCACAAGGCGTGTTTTGAGCTCCGGAGGTGTTTACGCCTTCCTTTCGGGCACACTCCATTCGCCTGTGTCCGGCTGATGACCCTGCACTTCTGCAAACAGAGGGGCCGTGTCCGTACAAGCGCCCCATTGAGGATGTGAGGGAGGCTGCGCGGCTAATTGGACACTAAAGCGCGTTCTTGAAGGTGTCTTTTTGAAAATCTATCCACATTTTCAGGCTAAATTTGTTTGCAATGAATTTACGGAAAGCAGCTCCAATTCCGGAATTAAAATGTCCCTAAATTCTTTCCATAGACTTTCAGAAATAAATGTATAGTCTAAAGATAGGTGCGCTATTATCCCAATTGTAAGTGAAATACCGAATAGTTGAAAATACATTGAAATTCTTTGACAAAATGGTCTAATTCAGTTCTAAAAGGTTATTATAAAGTTTTCAGCTACAATTTGCTGTATGGCCATATCTTACCAGATTAGCATCTATAATTATTTTGAAACTGGGATGCAAAATTGACTTCTTATTATGTTATAATGGTGTTCACATATAAAAAAAACATAGTTATGTTTTGAGCTTTTCACACATGTTTCAGTGAGCTGTGAGTCTTGGGCAGCAGCTATTTGAAGTGCCGCTGGTACTTACATACTTTGTTCCAAATTCCTCTGAGCTACTCTCGCGGCCCTTGGTTATTTTAGATAAATGTAGCATTCTAACCAACAAAATGTAAGTAAGAGATTAAGATGTGTTACCAAATATCTAGGGAAAAATGTAACATGTTACATTGCGCAATCATACGAGTACAGATTTAAAAATGTGTTGACAATAGCACTGCTGGTTTTGACCAGTGGTTTATCAGTTCTCATATTGCCCGCGGTTCATACTCTCTACAGTGCGAATAACAGGATTTAAAGCAGTACTAAGTAAGTTGTTTACCTTAATAAATCCTTTCCGTAGTCCCTCTGGGGGTAATACAAGTGTTGATGGGATGATTGGGGGGGTCTTTCATCTCCACCTGGTGTCTCTGGTCAGAAAACCACACTTGTAACGTAATAGAATCACGAAAAAGAAGCTAACAGGCTAATGGGCAAAGGTAACTGCGGGCTAGCGCCACTTAAGCAGTGTTTACAGCCAAGTTTAAGTGAAAAACATTATCTCCATTGTGTAATTGGATGTACAATATCCCTCTGTCCCTTTGTCTTTTCAGCGTAGTATTTATTCTCACGGACAATTAATGAGTAAAAAACTGCAACATGCTAGGGGCATGAGTTACTTAGTTCTGCTTTAAAAATGTTTTCCAATTACTTTGTTTGATGGGATAATGCCACTGGAACGTACCCTAGTTTTACACAAGTGACGTTGCAATTTCATGAAGAAAAATTCAAAAAAAATATTGTCTAAAAGACATAGCAAGAGTAATAGTTAAAGTTACAGTATGGCTGCATGGAGATCATAATGGAATTTTTAATTCTTTTTACAAACCTAGTGAAAATTGGGTCAAATATTTAGCTGAATTTAAATTAGAATCACGTCGACTATGTTTTGGAGATTTGGGTAGTTTCACATCATATGCACTTTCATTCTGATTCAGGAAAGGGCATCCAGGTTTGTTAAGGCACTCTAGCCGTGCAGGAAATCCATGTTCAGCGTCGGTTTGTTTACGCATTGGGCCAATCTCATCAGCAAGTCAGTCTCCATGCCCCACCACCATCATCATCATCATCATCGTGTGTAGGGGTTGACCTCTGGATAAACTCCCTGGGCCTAAAATAAAGCCAGCCCTGTCTCAGCCACTGACCCCCTCCACACGCATGCACTTAGCCCCACCGAGTCACTGGAGACCGTTAGCCACGGAGTCTGGGCCAAGTCCAGAGCGTACACATGAGCGCATGGCTTCGGACACCGTGACCTCACAACCTTTCCAAAAGTTTCAACACTCAACACATTTATTATCATCCAAAATCTTTTTTTATTTTTATTTTTTTTAAGGTTTTTAACGTTGTCAGAAACATATCTGGAGTAGTATTTCTGTTTACTTTCTCTGCTAAAGTTTGTGTGTCATAATGGGAACACAAATGGCCTTTTTTTAAAAGCCTGTAATCCATCACCGGAGCCCATCTGTGTCATTCTCTGCTGCTCAAAGTGTGTTCCATCACAGCGCCATTGATTCGTTTGATGATAATGAAAGCTCATTTAACTTTTTTTTGTGACAACCCCAGAGCAGGCCTCTTCTTAGCCCTGCTCCAAGTTTGTTTTCCCGCTGCTCCCGTTTTTTTTTCATTTGTTTTTTTTTTAAAGGATACTCCAGCCCAATTACAAATCTTATAAGCTTCATTTAGGTATGATCAAGAAATGGCTATAATTACATCCAGGCTACATTTCAATCCCAGCTCCTCCATACCCACCTTTTAAAATGACTCAGGCTGGTTAAATATACAAATCACAGCATTACATGTTGAAAAACAGCCATTTTTGACATTCTCTGTAAACATTTTAGGGGAGTGGGAGGAGATTATCCTGGAAGATCTCTTGAACGATCCCTAAGTAAAACTAGTTGATATATTGTTTCAGCTGTTTAAGATCAATATTGCATTTTCTAACCAACAAAGTGTAAGACACTGATAAAAATGTACCTATACCAAATACCTATAAAAACGCTTAATACCCACTTTTGCTGACTTTAAATAAGGGGCGTCCAAACTTTTTTCACTGAGGGCCACATGTTGAAGAAGTGTATACAGTGGGGTCAGCCCGATGTTCGGACCCGGGAAACATAGGACCCTCCGAACGCCGGAGGGCCCGGTGTTCCCCGGCTGCGGGTCTCGCTCATAAGGTGCGTACACACCAAACGCGACCACACCTCCAACTTCCATGTTAACCCTATGTAGACGTGCTTCGACGCGCTTCGAAATGTAAGCAAAGCCGTCCGCGCGTATGAAGCGTTCCAAATGCGAGCAGATGAGGATAAACGCGCGTCAAAGCCAGGGAGAACAGCGCGGTACAGAGCAGCGATGCCCCGCCCACTGCTTCATGCACTCAAGTAATCACAATCTACACGTGCGTTCATTTACGCCTTGTTAACCAATCAGGGACTGGGCTCAAATAGTGAGCACAAGCGTCACCTGTTACCTGCAGCATGGAGGACAAGTTGATCATCGTGGTTTGCGCTCGGCCTGAGTTGTATGACACGCCTCCTAATTATAACGCTTGCAAAACTTCACGCGCCAGCAAACAGGCGTTTCTCGCGAGTGTGAAGCGGCAATGTTTGGCGTCCAACTACAGGCGGACGGGGCGTGGACGCACGTTTGGGCTGTACGCACCTATAGACATGTTATTGCTGCGCGTCTTCATGCACCTGACAATTAAAGTCCTGCTGTAAACTCTTCTAACTCATAGGCCTATAGGCAGTAAACACTCTCCTCTCACCGCTCTTTCTTCTCTCTTCACCGCCTGGCACAGCACGGCCCGGTACGTGCGGATAATGGAGCAACAAGCGGCTTGATTTCGCTCATAACTCGCCTACTGATAACTTTATAACATATTATAAGCCTTGTATATCTCGCATTGTAATAGCCTACAACATGTTTGTACAACCTCAGAATAAGAACGTGTCGCAGTTCAGACAAGAAAAGTAAAATTAGCTACAGCAAACTCACCCACAGCCGCTTTTCTTTTTTAGAAACAGATTCCCGTTTGATTGTATTGTTGTTGTAGCTCGAGAATGTTGGGGGGGGGGAGTGCAGTGGCTCGTGCCACAGCCGCTCCTAACTCTAAGCTCTAAGCTCTAAGTTTTATCTGATGTCTGCACTCCAGCCTTAGAACGATGAGGAAGACCAGCAGAGGAAAAATGCTAACATGGCAATTGCGGGCACCGCGGGTGGACCTGTGAACACCCACTTTTGTCCTTAGCCGACCTGACGGTCCTTATCATTCACTTCACTGCCTCTCCCAGGACAGAGACATCTGCACGGTCTGCACCGTTGTCTGCAGGACGCACACATCAGGCTGTCTCTGTGCAGATTGTTGCATCGTGTGCTCTGTTCCTAAAACTCGTGTCCCCGACCTGTCATCCCTTCTTGCACCCTCCGCTGTGACCGGCTCCAGAGAACACAGGCGAGGACGCAATATGGAATGTAAATAAACTAAATAATAATAAACAAAATGTGCTGCGAGACGCAGGACGTAGATGTTGAACACCGGACACTGCGGCCGCGTTAACCGGTAGCTTATCAGAACAAAGTAAACACAATAATGGACGTTGTTTTAGCAGTATTGTTTCCCCCATTTAATGGCCAATAAACGTTTCATCATGTTCTATTGAATTCCAATTGTATTTAAAAACGGGAAACACAATTAAACAACCATAAATTGTGTTTTTCCAAATTTATTTTGAGACAGAATAACCACTGATCGAAGGCTACACGGATTCCTTTGATCATTGTTTTTATTTAGGATAATATTTTCGGTTTTAGTCTAAATCAGAAATGCATCAAATTAAAGTTCAAGTTATGAAAATGCTAAGTTTGAGAGGGACAGTTTAATTGTGAGTGACGCATAAAGCAGGACAACAATGCACAATGACGCACGGCACGCGCCCTTAATATTCATTAATATCTCAAAACGATAAGAGCGCTATCACTTTTTTTTTTTACAGCAAAAACAAAACTGACCTATGTTTTTGTAAATGTGAGTATAATGATGGTCTCCAGGTTATCTGCCCGTGGGGCCCGTATGCGTGTCCATTATGCGTAAATGCACTGTGCCCTCAGCGAAATCCCATGTTTGGAAAAAAGTATAGGCTAACAGATGCAGCTATAGTTTCAATCGTCTTTATTTTATTCAGTCAGAGATGTCAAACAGCAGATGCCTGGGGGAGAGTGAGACGAGCTGCCATAGACACAAGCTGTGATCAGCTGAAATATGAACACACCGAGAGCAAGAGGGAAAAAGAAAAGTAAATAGGCTGATATTTCCTCTCTATAATCACATACCGTCTTCGGTGGAGGAGGAAATGCAAGCATCAAAGGACACACACGACTTGTCTCATTGTTGAAGTGCCGATGTTCCCCGGGTCCGATGTTCCCTCGTCAATACAAGTGGGGGAACATCAGACCTGCAGTGAAAATGTATGTGTGTTCGGCAGAGTTTTAACTCTGAGTTTTTAAGTCCCGCACCTTTATTTAGGCTTGGAACCTTAACACCAGCTAATTCCCACAATAAAAAGTTCGTATTTCGAGGTCGCAAATTTTGAAGAAGGGTCAAAGTTGTCATAAAAGTACCCTCTCTGGCAACAAGAAGCCTGAGGGCCACCAAAGATTGGTCTGAGGGCCACTTCTTGCCGGGCCACACACATTGATTGTTGTTCATAATTATAGTCATGTGCTCTCAGGTTCAGCTCCTTTTAACAAGCCTTGCTTTTACCTTGGACTATCTGCTGCTACAGTACCGGTACTAGATCGTTTTGAGAAGAAAAAAACGACCCTTATGTTTATCTTGTCGTAAATATTTAGCCGTGATTTCTCAAAAAAACAAAAACAATATGCAATTCACTCGCCAGCAATCCATCATCACGTGACAATATCTAAAAGCGGTTTCGCTCCACCAACCTCCCCAAGAGTGGTGAAAGATCCTCGCTTCCTACTTTTTTTCATACTTCGAAGCATTCCTGGTTTGAATTATGTCCCGTATTGGCGCGCACGCTGCAGAAGACAGGCAGTGCGGTCGGGTGTACGTTTCTAAATAAACACGCCGACTTTGCGGAGGGGAAAAACGGAGATATGGGCCACGCCAGCGCGCTGAGCTGACAAACCAATATCGGATTCATGCGCGGCATAAATGTAAACATGTAGGCATCGGCATTTCACGTCAGCAGCTGAGGCAGGCCGCATGAAAAGTATCCGGTCTGCGACCTTTTATCCGATCTCTATGCCCCCCCCCCCGCCACCAAGTCAAGAGACCGTAAATCTTGGTGCTGTTACTGCTCCCGCAACTGTCACGCCAAGAATGGACGGTCGTTAGGAATACATGAGATCCTTTTTTAGCTGATGTGCCGCAAATCTTTAGACAATATATTAAAGGGATATTTCAGGATTTCCTAGTTATCCAGAGTGTTGTTAATGTCTAGAGATATTTTTTTCTTAAATTCATGCAGTTCTTATATTTGAAGAGTCTAGTGGCGCTAGGCTAGGGCATTTCTATGGTATCAGTTAGCCTACATTAAAAACAGACGGTATTCAAAACGATGCGCTTGATGTTGTTTAGATGAAAGGACTTTTTCAGTCATAAGACATTTGTACATTTTCTGTTTGGAGGTTTCCAAGTAACTCCCCCAAGGCTCTCTACATTTCTCTTGAGATGGAACATGCTCTTGACGAGTCATATTTTAGATGGATATTCCGCGATATTGGATATTGAATGAACACATTCGCCAAACATTTAGGTAAATATGGAAAAGAATAAAAGTTGAACCTCAACTGATTTTCTTCAATTATGTTGAAATATCATCTTAGATACATAGTAACACGAGTTTCATCAAAGTGTAGACTTCATTTTGTTCTATTTCAGACCCATATAGACTAGGGCTGGGCGATAAATCGAATTAATTCAATTAATTCATGCTTTTAAAAACAGACGATGTGGAAAAATGGCTAAATCGTGAAATCGTGTCCGCCGCTGCAGGTCCGCCTGATGAGCGCCGTGCTGCCATTTAGCGGCGTTTCAGACGCTCCGTAGCGACTCTTTTCATAAATAACACCAGGCGAACCAGCCAGCGACTTTCTAGCGATCTCAGCTGCTTTATCAAGGCCGCGCGTTGTGTTTTCGTTGTGCGCGATGGAGTTTTCTTCGCTAAAACAAAGTTTCTCCCCGGTCTGCTTCTCTCCCCTCCTCTCACGCTGAGCCGCCCTGAGCCGCTCTGAGCTGCTGCAAGCATTTAACTCCGCCCCTTTCCCCTTGAGTCTGGAGACGGTTGTCAATCACAGCTGAGCTCGAGGATGATAAAACTAAAAGCTTATTATGAAGTTTTACTTTTGAGAGCAGACAAAGAATATTTAAAACAGAAATAACAATTTTGATTGAGCCTAATTGTAGGCCACATTATGAATCTAAATATAAATGAGCAGGACTCTGTGCAGTGTTCTACATATGAAAGATCAGGAGACCTTTTGAAGTTTATTTCCAAAAAAAATCGATAAACCTGAGTAGTAATCGTCCAACCTGAGTAGAAAAATCGAGATTTTATTTTTTGGCCATATCGCCCAGCCCTAATATAGACTCTCTTTTGCAGTGAATTGATCGTGAGGCATAAGAAAAATAACGTGTTATCAGTTCAGATATTCTAAATATCACTAAAATATCATTGCGCTGTTAGGGTTACTGTAGTAGTAGAAGTGATATGTTTTTAAACATTTCTAAAATATTCTAACATGCTCTTCTTTTTTAAAACAATGTTGTAGTTCTCTAATTTGTGACATTATCAATGGCTCAAATATGATGATTTAGAAGAATATAATCCCTTTTGAAATATTTTCTTGATCTCTTTTGCGTTCATAGTGCTGAAATTAAGCATTGGACAAATGTATGTAGCTGTACTGTGATGAGGAAACATAACGCCGCCAGAAAGTCCCCGCGGCATCGTAAAAGTCTATTTAGCATGACACGTCTTCCGAATGAAAAGCATCCCCGTCGGTGACCTTTTATCGCCTCAAAGTCAGGGCCCTAAATCTTGACGCCGTAACCTCTGCTCGCCCTGTCACGCCGAGAATAGGAGGTCATTAGAAATATAGCCCGTATTATTTTACCCCCCCCGTCGCCATGCGTCAATAAGCCGCAACCTTTATCAAAACGAAGCGCGGACGTATATCACCCGGCGCGCGGTGCTGTGTAGGCAATCCTCCGTAGGCCGAGCAGGCGCGAGGTTATTTACAGCGTTTGGCTGTCACAGCGTTCGCCGGCGCCAAGATGTATCGCCGCGGCTTATTACTTATGATTATTGTGGATACATCTCCCCAAATGGCTTATCGATAAAGCACGGGGGCGCGCTGATAATTTATCTGAACGCGTCTGCCGATAGCAAGTTCACGGTCGACAGGGCCCTAAAAGGATAAAGGCTGTGACGCTTGATGGATGCGTCGTGGCGTCCCGGTGAAAATATGAGCCACTAAATGAATTTGCGGATATTTTTTCCCCGCACACCCTCGCATTCCTTTAGCAATTCCCATTGGTTTGAGAGGACGGATTCCCAAGGTTTTGTATTTTGGGCAAATGCGACTGTCGGGCAAAATGAATGCAGTCAAAGGCCAAAGGTGGGTGTCGAGATTGCGGAGGCATGTATTTGGCGATAGTTGTAGGGTTGGAAGTAGTGGAAAACCATTTTTTAAGCTTTGTTGCACACATTAGCTCTATATTCCTATCATTTTTTGTAATTCATGTGAAATTGTAATTCATTTATTATACTTAAAAGACATAATAGGGAATAAAATACTTATTGAAATAGTGGTGAGTAAAAACGGTTACTAGGGTGCCAAATGTGCCATTTTACTGCATGCTGCACCAGATTTATCAATGAATGAATTTATTATGAACATGTGAGCGACACAAAGCATCTCGACACAAAAATGAAAGGGTAAACGCTGCCAAGTTTACAAACTTATCATTAGAAACTGCATTTTATAAGTGCGGCAAATCTGAAAAATCTCAAACTGTCAATTTTTCACATGCACAAATGCTTAATAATTAAGCCCCATGTGTCCGAGTATATGTACAGTGTATTAGTACAAATGTATACAGTAGATTCCTTAACCCTTTATAGGGCAAGTGACTTTTGTTAATTTCAGCACACTTTACATAATGGCCTCCCGACTGCACATCAGTAAGGTAAAGAAGCATGTAGTCCTCAGATCAGCCAATCATAGGAGATCACCCTACATCACAGATCCCACCTCTGACATTTGACCAATCAGCAGAGACCGGTCACGCTCTAAACTTCCTGTTTTCTCTGAAGTCTGAAAAAGACCCAATTCTGGCTGAATTCATGACACATTTCTTTTCATAACTTGAAAACTGACCACGGTAAGTTGATGAAACTCACACATTTTATTGGTGAATTGTGCTAAGTGATGATATGTGTGTTGGTTTGGAGGACTGTTCACTTGAACCTACTTACAGTATTTTCTTGACAAAAGAACCAATAAACCCTAGGACTATGTTTTTATGTTGCCAATGTTTGTTTGTTTTTAGTAACATTTTTAGGCAAAAACTATTGGAGGTGACTGACCCCTCCCACTGCACATAAAGCACAATCACATTACAAAAGCTCCTCCCTATGGCAGGTGTGATCATTCAAACATCAATATCACAAAACACAATGTCTCCTGAGTACCAGCACCCCCAAGACCTGAAAGTACTTTTTGTAAATTTTATATATAAACCTCTGTATTTTTTACCCCTTAAAGGGCATTGAACTAAATATAGTAATTTTGTTTTTTTACCAGTTTAGGGCAAGGAACCAAATATGGTAACTTTGCTCACATTGATTTTCTAAATGATAATGAAAAAACAGAACTACACTTGTGTGATGTCCCCCAACTTACACTCTTAAGTTGTACTTTGAAATTATTTATTTCAAAGTATTTCAATGAGTGTCCTATAAAGGGTTAAAGTGAATATGAGGTTTTAATGCTTTTGAAAATATGACTTATTTAGATGGATAACATCGGTTATGAGTAATAGCTACTCTTATCTATGTCACTTCCTGTCAGTAGCTTAAAAAGTCTTCCCTGAAATGAAATGATAAAGTTCCATAGCAGTTTGACTCACTCATGCAGTATTCATGTGGACTGGGGTGCTCATTTTCCTAAGATGTGACATCATTGACCCCAGTTGGTTTGTGTTCATGTTCTTTTTATGTCGGCAAGTGGGGATTTTGAGGAAATAGAAACGGCCTTTTATCACTCATTAGCGTTTAACGGAGCTAACCATTTAAATGTAGTTTTCGTTTTGCTAGCATTAATGTCGGGTGTTTCTCTCGCAGTTATGTCACTCCGAGGACACTCCCTCAGTCCCTCTCTCCAGACGGGTGCGGCCCTTGGAGGAGCTGAGAAAACCCGTCAGAGAGATAGGGCTTAGTGCGCAAAGGTTAGATTTGAAAAGCAAACACGGGGATGCATTGTGCGGCGGTGTGGAGTCACGGCCACTTGTGGAATAGAAAGGGAGCGCGTCGGCGGAACAAGTGCTGACCCCACACGTCTTAGGGTGATTGATGGAGGATAGGTTTCTGCGCCAACTTTCGGGATAGATCTGTCTCATCTTTATACTGTCTTGGGGAATACGAGGTCTTGTATGGGCACGTATGTCTGGAGCGAAGAAAACAGAATAAGCTTTCCACAGTGTTCGTGATAACATTTGCATTTCAAACACTGATTGTCGGACCTAAATGATTTTATGATTACACTTTTTTGTAGGTCGAAATGACTTGGCTTCCTTCCATTGTCCATTAGGCCGATATACTGTAGATTTGAAACTTTTGCTGTAGATTACTGACATACATGCCACAAAAATTGCATCCCAAGCCCTTCAAAATATGTGACCCGCCGTGGTTTCCAGGGACACAAGTCGGCAGACTCACTTTCTCGCAAATGGAGAAACAAGCTAATTTTTGGAAAATTGGTGATTTTCGCTTTTTTTTGCAGAATCGTTCAGTTGAAGCCACGAAGAAGCCTCTCCATGTTTAAGCTAGCAGTTATGGTATATTTAAAAGTGTAAACTTTTAGGTTCAAACCGGCTTGATTTGGGAGATTTCGGAGGGTGCAGTAGGGGCGTGACTTTGTGTGTGTATTTACATACTGGGTAAACACCGCGGAGGAGGAGGCACCGCTGCTTTGGTTTGCGTAGTTGACAAATGCTTTAGCGAACAAATGCCACGCAAAAAAGGCAGTTTTATACATACGCCTATTGTAGATCCGTTTAAATCGGCTTGTTTTGTCCGAGAAATAGCGCACGCTGTGGGGGCGTGTCATTGTGCGTCATGGTTATGCAAGCTTCCCTGTGTGTCTCACGGAGGCCGCTGTTGCTAACGCTGGAATACTACTGCAGAGGTTTGTTTTTCTGCGTGAAACCAGTGAACTTTTCCAGGCTAACTTTCCCAGTGCGACTGATGATGCCCTGGCTGTAAGCATGCACAGCGCCCTGCTGACCATTACGTTTCCCGAGCCAACTCCTTGCCTTCAGAGCGTGTTTTAAGACAGAAGGATGTAGCGCGGATTTGCCAAACTCTACATTAAAAATAACTGATCGAGGAAAATGGATTTGATCAGGAGTTTGCTGAGCAGAATGCACGCAAAGGTTACTTCAGACGGGTGAGTGAAAGTTTTTTTTGTTGTTGTTGCTTGTGGCTGCTGTGCCATCATGTCTGTTTGCTTTTTGATGAGGCCATTGTTGTGCTGTAAGCTAACGTGGTGTGTTCAGTTGATTGGATTTGTTTGCGTTTTGTTTTTGGTCGTAATCAAGATCGCTACAAACTTAAACTACTCCATAAATGTAGTCAGCGCATCCCTAGCTTTCAGCCACTTCTTATTTGAGAGAGATCTGCTTCATATTTTCGGTTTTATGGTTAGATAAAGTGGAGTGCAATCACACGCGGCGATACGCTGCAATGTCGGCCTTTTCCTCTCATGTGTATGAGAATGTATGTGCATTACAAAAGTAGTACAGGAGTCTTTTCTACAGTTATAACTTCAGTTATGTCTGGAGTCTGTAACTCTCTTAGCGTGAGGCTCCAGCTGCTCACGGAGGCGGCGCTGACGGAGGCATAGAGGCACTGGGGAGAAGCTATGGGAGAAGCACGCAGGATTTTGACTGTAAAGCAAATATAAAGAGTAGGCTACACTATGTCCATTATCTACATCACTATGGCCCAACATACACATATAGCAACAACATACACATACCATGACATGACAGTGGGGAGCTTTAGGGGGTATGGCTTATCTAAATGAGATGTAAATGAGCCCTATTGTTATTCTCAACAGCAGAGAGAGGTGAGAACTGCCCAAAACTTCAGAGGGGTTTTTCTGCCCTTTGGGCTGTTTGGAATTGTTAACTTCAAATCGCCGCTACGTCTCCAAATATTATCAGATTTGTGTTACACATTGTTGGAAAGCCTGGAGACTACACTTTAACAATCTGTGAAAATCTCAAAATGCCCCAGAACCGACATGTGTCCCTGATTCTAGTGACTGGTCACATATTGTCAAGTACAAGAAAGATTTGCTGTCTGTGGTACTGCTAAAGTGGAGATGTTGTTGCAAAAGGAAAAACAATTCAGACTTTTTAGTGCTCAAGTAGCATCATTTTATGTGAGTAGTTACTTGATTGACTACTTTATTCTTTTTCTCAAGGCAAATCATTTCAAATTTTCCCTTAAATTAGTACATATTTTTTTCTGCCTCGGCTCACTTCGCCAACTTAGTCAGGACCTCCTGGATTTGCCTATTTCGTGTGGTTGATGTGGGGAAAACTGCTTAAACTCAGGACCTTATTGTCGTGTCTGAAACCCACTTACGTACAAGTGTGGCGTGACAATTCCGCACGTCGCACAATGTAAACTGCGGCGCATTACTTTGCATCTCCTTTTCAAAGCCCATTGTGAAGTGTGTAATTTTCTCACATTGACCAAGGCCCTACAGTCCCCTGCCAAAGACGATAAGAAATCAAAGTGCGATTATGTTCTTAAATAAATTCCACATTAGTCAAAGTGTAAAAGAGAGAGAGAGAGGGAGAGACGGCTCTATCAGCGCTCCCCTTCATGTTTGCCTTGGCCACAATGTATTCCGCTTTAAAAAGTCATCATAATATGCTCATATCTGATGTACGCCCTGCTTCCTGGTATTTGCCTGCAAGAACTTCTGGGCTGGTTTCTCTCAATGTGCTACTCTAGCCTTCCTAGCAGTATTAATGTTAGCCAAGATTAGTGAATTTGTTTTAATATAATAATTACTCACCAAAATTACCATATTTTCTGTATTTTTTTGAGTATTTTAATGGAAATTTCGGCCCATGTAGTGTGCAATAATATTTCTCAAAATCATCCGACGGGTCAAAAAGATATACGCTGGAGGGCCAGATTAGCACCCGGGCCTGACATCGCCTACCCCTGCTCTAGAACTCTCTTCAATCAACATCTGGCACTCTGTCTTGGGGACATTTCGTGCAAAATCGTAGTTTGTTGAGCGTTTAATCATGTTGTGCCGTTGTTCCTTTAGTAATCCTGGCCATTTTGGTCGTTTATTCTGCCACCGATGTGCTCCAATCTGTATATCCTGGATTTTGCAAAAATGGTTTTAAAAATTTTTGAAGCCCATAATCCATCAGTTGGACCGGTTCTGAGCAGGTCTGCGCTCCGAGTGCGTTATTTACTGTGCCGTGGATTTATTGGCATGCAGTTGTCTTAAAGTGAAAGCTTGTTCCCCCTGTTTTATAACGTATACTTCCACCAATCTTCCAGATACTTGACAACCGCTAGTTTTAGCTGCATGGGCCAAAACCTCATCGTTGTGGCATGTTTTTAGAAGAAGACGTACGTAGCGAGTCTCTGGTCTTGTTTTTGGTCAACTGTCAAGACGCCTATCTCTGGGAAGTCCCGAAATAGCGCCCTTTTGCTTGCTTTAGAAAGGATAGGCCCGAGACAGGACAGCAAGCAGGCCCAGACCGGTCACAACTGGCCCTAAAATATCTTACAACAACACATTCCCTCATAAATGTCTACAAACTGTATCTATAGTCTACTTATCTGTGTTTTCCAATGCAAGATTTGACTGAGCACATCATCTGCTTTTCCTTATCAGCCTTGGCATTCGGGTCCTGTCCTAGATTCAAACCCAAGACTTCAATTTTGGCTCTTAAAGTGAAAAAAATATATATATGTGGAATTTAAAACCTGCTTTGAGATTGAAGAAAAAAGAGCATTTGGTGTCTGTAGGCGCTACAAAGTGAAGAGAGATTTGAGGTTTGAGAGATTAGGCTATAGACTTCCGAGTTTGGTGTCTAACACAAAGGAAATGACCCTATTTGGGTGACATAGGGTTGCATGGGAGACGGGGCATGTCATGAGGATTCCAAGCTTGTCATGTTTTCGTGAATAGAGGTTATAGGAGACGGCAGAAGTGCAGAGGTTTTGGTCATTTCAGGAGGAACTAGCAAAGAATCTAACCCTGACCCCAAACTTAACCACGTTTTCAACTTTGAATCCATACTTACATGGCATGTTATCTACAACTTGGAAAAATTTGGAAATAAATGAAATGATACAGCCATGAATAAAAGACTACTTACTCTCCTATCTCCGACTAGAACAGGGGTGTCCAAAGTGCGGCCCCAGACCCATTTTCGGTGGCCCTCAGGCTTCTTGCTGAATTGGCGCATACAGTATAGCGAGAGATGGTACTTTCTGCGACACGTTTCTTAATTCTACACAATTCTACCTCTTTTATTGCGGGAAAGAGCTGGTTTTAAAGTTCCAAGCTCAAATGAAGGTGTGGGACACGACTTAAAAACCCTGCTAAACACTCTCAGTTGAGGTTTTCACCGCACTGACCACTTATCTGTGGCCCTGCACACCATATACACTTCAATATGTGGCCCTTGATGAAAATGGTTTGGACACCCCTGGTCTAGAAGATCAATGGCCCAGTCCGAAACATGGCCACCATAATGAGATTCTGTCCGCGTGCCAAGAGGCTGCAAAGGTTCCTGATAAATACAAGCACAACTTTCAATGTGTGGCTTTCTTGGTGTGGCCAGATTTTCAGCTCAAACAGGCTTGAGGTTTTTTTCTTTTTCGTTCTCGGTTCTTCTTGGAAACTTCTTGGAAAGCTGGGTGACATCCGTAGTGGCCGCAGTGCGTCCCATTATCCAGGCTAACTGGATTCGCAATTGTTTTTGGCAACCCAACGCTGACATTTTCCTACGATACGAGCTTCCAAGTGGGCCCTAATTTTGGAGGTTCCCCTGTCAAAGAGGAACTTGTTTAGCGAGGTTGCGCATGTCATGTCACTATGGTGAAACAATCCCCCTAATCTTTTTTTTTTTTGGTCAATGGTCAGACCTTTGAAAAATGTGTCATGTCATGTCAAGACAATGCCTATTCCTATTTCCACATTTCCAATAAGGTTTCAGACCCAAGGCATCTCTTTCTCTGCGCAAAACAGGAAAGCTCCAAAGCTCCTTGTGGACATCTCTACTGTTTTGAAATGACTTCTCGTAATGCGGTAACTTTTTTTTTTAATTTTTTTTTTTTGCTCCGTCATGCGTTTTGGCCCGTGTCAGGCTTAACCAAACAGTGCGTCCATCAGTCGTCTGCGTGAGTGTCCTCTCCACGTGTGCTGTTTTCTCCCTGTCTGCGCGCTCATCACGGCACGTCAAGAAGAAGTGGTGCTAAAGCGCGGCTGAAACCCCCCCCCCCCGACCGGCTGCACAAACAAGAGACTCGGGCTGAGAAAGAAAAAGAGTGAGAACGGAGGGGGATTTCCCTTTCGGAGACTGGCGTGGACGTCCATGAGGAGACTTAGATCATGCATAAACATTTACAGTCTGGTTTAAAGAACACACTGTAACAAGGGAAAGTGTGAAATTGAGTTGGAATTAGTAGATTTGACCTGAAGAACTCTTTCGGGAACCTTTTATGACACTGCAGGTGAATGGGGGCATTGGTATTACATGTTTTCTTTGATTTAAAGCGCGGGATAATCCAAAATGTACTATTTACAGCCTTTTGCCATACTACAATGTTGTCTCCTCATCAAAAACATACCTTGTATTGTATTTTTAGCCTTTCCCGATAACTAGTTTATTTTAAAGCAGTACTAAGTTTACCTTAATAAATCCTTTTCGTAGTCCCTCTGGGGCTAATACAAGTGTTAATGGGATGATTCTGGGGTCTTTCATCTTCCCCTGGTGTCTCTGGCCGGAAAACCATGCTTGCAACTTGACTGCCACCGGGGCGGAGCAACCAATACACACTAATGTACTCACGAAGAAGAAGCTAACAGGCTAACGGGCAAAGCTAACTGAGGGCTAGCGCCACTTTAAGCAGTATTTACAGCCAAGTTTGAGTGAAAAAAATTATTTCCATTGTATAACTGGATGTACAACACCCCTCTCTCACTTCACCTTTTCTGTCAGCGTAGTATTTACTCTCCAAGACATTTAATAAGTTAAAAAATCGTAACTTGCTACGACACCTGCAGTTGCGCTTATGGCCGCTAGGGGCAAGAGTTACTTAGTACTGCTTTAATAACCTGGGACATGTGGACCCACCACCTGCAGGAGGAGCCATAGGGGCTGGTGCAATGTGATTTGGGCAGCTCCAACGGCTGCCCCCACGACCCGGCAACGGACAAGTGGAAGAAGATGGATGGATGAATGGATGGATGGCACATGACATATTTTCTTGTTTCAGACTGTCTTTCAATCAAACTTTTGATAAAATGGACATTTCAAAATCGAAATTCAAATTCACAATTTGATTATATATCCAAAATTCAAATCCAAAATTCAAATTTCAAATTCCGACCCAACTTTACATACCCTCATACAACCTGTCACGAGGAGTACCTGCTGCAGTACAACACTGGAGTTTGAGCTATGCATGATCAAAAGCCTATTGTGCATGTTTTGGCTTGCTGGGGGATATGGGAGCACCCGGACACTGACATGCAACCTCCCCTCACAAAAGGCCCACATACTGTACTCCGGGATGCGAACCTTATGGGACCTTCCCGGTGTGAGGCGAAAGGCGCAGTCCCGATCGACACTCGCAGATTTACAGACCGTCAGAACGAGCTCTTGAACACACCGCGGCGATCTCGCAGGTGGCTGTACGGTTGTTTTCGTTGAGGTCATAGGGGCCGCAGAGAGAAGCCATGCGCCCAGACACTTAGTAATTACCCTCACTGCTGTGTTTTCCCTTTCCCCCGTAAGACGTATCGGCGTGTCAGCGCGCACCAGGCGAGATACAGGACAAGCGCGGTGGAAAGTAAGGCTCTGTGTTTGGGTTCGTGGAAGTCGCTTTGAGATGGCGCTGACACCGCTCATAAATCATAGCCGCGCTCCCATCACATTTTCCTGCACTAATTAATAGCTTATTTATTTGACTTTAGCTGCGGGGCTATGGGCTCGGCCGTGTTTGTCTATGGAATTGTTTGGCTGTTACCGAAGGCAGCGCTGAAAGAGCCTCTTCACCTGCGCTGGTGTTGTTATCTTTTCGACACCAGCCACTGGAAACATCGTAACTGTCAATTTTGGGGCCTTGTTGTGAAGCTTTGGCGTACATGTGGTGGGGATGGCGGTGGTGCATATTGGGGTGGAGCGTTTGCCCATGTTCTGTATGGTAGCTAGTTCAAACTGGATTTCAGGCACTTCACCATTGGCATTTGGCATATTTTAACTTCAAATCTTAATGTGTATGGAAAGAAGATATTATCACTCAGGGTTATGTTAGTTTGCTTCTCGAAAGGTTTGGTTTGAATGGCCTCCACAGGCAGCAGGTGGAATTGAATATGCTAAAAACATTATGCAAAAGCTGATCGTTACCCAACAGCATTCTAGCAAATCAATGGGGCCGTGATTAATGTGTTTTTTGAGAGCGGAATGGCTCCGGTGATGGGCTGTGTATGGACTTCAAAATGACAGAAGACACTTTCGGATTTGGTCTAAGACGCATCATAATCCAGGGAAAATACTACTGTAGATTGGAAGTAGTAGAAGAAACACCCAAAGTAATGAGAACTACGCCAAACCGCGGGAATGAAGCAAAAGACTTGTCCTGGTATAGTTTTGATCAGGTTGAAACATTCTGCTCTTTAAGACACTTCCATAACATTGCTCACTTCAAAAATTAGGATCAAATTACCAAATAACTGTTTCCTATACATTTTAGGCCCATGTTAAGTGTGCGCAATTTGTAGATAGACTAAACCAAAGTGCTTTCAGAACAAGTGGAACACAAAATAATAGCAAAAAAGCTGAATAGAACCATGGATTTGAACATTGTTACAGTTGAGGCCTTTCTTGATTTTATCTTCACTGTGTTAAGTCCTGACTTTGCATCAGCAGCAGACTTAGAGCCCAAGACCATTTGTATATAGCGCTAACATGTCAAATAAAAGCATCCATTTTATTTTGGGAGACTTCGGTTGTTGAATAATGTGTGTGCTGACTTCTGGTAGCCAAACACGAGGTTTAAATGCATTACGTCCTCGTCCGTATATCATTGTTGTTGTTGGACTGAGCATTGGGAGCTTGTTTGCTAATGCAGACGTATTTTTGACTGTTCAGTTGCTCTAGGGATTGAGCAACATCTCGAATGTTCCGCCGCTATAAAATATGACAAAACAAATGTGAAGGTGTCTAGAAACCTGACAAAAGTATAGGAACATTAATCTCCCACATTACGCTTCCGCTATCTCTGGTCACTATCATGTCTACGCACTGTCACTCCCCCCCCCCCCCCCCCCACCTCGCGCTGGCGTCCACCCCTCCCCTCCTCGGGCTGAAAAACATTAAGGCATCAGTGCTTGTCTCGCGCCGTTTTGGGTTTCTCCCACACAATTGGATACACACACATATTTACACTGGGCACGCAGCAGAACGGGGCGAAGAGAGCGAGCCTATTGCTTATTGGAGGGCCTGGTAGCGTTTTAGACAAGTCGGCCAAGCTGTTGGTCTGCTAAACTGTTGCAGCTGGATGTTGAGCGAAAGGGGAAGTCCTCTCCGCTCTCCGCGCTCCCTGCCTCCTCTGCGGACAGTTTACAAGCGAATTCCAACTTCCAGAAGAGACGACCAAAGTATTTAATCAGCACTTGTTGGTGGAGAGACGGTTGTAATAAAAATACACCGCGGGTCAGAGGTTCTCAAACAGTGGTGTGCATGCTACAGTACTACTGGTCTGTATTTATAGCATTTGAAATGAATTATACATAGAAAGCAGGTTTCTGTGCATTTACCTCGTCAAAACATACCAGGAGTTACATTTGACTTCATTCATGCAGTTTTGACACGTCCCAATCACTTTGTTTCGTTTTTGAATGAATGAATGAATTAATATAGTGATAATTTATTAGATAGATAGGAAAAAAATACATTTATATAAATTCATCATAATCCAATCTGTCAAGAGAGAGATAGTTGTGAGTTCATAACAAAATATATAGCTCAATACATTTTACTTAGGAAAAAGCAAAACATTATGTACGTTTCAACTTAGTCCGTCCAAAAAGATAGATCATAGGTTTATCTCAATAACCTATTTTGCTTCATTTTAATCGTCACAGAGCACTGTGCTCTGAATCCAAGTTCCAACAATACGATTGCTACGCACGACAACGGAAGTATGAAAACTCACGTATTTCCCTTACATGTCTCAAGAACATAATTTCTTTATATTTATTGATACTTAAAGGTGTATTATGCAACTTTCTACGTGGGAAACAATGTTGATATTTGGTGTATTTGACCTTGTAGTGACCCAGTGGCTGTGTGAGTGGTCAGCATGGCGCCTTTACTTTCCATCACAGCGGTCTCTACAACGCTCCAGGATCAGTTGTTTGGAAGGTTTTCACTGCTGACGGACCCTCTCACCAGAAAACCTGTTGTAGGTCGCCTGGATACATTTACTCATGGCATTACAAGTAAAACAAGCAACTAATTCCTACAAGGTAAATTCATTTGGCCAATTTTTTTTTTTTAAAGCCCTTCAATGGAAAAGAAAAAAGAAAAAGAAAAACGCACAGTACGCCCCCTGCTGGGTTAATGGGTTCAGCCGTAACCAAAGCCAAGATCCGCAAAAGGTCTTTGATGGAAACGTATATAAACATTTGCTTTTGTTGCTTTTGCGCATTTATTATGTGAATTTTAGACAGATGCACATTTTCTCTGATGGAAACGCAACTATTGATCTGGAATGTTCCGAAATGTGGCTTTAAGGATGGGTCCACATCCCCCAAAACGTTCAAAATTTGATTTGATTTCAGCCTACCATATGGATAGCAAATGCATCTCACCACAGACTACACAACGCCAGTCAGGATGCGCCCGATGTTTCCAAAACGCTTCGACGGGTGGTAATGTTTAGGCGGTATGTCTCCTGGACCCTCTGTTGTGGGGAGGCCGGTGTTTACCATTGCCCCGTTATCAAACCCATCCCGGTGCGCGCGCTTGAGCTGGGGCCTAAACGCTGTGTAATTCGGCTGAAAACATTGTCCTAAGTGTCTGTGGGGTAATCGCTCCCATTTGGCCCGGGCCGGGAGGCAGATCTCTCTCCGACAGCTTAATGCAGGCTGTGCGGACGTTTGCCGTTTTCGCTCTACTGGTGCGATAAAAGAACGTTTTCAGACTGGCAGAACAATTATGATTAAGAACATGCACTGGACAAATGTAGATAAGCACTTCGAGAATGACTGAGTAATATTAGGTGTGCGCTTTGGGTGTGACTAGTGTCATATAAAAAGCACTATACAAATAAGATAAGATTCCCTTTCCCTTCCCAATAAGATTCACCTATTAACTGAAAATATCACATGTTACGAAAAGCTTCAATATTGGTATACACTTATTGCCCAAAATGAAAGATGGAATGAAACTCATTCTTCAAGTGCATATGCTTTTGAAAATGTGACTTATTTACATGGATAACATCTGTTAATGATTCCTTTTATTTCAGTGAAGCAGCAAATTAAAGTGATAGTCTGTAACTTTGCAAAGTGAGGAGAGCAGGAACGGACTTTTCAAAAGTAAACGATCAAGCTCCTCCACCTCCCTCCTGATTGGACCTGACAGGCTGGGTCACATGAAAAGCTCATCTCATTGGAGGGACTTTACAAAAAATAAAATATATATATATTTTTACTTACTTTACATAAAAATGCGAGACAAGGTGGTCGATTTTGCACATTTTATAAAATTTGTAAGACATTTAGACTTCCAAACTTTCACTTTAAAGGGACTATACGGAGTTTAAAAATGTTAAAACTAAGTATTTTCCTCCCCCTACATGTTCCAGCATTGTCTTAATGTGCAGAATGAGCCCAGACCGATTCACCATAACTGCACTGTCACTCAAAAAGTTGTTACCTTAATTTAACCTTCTTCTTTAAAGAGGGGGTATTATGCTTTTTTCAATCACATAGCACCAGTCTATAGCATACTACAATGATGACGTAACCTTCTGTTGGTCTGTATATGCAGTAAATTAAAATAACTGCCTTGAATAAAATTGCTCTCTCAAAATGGCTGTACTGAACGTCTTGAAATAGGCCTCTGTCTCTTTAAGAAGCTTTCCGACACGCCCCCTTCAGCACACTGCTGTGGCATTTAAACAACAACACTACTGTGCGGGGAGGGGGCTCTGCTGAGCTGAGGAGCAGTGGTTGGTGGCTTGGCTGGTGACAAAAGGTCCAGAGGCGTCTCCAGGAGGTGGGGGCGTTCCTAGGAGGACTGAGGCATAGCTACACCTAAAATGGCTGCCGTCTAAGTTTTTACTGATTACTCAAAAATATGTGAATGAGCCAAGGCAACACTCCAGGCATGTGTTTAATGAGGGAATGACATAATAACATGATATAAAGCTTGAAAAAGTCGATTTTACATAATACCCTCCTTTAAGGTTATTGGCGGACTGCAGACCAAACAAAAGTGCATGCCGCCACCTACTGTAGTGCATATGCAACAACATAGTGTCCAAATAAAGACATTTAAGGAGAGAGGAAAAAAAAAAGAAAAATCTAAATGAGCCATCACATTTCCCTTTAGCCTTATTTTATCTCAACAGCTGTTTCATAAAGCTACAGTTTGCAAATTAGCCATGTGACTTAAGTTTCTACTAAATGAAAACAAAAGCACAAACTGCCTTCATTTAAGCCATTTACTGAGGAGGCTCTTTGAAACCATGTGACTGTGCTGTGGTGACAACATGTACTGTATTTTATCACTTTTATAAAGTTTGGCTTGTGCAGAATCTTTTTTTTGAATTATTATTAAATGTGCACCTGTCAATCAACAGTGGTTGTGCATGAAGAATCACTCTAGCGTGGGTCGAGGGGGGTGTGGAGATTGGCACAGTGGCTTATGGGATGGCACATAGCTCCTAATCGTCGGTTAGTTAGCATCAGAGGTCCCTATGCTAAAGTGGCTATGATAGTTAGCATACAGGCTCCTTTCCCTAACTCCTTCCTAACTGACAGCCCAATTCGGACGCTTCTTATCATGGCGGACGCTGACGCACATCCGGTTTGGCGTAACACCTCTTACCAATCTGCTCGTTTTGGAAGGGGCCAAGTTATTTTTATTAGAATTTTTCAAGCTGTCTCACTCATTTCCCATTTCCGTAACATGTTCGTCATGGCAACAGTTTAAAATAGTAGCCTCCATCTATGTCACTTGCTGTCAGTGTCCAATAAGGAGGAAGTGAAACTATAAACATCACAAAAGAAAAGAAAGCTGGGTAGATGTTTTAGCAAAATCTTAAATTTAATTGTGTTAACTATGTTTTTGCAAAAAATGTGTCATATGTACTTTAAAACAAGTTAAATATACATCTTTTAAAACTATAATACATTGATTAATGATAAGATGTCTTGCGTGCTGCACTGAATAGCCGATATTCAGTTTGCGTTGTCGAAACAAGTCAAGTGTCTCATGCAAACAACTTAAGACTAGCCAAATCTCAATTTTAAGATAAAGATTTTAGCCGATTTAGTTCATTTCGACTTGACTGCGGTGTCTAAGAAGGGCGTATAAGGAATTTGCTGTTGTAAAGAATGTCCAGACTGATTTTTCTGCCGCTTACAGCGCTAATCGTGAAAAAAACACATTACTCTAGACTTAATACAGTATGTCCGCACTAATAAGGGTGCTTGGAGTATAAAGGGCACACAGCACGGTCAGTGTTGGGCAGATGGCAGATAGTGAGGATAAGAGACAGGAAATGGACTAGTTTGGATACGCTGCATTGACCCAGTTTAATTAGGCTATAATTTCACTTAAAGCTCTCAATGCAGTCTGCATGGTACCTTTGATGGTCACATGCCAGCATTTTGTGCCTTGAGGAAAACGCAATAGTGTTACATACGGTAAGAATAGCATGTCGAGATTTTAAGTTAGTTCTCTTTGCCTGTTAAAGTTATGACAAATAGTCACTTTGAACTGAAGGGATTTGGGGCAACTTGTTTTGTCTTTGAATAGTTGGAAGCAATCTGTAAAATTCTGCCACACAAGTGGATCTGCTTTCACTTTTGTGGCCTGCTCCGTTCTTTGGCTGATTCTTGTGTTTATTCGGGGGAGTTCTGGTAGAAATTGACTGAAAAATACAGTATATACGACTCTTTTCACAATTGAGATCCGGTTCGAACTGTTCACCTTAAAGGGATACTTCGGGATTTTTGACATATGGCCTCATTTCCTAGTTATCCAGAGTGTTGTTGATGTCTGGAGATATTTTTTTCTTAAATTCATGCAGTTCTTATATTTGAAGAGTCTAGTTGCGCTAGCCTAGAGCAAGGCTAAAGCATTTCTATGGTAAACGCTAGCCCGCATTAAAAAACAGTCTGGTGCACTCCACAGTGCACCTGAGGTAAATCACTTATAACACCAGACTAACCATATAAATGTCTGTGTCGATAGGTTAATTTTAACCATTTTGCATTTAAAATAACTTATATTTGAGCAGCATCAGCTTCGTGGCTGTAAGCTAAGGCAGCGGCGGAGTGATCTGCGAGAAAATAGTCCCTCAAAATGCGGTAATTCATGTGATACAAGGTCAGTTTTATGTAAAAAATTATTCTATTAACACAGACATTTATATGGTTAGTCTGGTGTTATATGTGATTTACCTCAGGTGCACTGTGGAGTGGGTCAGACTGTTTTTTAATGCAGGCTAGCGTTTACCATAGAACTGCTTTAGCCTTGCTCTAGGCTAGCGCAACAAGACTCTTCAAATATAAGCCCTGCATGAATTTAAGAAAAAATATCTCCAGACATCAACAACACTCTGGATAACTAGGAAATGAGGCCCTATGTCAAAAATCCCGAAGTATCCCTTTAGAGAGCCGCCCGGTCATGAAAGTCACATCACTGCTACATTACTCACATAGCATTTTTCCCAAACTAAATATTTTATGGATTTGTGGTGTGCTTGATCCACTCAGAAGCAAATACTGCTCCAAAATGATCTAAGCCGGACCAACCCCAGATTGATGCCAGTGCTAATGTTACTGGCACTGCAATATCAGTCAGGTTCTTGCCAGAGACAAACAAAACAATGCTAATGCAGTGTCCGATAGTGTCCCCCCCTTTATTGCTCCTACCCTTAACACAATATTTTTGCCAAAGTTTGACAGCTTTGGAAGCCACTGACACACAAATGACCCTAAGTTCCAGCTAAAAATGCCCTCTATTTTGAATAAGCCGGCTCATCTCTTCATGATCCCCCCCTGTTTCCACCTCTTCCTCCTGCAGACACTGAGGCTTTCTCATTCCCTCTTCCTTCTGTAAACATGGCTCTCACGGCCCGCACAGTCAACCCAGCCGAACACTGTATATCCCATTCAAAATCACTGTCAAATACATTCATTGGCTCTTGTGCGTGCTTGAGGGCGGTGGTGAAGGATATAGGGGGGTAAGGGGTCACTCCACCGTTTGGTCCCAGAAGTCACTTTACAAAGGCGAAGTGGTGAACTACGGAGACCTTTCTATTTGTCAAAGCGCCACCGCGGTCATAATCAATTCCCCACGGAGCAAAGTCGATACCGCTTACCGCAAAACTCTGTGGCGCATCTCAACATCACACGAACGTACGGTACTTTTGGCGCTTTGAATCACTGTCATAACCAAGATGGCGTCACAGCATGTCAACAGAAGCCAAATGAGTGTCAACACTGGGTTATATTAGTTTTTCAAATGATTGTATAAGCTGATGATTTGAAACACTTCTAAGAGGTGGCTTCTCTTGTCTCCGCAGATGATGAACGAGCGTGAAGATTCCTCACCAGACAGCTGCATCAAAAAGGTAGGAATGTTTTAAGCACGCACATCTGGCTACACTTCCGTCTTCCGCTTTCTGTTCTCTGAATGCAACCTCGTACAAGATTTGCTGGATAATTTGTGGATATTTTCTCTAGGAAATGTTCGGAGAAGTTGTGTTACTTTGTAGTGTTTTCAATTGCACACAGATTCACACCAAACTACAGTACATGATCATGTTCTAAGCTGCCAGTGTGGTACAAGAACTACTCTTTTATCGATTACTGCAAAACTACTTTAAAGGGACTATACAGAGTTTAAAAATGTTAAAACTAAGTATTTTCCTCCCCCTACATGTTCCAGCCATGTCTTAATGTGTAGAATGAGCCCAGACCTGTTCACCACAACTGCCTCTAAAATCCTGCACTGTCACTCAAAAAGGTGTTACTTCGGGTCCGAATTGCCGTCATGCACGAGCTTAATATAGAGACTGCAGTTACGCGTAAGACCTGAGGTGGCAGTAGTGAGCATAAAATGACCATGAATTATGAATGGAGTTAAGTTGTTCAATAGCTCATAAATACATCAATTAATGGAGAATGCTAACCATAACACTAATGTTAGCTTAATGCTACATGCTAACGCTTGCTTCGAGTGCCGGTTTTTCACAATTGTGGTGTCAAAACATCCACAATGGCCTGATTTTAACTTCACTTTGTGTTTGATACATATGCTTATACAGTAGTCCGGCGGGAAAACGTATTATTTTGATAACGGACTTTCCTTTGCCCTTGCCATCCCGTTGCCGCCTGTATATATAATTGGCACGTCAACATTTAAAAATGTACCTCTCCGTAAGTCATTTCCTGCCAGTATTCGATAAGGAAGTGACATCATAAACGTCACCAAAAAATGTCAAGATACTAGCTAAAGGTTTGAGTTAAAATGGCGTCTACTGTGTCATATGCACTTTTAGTATTCATGTACAGATTCAGTTTTTTTTTTCTTGGTAAAGGAATTCAATAACATATGCTTTATTTTTTCTACTTTATTATACACTTGTACTTCCTAAATAACCATGGATTTATGTCACCGGGTCAAAGATATCCCTCTGCCTATAACCTCTAACAAACCCCTGAAGCTTGGACAGATGCGTCCCATTGAGCGAGCCAGTGGCCACTCTGCGAGCTGATAAATGTATTGAAGAGCTTGGCCAGTTGATTTTATGGTCGGTGTCACGGGGTTAAGACGGGACAGGGGGAGGGAGGGACACGTCCGCTTAATGGCCCATGAAGACACAATGCGGTGGACACAGTGGACAGTCGGGGAAGCTATAGCGGTCTATAACCTAAATGTCAGCGTTCCTGCGTTTTGCACTGAAATCAATGGATGGAAATGGAGCGGGGATAACTTCTGCTCTTTTATGCAAATGCTGTTGGCTTTTATTAGCTGCGTGCTTTCAGGCGTAATCAATGTTTGAATTTGAATATTGATTCTTGGTGTCTCAGCCCACATCGGTTACTTACAAGGGGTAGTATTGTTATGAGGTTCCATGTTAATCTTGTAATTGTTTGGTCAAATAGCATTGAACTCGACACAACAGGACACTGGAGTAGTCATTTGCCATATCTCAAGACTTGAAAACTACTAAATCAGGATCGAAACAAAGGGGAAAAATTGACTTAAAATGCATATGACACATTAGTGTAATTTTTGCTAAAACACAGTTAACACGATTATATTTATGATTTTGCTAAAGATTATTCCCAGTTTTCTTTAGTTTGACCATTTTTGTGATGTTTATGTTTTCACTTCCTTATTGGACACCGACAGGAAGTGACATCGAAGAAGGTAAACCATTTTAAACTGTTGCTGTGCCAACCATGTCAAGTCAATGGGAAATGACTGAGTCAAACTACTATGCAATGTTTCCTTCTTCTATGTCACTTCCTGTCAGCAGCTTAAAAATTCAAATACAAATAAATGTTCTGCTCAACATTTCTTCATTAAAATTGCTGCTTCACTGAAAAAAAAAGATAACTGCAGCAACTGATGAACTTGCAACCGATGTTATCCATTTAAATAAGTCATATTTTCAAGAGCATTAAAATCTGTCATATCTATGGCCAGAATGCAAAAGCTCCTATCTGAAAAAAAATCACTTTTTTCAGGAAAAAAAAAGTGTATTTCTATTATGGTCTAGTATGGTCTTTGTTAAAGATATTCAAGCATATTCTACTGTTCTTAGACCCTATTTCTGCAATATGTGTTAACAATACAAGGTATTTTTGCCTCCCAAAGTGCAGATAAGTGTTTTTCTTTTCCCCTACGTTTCTTGCAGCATTGTGCACATAGGAGGTTTGGCATTCTGGCCATCGATATGCACTTTAAAGAGACTAGATACAAGTTGGTCATTTTATACTCACTACTGCCACCTCAGGTCTTATGCATAACTGCAGGTTCTATATTAAGCTCGTGCATGACGGCACTTCGGACCCGAAGTAACACCTTTTTGAGTGACAGTGCAGGATTTTAGAGGCAGTTGTGGTGAACAGGTCTGGGCTCATTCTACACATTAGGACATGGCTGGAACATGTAGGGGGATGAAAATACTTAGTTTTAACAGTTTTAAACTCTGTATAGTCCCTTTAAGTTGATTAAATAGGACTTCAACTTTTGCAAATATTAATCTGAAACTAATCTATTGGTTTGGGGGTGTATTTTGTGGCATCTTGCGATATAGAAATTGCGTCACCTAATAGTGCAATATTGATATTTTGTGTTGCATTTTCATTCTCGTTTTTGTCACTATTTTGACGCTTTTGTTCATGAAGCTTTTAGCGATGCTACATCCTAGTTTATCACGGACAATGCACCTGACCTCGTAGCTTTATTGGGAGTGGGATATTACCTGCTCATCGCCATGGAGGTATTGACTGTTAGCTTTGAATGCAAAAGTCGCTTTTACCTGAGCATTCGGTATCGCTAGCATGTTTGTTGTGCGACATTGATCTGGAATGTTCCGCAGTCTGGTTTTAGGTGTGTGTCATTTAGCCACAATATTTTAATCCTGGTCCAACCTACTTTTCTGAATATTACCGTTCGCCTGCTTAATTTTTTTTATGGTGAAGTAGCAAAGCCAGGCTCCAATGTGCTCTGAGCGCTAGCATCTTGTTCTCATCTGGCCTGGATACAGCTATCAGATGAATTAGCGGGAGAGTCGCGCGGAGTTGTAGGCCTGTCTGCCGAGTTTGCCGCCGCCCTGTGTCTTATCCGCGGTGACAGTGGGTCCAAACAACAGAAGCAGAACTAATGGAGGAGCGCCGTGTTTGACCTGTCCCTCTCCTAATCGAAACAACGTGTGGACTCCGAGCTACCGTTGAATACGCGGTTGTTATTACGCAGTGCTAGCATGCTGAAATCGCGTAAATAATCATCTTTAGAATGTGGTTCTTGGACTAATGTTTCAGTGGTGAGAGTCCCTGTTTCCTTTGTTGGTTTCTCCAATCAAATCATTAGAAACAAGTGTATAGGGAAAAGGGGGAGGGGGGGGGGTTCCAACATCAAGTTTTTGTTCATTAAATATTTATATTTTAAGACCGTTTATGCGTAACCAAAATTCCCTTGTTCAGTTAACTAATAAACCTGTGATTTGGGGGGATTAAAAACTATATCTGGCACACACAAAAAAGGATTAAGAATCTGTCTGGAGGAACCATTTATATCCTTTGAAAAGCCCTATACCTCTTTTTTTTTTTAGTCCAAACTCATTCTTAACTTTCCTAACATATTTGTTACATCCCAATTCTTCACAGGCTCAAGTTTATAGGCACCTTTGAACAACTTGGAGGGTCACTTTTCAGGGTCACTTTCGCAGAAATGCTAGAGAACTTCGTGATATTAATACAAATGCTTTATAATACACATTCTTTTTCGCACAAATGCCTGAGTTTACAATATACTAAAAGGACAAGTGGGCATTAAGAGGCATTCGATTCAACTCTACTCAAACTGGCATTTAAATATATGTTTTGGGGGAATATAAATAGCATTGTTCAACTATTATTATTGCTCCAAAAGTTACAGATTTAGCTGCAGCTTTGGCAGAAACGGTCCAAAAAGTTGCATGTTGTGTCCAATTTGCTTTTGGATATCGATATATCCAACATTTTTCCTGTAGAACCCTATCAGGAGGACAAAACAAATTGAATTCCACAACTAGAACAACACATTAGGTATAGTGACTTAAAGTAGCCTACACACAACAGTTGATAAGGCTTTCTGCAGCAACCAATGAAAAGCTTAAATTGGAGCCAGACTGTGCTGACTTTATGTGATTTGATCAGGAAGACGTTATTTTTAACCTCTTAACCCCCACCTCAACTGAGCACATTTTCTCCAGTTTGGCTTCACCCGAATCTAAAAGCACCTTGAAAAAAGTGACGAAAATGTAACAAAAATGTGACAAAAAAACGGACAAAAATTAGATGTAAAACTGACATAAATGAGACAAAAATGTGACAAAATATGTACTAAAAACTGACAAAATGTGACAAAAATATGACGAAAAAATGTGACAAAAATGTGATGAAAAATGAGGTCCAAAACTGACCTAAATGTGACAAAAATGTGAATAAAACGTGACAAAAATTTGACGAAAAAATGACAGAAATGTAACAAAACAAACACGAGGAAAAAGATCTGTTTAGATCAGTTTTGTTTGTCTTAGCTTTTAAATTACCTTGGCCTATAGGCTGTAACCTTTTAGATTTGTGTAAAACAGAACTGGAGAAAATACACTTGGTTAAGGAGGGGGGTAAGAGGTGAAAATGGTTCTCTGTCCCGTCTGTATTTCTATCTGCTTGGCGCCCGCAGTGTTTTACCAATGCTAAATGGTCAGTGTTTGCCTAGCTTAACTGCTAACACATTTGTTGATGCTAGAAATGCATTCAACTAAGTAATGCTAAGTAATGTTCCAGCCATCCACACGACAATCATTCAACCCCACATCAAAAAACTGTACACTGCCGCCATTAAAAGTCATGAGCATTTACCGTACAACAAAAAACACACTCTTTTTTCGATGACGCAATTCCGCTGCGGAGGTCAAAGGCTACGCATCTGGACTCTCCACAAACATGCTCCCTCTATGCAAATGACCCACTCGCTCGCCGACGTGAAACGCTACATTAGTGAGAAGCTTATTTTAAGAGCAGACCGCAGGTGGTTTGGGCCAGTCCCGCCGCACCACATGTTCCTTACAGCGTGGAAAAACCGACATGCTTTTATAAACTATATGACCACTCCGCACATTTTGGGAGAAGTGGGTAGTGACAAGAAGCGTTTACGCAAAAGACGTGTACTCGAGTAAACGTTTAAGCAGGTGAATAGAGGGAGATTTTGTTGTGGATTACTGATATAAATGTACAGAACTATATATATATATATATATATATATATATATATATATACTGAAATTGGTCCTTTGCTTACAAATAGGGATGCGCTGATACCACATTTTTAAACCGATATGAGTACTTTGATGCGAGTACTTGCTGATACCGAATACCAATATGAGTACAAGGCATTTTCTTCAACATACTTTTTGAAGTGTATAGATGGTTTATAGACAGACTTTTCCACAGCCAATTGGTTAGTATTTAGTTACTTTACTCGTTTACATTTCCTTGAGTAAAGTGGGCTTCCCTTTTAAGAGAAGTTATATTAGAATCAAACATATGCCATTTTATTTCATTTCATGTATTTTTCTCATTCAATATCATCATTGACAGAACAGTCAATGTCCAAAAGTGTGTTTATTTTATATGTGTTTATTTTTTGATTTACTTATTATTAAATGGAGATGGTTTACTTATCGCTACAGCTAATTGGCCTATTTTTGCCTCATCTCTGTGGATTGTCCCGTACATGTGTTTTATAGACTAGAGCAACTTAGCCAGTAGCCTACAGCCTTTTGTTTCTGCTGCAAAAAAATGTGTTAAACTAACGCAGTCACTAAATTGAGCCGATGAATTAAGCCCCTGGGCTTAATAAAGCGGCTCAAGAATTGCCAGAGACGTTAGCCGCTAGCTAGCCACTGGTTGGCAACATTAGCGGCTGGTCTTGTAAACACTGCAGACCCTACAAAAAAGACAACATTTAGCATGGGTTAAATCCAGCACAGACTCTGATTTAAGGAGTGTAGTCTACGTTAAAATCAGCTCTAAAACTATTGTATTTCTCCAATATCATTTACCAGGCAGTTTCTGAAAAACGGTCACTTTTCTCAAATATCACTAATAAAAACACCCCCAACCTTACTTTTGAACTGAAACGTTAATTCCTGACACTGACTCCATTTCATCACAACAGGTTAAATCGGATTTCACTGAATGACAAATTAGTACAGTCCCTTCATTCATTTGTAATATGGAAGTAAGAGCAGCTTTGGCTTGTGAATGGAAATTTGAGGACTTCACACTTACCGTACCGAGCTTAGAGGTCCTTTCATTATGCGCAGAGTAAGCTGTGGTGAGAGCCTGGCTGCAGCGGCTCACCGCAGTCTGAGATATGAATATGAATGAAATTACAGTATGTATGAGCGTTCACATAGCATGAGCCATTCATCCAAGTGGCCTCACAGACTCCACGACTGTTCTGTAATATGCAAATGTGACTGTTTTTGAGCTTGTAACTATGTCGTGATGCTAATCCCTGCTAATCAAAACATACCCGATGAAGGGATTTGTTTAATTGGCCCGCGTCTTTGACAGATGTGGTCGGTAACAAAGTAAATTCACTTATTCACTTAAATTCACTTCTGTAGTACTGGTGAGGTATAGTCATTTTGTTGTGATTTTTACTTACACGTTTAAAAGGTAGGTAGAATACTTTCCAATTCACTACATTTCTACAAAAGCTCCAAAGTAAAAAGTAAAAGTTGGCCACATAATTTGTCCCATTTTAAGCCTTCAGAACAATAGGTGGCGCTGTGTAAATTTACTGTCAATGCCAATGACTCACGACAAGTATGAAGGGATGTCCCTGCCCTGTTGCTCTTCTTGTTTTGAAGCCGCTACGCTTATTTAAAACAAGGTGTGCTTTTTACTTTTTTTTTTGAGAAAAAAAACTAAACAAAAAATTAAAGTGATAGTCTGTAAGTTTAAATGTTTAATACATCTAATAGACTGTGTGTAATTGACCACCTGAGCCTGCAATCTGACATAGCGTGAGTAAAATGAATTATATTATTTACTAAAGTGCCTCCCAAATCAGAATCACCAGTGGCATCACTTTGACCAATCAGACGAGCTTTCCGGTGAACTGGCCTGTCATGTCCAATCAGAAGAGGAGGAAGAGGGAGCTTGATTGTTTACTTTGAAATGTCTTTTTCTCTCCTCATTTTGCAAATGAAATAAACTAATGAAATAAACAAAACACAAATAATCATTACAAAAAAATAACAATTTAAAGCAAAGAGTACGAATAAATGTTTAGTTGTCAGTATGCCCTGCTAAATACAGTGGATTTGTTTTCAGTCTGGATTTGAACTGAAATGTAGATACATCGACAACCTGTGTATATCGTATTTTTGATGTACATTCTTATACAATAGCTAAGGCATTATGTACTTTACTCTTTCTGTAGGGATATTTGTCGTCTTTTCCTTTTCACTCATACTTTCGATGTCGCTGAACTTGAGGAACCTGTCAGGAACCAGAATGTCATGTTGCAAAATCCAATCGAAAAGGTCACAAAACCGATCCTGGGACCTACCTTTCATAGTCTACATAATATATTACAGTCCAAAGCTTGTCATTGTATGATTCAGGTTTTGTGAATCCATAATTTTGTAATCAATACCCGATCCATTTCCACCCTTTCATACGAGATGACCACCAGCAAATGCCTACCCCACCTCTTCCCAAAGCTCTTCAGCAAACATGCCTCTCCTCCTGACCCCCTCGCCTGTCTGTCCGAGTGGGGGTACACTGTGTGCGAAACATTGGGGTTAAGACCTGGGATAAACCGCTAGCAAAGATGTTATTGCAGCTTCCCCGGCCCACTTACTCAAATCTGCGGCGGGCTTATCGTTCCGCATTCGCGCCGGGGGCTGAGCCGCTGAGACGTATTGGCTTACACACAAATACTAGGGCATCTTCTCGCCTCGCCTCGGGACAGAAAATGAAATCGCCGGCGTTATCCGAATCCCGTGGGTGCTTAAGTTTGTAGATCCTCTTCCACCGCGCTGATCCCACCCTGTGAGCGAGCAGACGGGAGGGTGCTGCGGCAAAAATGGGGAGATCGGTATCGCGGGATAACAGAGATAGGGATCAGGGATTGCTTGCTTTGGTCTGGGGCCGGCATACGAAGCGGGACTATCTGTCTGTTTGGTTGTCTAGGCCCCGCTTAAGCATTCACGGAGTAGCCTTGTGCTGGTGCAAGCAAGTAAAAAAAAAAAAAAAAAGGCTTTGAAAGATTTTGAAAGAAGTTTCGTGGTTTTCTTTCTCTGTTGGAGGTCAAGGGTGGCTTGACTTTACCACCAACTATGAGCCTTAAGGGAATTCACAATTCACTCCCAATTCCAGCCAGTCCACGTTGTCTCTGCGCCCTTGTGCTGCTTTACGGCAACTGGGAACCTAGAGTTTTCTGACGACAAGTTTTCTTCCATGAACCTGTCATTTTGCTTTCCCTGGGGACTCATGTTGTGGCTATAAAAGTTGCTAATTTCTACCAATTGTGACTGAAATTGTAGAGTAACTTTGACCGCCTTAGTTTTTGTAAGACTAATGTGATACCTGGAGAATTGAGACAAAAGCTGGTACTAAAACAGTACTAAAACAAGGGAAAATCAGGTGCAGAGAAATTATTGGTAGCACCAGAAGACGCTGGTTTGCTCGAGAACCACGTTTGTTTTTATTCCTTTTAAAGAACCCTTAGTAGCGAGCCAATGCTATACAGTATGTAGCAAATGCGAGCGTCGCTAACATCCAGAGCAAGTTAAGTACTGACTTGCGAGGCTCTGTAAACACTACAAACTGATAATCACAGATAAAGGCATCCAAAAGGTAACATGAATACTTTAATTAGTGATTAGAATAGAAGAAGAATGTTGTGCTCTTGGGATTAGCATCTTTCCATTGGCGTCTTGTGTTTTGTTTTCACACATTGTGGTAACGGACTGGAACCTCAGGAGTGGCTTTTGGGAGCTTTTCAAAATACAACTCCAGATATGTTTTGATAAGTGAACAAAAGCTCTAAAAAGTCGATTTTACATAATCCTCTAAAACTCCCCAACTTTACCCACAATGTCTCTATGTCCCCTCTGCCCCTTCCCCTTCAACGTAAGTATTTATTTTACTTGCACAATTACTGTCAATAGGCCGCATAATTGTCCTTCTGAAACATCCCGGTGGTTCTCTCTCCAAACATCTCTTTGACAGTTAGTTTAGGCTGTCTGGAAGCGAGGGGGGCCCCGCGAGAAGACAGTCCCCGCTTTGTTGCGCGCTCGTCCTGCAAAAAAAACGTGTCTGTTAGCTAATCCCGCTCAGAGCGCCGCCGTCCATCTCCGCGCGTGTAAACACTCCCGCGGATCAAATAGCAGATAATGGCTACCAGATAGACACCCTGCCAACGCAACGCCAAAGAGAAAATCAATGCACGCTGATTGCTTTTTTCCCAAGACGATCCCTTCTCCAGTCCCCCGAAGCTGCGCTATCTATCGCGCTCGCTCTCTCTCTCTCTGCCTCTTTCACGTGTCAAGGCTCCTCGCCGCATTTAAATCCATGTCTCGGTAGGCGCCTTTTCAATCGGAACCTCAATAGCCGCTGAGATAAAGATCGGTTCACGCCGATTTCAATGGGGGGATTTAGCGGGAGAGATACAGCGAGTGGCATCTCTCTATCAAGATCTTTGTATCCCCTTTTGGGCTTGTAATGGGATTGGGCTGTACAAGCATTTCAACAAGCAGCAGGGGGAACGGACTTAGAGACGCGTGACGTACTCAAAAGGAAGACTTTGGCGCTTAGAACTTGGCGGGTTGAGATGTCAGTTTGGGTGTACTGATAAGGCCTTGGCAAAGACTGATCACACACTCTAATATTTGGTTGGTTGTTTCAGTAAGATTCTGCAATGACAAAAGGTCCAGTATTGCATTCATCTTTCACCAAGATCTTGTATTGATGATGGGAGACTATGAGCACTGTGCAAAGCCTTCGTCAGCTCTTCCCAAAGACTGTTGATGGTCTTAAGATCTGGAACCACTCTTTCACAATGTGAGTGTGATGAGTCCTGGCTTTGTCATTAGGGAAGAAGAAATCCAGGCGGCCACTTTATTTTTGGTAGCTTTGTTTGTCACATTTCGACACGCTTCAAATGATGGGCTAGCTATGTACACTGTATGAGATACATACGGTATATTAGCGTTTCTATTGCATTGTATACTCTTGTCAAGGATACACCAATGCCTACAGCCAAAAATATCTTGAGGTCAAATTCCCTAAATTAAGGTTAACTGTTAACACTAAAACATGTACAATAGGTGAATCCTCCAGCCAGGTGTTTCTGACCATTAGCCTGGCTCCACATCATGGAGATGGGTCCCCGAGTGCTGGCCCACGCTGGCAGCTCACTGCTCCTACAGGTCGCCCCAGCAGCATTGAGGATGGGTCAAATGCAGAGAATGAATTTCCCTACGGGGATTAATAAAGTATACCTTAACCTTAACTGCAAGCTTAGATTAGGTTTAGAGTTATGTTCTCAAGGAAAGCTTACAGTGTGATACCTCATTTGAAAGCCAAGACCTTATGGGTACTGTGCGAGACAAACACAACTTACCCTAACCCCTTATTTTTGAGTAATTTCGACTTGCCAGCAACAACAAAAAATATTGTTGCACTCATTATTGATTGTATCTGGTGTCTGATTGTATTTTGTACTTAAAATAAAAACAAGTATAAAAAGTTATAAGTTATAAAACAAGGTTTTTTGAGTTGGTTTTACTACTGAAATGAAAGGCAAATATACTTGTTTTGAGAAAATGTTGCTTATGTAGGTTACTTACGGACATACTATATCCATGCAAACTTTTGATACTGAAAACAAACGGACCACAAAGAGTGTCACATAATCTATTGGGTTGTTTGATGGTTTTTATATCCAACTCAATATTCAATTTGATATTTAGCAATAATTTTGATATAGTCTGATGAAGGGCTAAGACCCCGAAATGTCACTACTGGTGAGGATACATTTTTTCATATTTAGCAATAATAACATTGCATGTTGTCGGTGACTCCCAAAGTGACACCAGCCGAGGACCATTGACCGATGCCGCCTTTCGATCTTTTTTGTTTCACACAATGCGACACCCTTTTTCCCTAAGCCTCTACCGCCTCTGCCTGCGGTTCTGTTAGTTCTACAATGCTGAGGTAGCAGTCCGCGCATTGTCGCATTAGTTGCAAATACAAAAATGACAGAGGTCGCTGCGAGGGTGACCTATAAGTAGAGCTTTCCCCTTGCGCTGAAAGACTGGTCCGCTGAGTCTACCGAGGATGGGGGGGTTGTGCGTATCGAGGGGTTCTGGGAGGCAGCATATGTTAGCCACCGCACGTGTGTGTGTTTGTGTGTGTGTGTGTGTGCGCGCGCGCAAATAGCTTTTCCATATCGAGCCGGGGAATTGGGTCTCTAAATACAGCAGCTAAATGACCCTAAATGTATGAGGGCTATTATGCGGACAGAGGGGGTCAAAAAAAAGCGCTCCAGGGCAGTAGTTTACCCCCCGTTATAGCAAAGCCCCCCCAACCTCAAGCTTAAATAGCCCCGTGATTGATTGATAATTATGATAATATGTTTGAAATGGTTATGTGGATATTATAATCACTGCCACCCCAGCGTGCCACGATGGGAGAGGCCATTTTTCACCCCTTGTTGGGCATCACACGTGGGCCCCCCTCAAATCTCCCTCACGCTACTGGCTGGGGTAAAGGGGGTTGTGGAGGGAGGGGATTAGGTTCCCGGTTGCACTGATGAGGATGAGGTGGAAGACAGGGCCGTACGATTCAGGAGAAATATCGAATCCGTCAGCTATCGTTATTAGATCTGGCTTTTTTTTTTTGTACAGAGGTTTTCCATTGTAGACAAAAGTTCCTAACCCCACAAGACAGTTAAAAGTTCATTAATAGGTTGCGTTCACATTCTAGAATTTGATGACGTCCTGATCTCAGATGGAGGGCAGCCAAGTATCAAATACAACTCTAAGGCAAAGGAACCATTTTGGAAGGAAATCTAAAGAAAGACATTGGAAGTGCTTAGATTCACAAACCCGCCACATTCATCGTAAAGCTGAAAGTCCCTTCATCTGACCGACTTCAAGCACATCCTTTTGAATATCGTCACCACTTCCGGACACCTTTTATGAGAAAAATAATTGGCCCTTAGTTTACACGTGCTGACAGAGTGAACATTGTTAGCGTTTTTGTTTCATGTGCATTGTCCAAGTAATGAGAGAGATATCTGCCCAAAACCGAGACTAAAAATCTACATTTTGACTTATACCACAATACAATTCTTACCTGCTCACCATCTCAATTTTTAACTGTAGGCTATTAATAAATCATTAACCTATACTGGAGAAGTCAGTGAAATGTTTCGCCCAAGGACACAATGTTTTTGTTTTTTTGTACAGATCATCGAAACCTCCAACTCAGCAGGTCAATGTCGCTGCTATACTCTATCACACCAACTTGTAAGACTGTATGGAAGCCCATATGAAACCTTTGCCAGCTATAGTTACAGATTGAAATGTGGTTTGGGAAGTGCCCAAACACTTCAGTGTCAGTCTTCAGCAGCACAAAAACATGAGAGATTGGAGGAATAATATTTATGTTTTTTTCTCTCAGTCTGAGATGACTTAATGATGATACGTCTCTCTTTGTTGTCCTGCGCTGGGTACCTTTTTAATGGGCCTTGAGTGACATGTTTTCTGTGGGGTCTGCATATGTCTAAAACCTGCTAAACCTGTAGTTTAGACCTCAACAAATATGCTCTGAAGTGAAAGACGTTCCCGTATGAATTCCAATTTCAGTGTTCTCCCAAAACCTAAACCTCATGGACATTGTGCTGATTGCAAATCTAATCGCAAGACTTCTCGATTAGGTACTTTTCTCGCAGGCAAATAAGACTAAAAAAAAAAGTCATATCTTGCAGTATTCTGAGCAAACACTGAAATCTTCACAAAAATTTGGGATGTCAGCAAATTCCCCCACCAGTATCACCGAAGCGGGGAGGGGTCCCACGAAGACAGACAGACAAATATGCAGCGATAGAGCTTGCGTCGTCAGAAATCATGTATTCGGAGGAGAGCGGTCCGATCCCCAGGCTGGATAATCTTTCAAAGCATACTATTTTAGCTCCAACAATATATGCAACACATTCTTCAACAGGCATTTTCCACACAAGACCTCAGGTCCTTGGTGTCTAGGGCAATTTTTTCCATCCCCGAAATGGAACATACAGTAGCCGAAAAAAAGGGGGTTAACGTCTGCTTTAACAACAACAAAAATAATGCATGTGTCTTGTATGCCGCTTTTCCAGTCACTTTAGACCCATTCTTGTAAACTTTTATGTCTGGCTAAAGAATGCTTAGTGTTTCCCTGAGAAAAAACATACATGCGAAGGTGGTAGCAGCCATGGAGCGTATGCATGTGGTGCAGTAAAGACATGACTACACTCACGGACTTGGCAGCGGTGTCCGTGAGTCTTTGGCGAAGCAGCACATCGTGATACCAGAGTTTTTTAAATTAGCAGAGTTTGCTCACTGATAGTTCAGGCTGCCTTTCCTTACAATGGGTTGTGGATGGAAATTAATCTTCCAATGTCATCACAGAAAACCAGTCAGTATCTGAGTTGAGTTGCAAGAACTGGGATGTGTTTAGCTTCCAGGAATCATACACAGATGCTTGCAACACGGTGATGGTTGTCCATAAAATAAAATGCACTTTCCTGTTTCCTTTCCTGTGTTTCCTGATGTAAGAAGATAATTTCATTTTTGTGAGATCAGTAAAGTCTTATCATATCTTATCTTGTCCTGTCTTGTCTTGTCTTGTCCATATCAACAACCTGATCAACTCTTTGCAAAGGAGATGTATTGCACTGCGTGAGGCAAACGGTCGTCACACAAGATGCTGACATTTTTTCTGAGTCCTCCATTGAAGCAAAATGGAACATTTCAGAATGGAATTTTATTGTGATTTTGACAGATTTGTGAATAATATTTGAGAGAAACGGGTCTATTGTGCAAGAAAAGGTTGAATGTTTTTAAGTTCAGCGCATTGAAAAACGGAAGCAAAAACACGATTCCAGCCGAGTATGATAATACGTTCATTAGATCATGACAAAGCTCTATTCCGGTGGTTCGCAAAATGTAACACTGGTGGTACTTGGGCTTCTACGGGTACAACTCATTGTCATCTCAGATTCAGAAAACTTTATTGATCCCAAATGGAAATTCATTTGTAGCAAACCTCAGAACATTTCACGAACACATCACAAACAGTCACTGTGTGTCACTCCCAACAATTCTTGAGTAGAGGCTCAAGAAAACAATAGTCCATAATGATAAAAATAGAGCACATTTCAAAAGGTCTATGTTACTTAATAAACACACTCCCTTGAGAATTGTCAGCAGTCCAGTGACAGAGGGGAGGAAAGAGTTGAAAGAACTTGTATTTCTTTTTTTTATTTCACTGACTTAAATTAGACATAATTTCATTCATACTTTGAAGTTCTTCTTGATTGAAGTCTGTCTGTTTTAGTTTACATCCAGTTTAGACATTGTTTGTGTAATGTAGGTCTCTTTTAGAGCAGGATTGGTTCTGTTTTAATCTTGATCTATGCCTGGTGGTACCACAAGTTCAAATACATTATTCAAGGTAGCGTGAAAAGTTTGAGAACCACTGCTCTTTTCAATCAGCTGGGCATCGATAGTCAATGTGCTTGTGCAAGATTGGAACCGTGTGGGAGGATTACTTAACAATTGTCAAGAGAGTATTATGTCAAATGTTGAAAATACTTCTGATAATAAAACATTTCGTTGCATTTCTATCTTCTTTTTTAATTCCAAAATCTTGTGCGGTGGTGCTGGATGCTGTGTGCGGTCACACGGATCGGACAAAGTGCTGTTGTGTGTTGGCTGCAGTAGGAGGAGAGGTGAAGACAGTCTGTGGGAACTGTCCCAGGCATGTCCTCTGCAGAATGAGACCATTATACGACATGATACAAATGTCTCAAAGACCACTGCTGTCCCTTAGAACTCTCGACTGTGTGAGGGCCGCCGCCCGAACAATACCCTGTACATGAGTTGAAAGGAGTGGAGTTCAGACAATAGAGATTTGAGTCATTTTCAATTTCTTTTTATATCATTCCGACTGGCTTTAAAGTTGATATAGACATTGGCTATAAAAAGTACAAATTGAAATAACGTCTATGTGAAAAGAAAAGGCAGCAAGGAGTGAGAGACTGGGCTGGTCTGGATTTCTAACTATCCTTGAGCTTCCTCTGCAGGCATCAATGGGAATAACACGTAATAAAATAATAATAATAATAAAACAGTGAAAACGAGCTTTCATTTTACTGCTAATGACAAGCCAGCAAATCCATGGCGCCACGATGAGTGCAGAACACATTGGGGGTAGGATTGTCAGAAAAATCAGTTCCTCGACACTAACACGGGGCTAAATATTCATAAAAGTTCTATTTGAGTTGAATAGCTTGAAATGGTCTGAATGTTACTAAAACCCTGGATAAAGTTATAAAACTAAATGCATTCATTGTTGAAATGTAGGATACGACGACTGCTGCCGGACCATGTTGAAAGCTCAAAATTGTAGAATTTGCAAGTGTCGCTAGCGTTAGCTTAGCAGCCCAGTCATTCCTATGATGTAGTTTAGCCTAGTCGCTTCTATTCGTTTACATGCATCAGTTAGCATTGGATATTAAACCGTTTTTCTCTAAACAAAATTAAATTATATCAAAGCCAACTGTATAGTTACATCTTAACTATTCATAATTTTTTAACATTGTTTGGTGCTTTGAATTAATGCACTGTTATGCACCCAAATATGGCAGCAGTGACTGTTCATTAAGGCAGAAACAAACAGTATTTTAACATTATGGTCTTGGGCCAAGTTCAGTCTGTAAATACTTTAGGTCTTAATCGCCTCGTACAGTGTAAGCATGAACAATGCAGCTGAAAATATTTAAAATTGCTTAAATAAAGGTTGTTTATGTTGTATTCAAGTAAATTTGACCTAATCTAAGATTAAATAAAAAAGATAATGCCAATGGAACAATTGAAATCCAACAAATTACATTATACTTTTGAAATATTTATTTTTCACTTGAACTTTTTCGATTTTAGATTTAATCTCTCAATATAAGTAGATTTATGTCTTTTCTTCCTTAAAATTATTATTCATTTTTTTCCAGTTTTATCCAGCATTGACAATAAGATCCAAATCTGCTCAAGATCAGCACAAATTCCAGTATTTCAAGCACTTTTACTATGTGATTTTCTATGACAAGAGTGTGTTTTCTCCCCAGTGTAACTAGCCATCATGCTTGTAATGCTATGATTGAAAACGTCTTTCATAATAAGAGCAACATTTTTGTTTGTTGTTTGGCCAAGACAGAGGGCACACAGATAAGCGAGAAAGCGAGGGGCAGCGCAGGGTGAGTGTGATGAGAAAGTGCCCCATCACCTCGTGCCTCGCGCTCTCTCTCTGCCCTGCGTGTCCCGTCCCACGTGAATTCCTGTCCCAGCGCCTGTCCACTCTGTCCCCCGTGACAACAGAGGTGCGTCAGCAAAGGCCTACACACATTTCTCACACCAATATGCAACCAGAAATCATTCAGCCTTAAGGTTTTCTGCAGCCAGGAAACAAGATACATCTTCGCTAGTTTAATTTGATTAAGACGCATGAAGTATTTTTTTTTACATACACAGAATGAGAAGCATCGCCCACATGATAAAATGGAACATGAAAGCCACAATGGTTAACTTAAAATATCCACACTTTAACCTTACAGTTTATTATTTTCTTCCTAAAAAAATCATCACCTGCTTTGTCCCCCCCCCCAACCACACGCCCGTAGCCCTGTCCGTCAGTCCGCTGCGAGTCCATTACGCAGACAGGCTGAACGCAGGGAGCCAGCGGTCAAACGCCAGCCCATAATAACGCAGCTGACCTGCGTGGCGTTTCCACGGAGACACCCCCTCCCTCCCCGGCGGCTCTGTGTGGTCCTCGCCATCACAGATATCTCTCGATGACAAGTTCATCTGTGCGTGAGAAAACCGCCGCCATCCAGAGATCACGGGGCAGCGTCTCGCCATTGTTCTTCAAGTAGTAGTCGGTGCGAGCCTTAAATACACAGGCAGATATCGTTTCAGTTTCAGAAACGGTGCAGAAAACTGGGGTTTCTTCTCTTTCTGACGCTGCAGGTGTATCGGAAAAATAAGCACATTGTGAGATGTCAATCGCAAGTTTTGTTTTTTTCGTCGGTGAAAAACGGTCAAACAATTTAAGGGGAGATTTAGTAATTATGGAGACAATCAGTTTGTTTTGTTGTTATTTGATTTGAGGCTTAGTGCTGCAGGGATTTTTTAGAACTTCGTCTGGAAATGAACTCATTTTCAAAGCAGTTGTAATCAATGTATATTATTTTGTCACCATAGATCTACATTTGCGAAAGAGAATCAGACCGTGTGCACTGTTGTGTGTCGAAATATAACAATAATAACACATTTTTTGACGATTGCAAACTCTTTTTTTTTTTTTCTATGCAAAGTCAAAAAATCCTTCACATGAAGCTTCAAATACTATTCTAAAGTGGAGTATTGGAAAATGTGTCTAAGTTCTACTTTAAAGGGGGGTATTATGTAAAATCGACTTTTTCAATCTTTATATATATATGTTATTATGTCATTCCCTCATTAAACACATGCCTGGAGTGTTGCCTTGGCTCATTCACATATTTTTGAGTAATCAGTAAAAACTTAGACGGCAGCCATTTTAGGTGTAGCTATGCCTCAGTCCTCCTAGGAACGCCCCCACCTCCTGGAGACGCCTCTGGACCTTTTGTCACCAGCCAAGCCACCAACCACTGCTCCTCAGCTCAGCAGAGCCCCCTCCCCGCACAGTAGTGTTGTTTAGATGCCACAGCAGTTTGCTGAAGGGGGCGTGTCGGAAAGCTTCTTAAAGAGACAGAGGCCTATTTCAAGACGTTCAGTACAGCCATTTTGAGAGAGCAATTTTATTCAAGGCAGTTATTTTAATTTACTGCATATACAGACCAACAGAAGGGTACGTCATCATTGTAGTATGCTATAGACTGGTGCTATGTGATTGAAAAAAGCATAATACCCCCTCTTTAAAGTGGACAATTATCTTTGGCCATGCCAGGGCCTGATTTTGGGTCCGATGGAAGTGTTTTGTTGGTGGGATGACGCTGCAAGGGAAGGTTTTGAGATAAAGCCGGTCTAGAAGGTCTGTTTTGCTACTGCAAGTAAATATGGGAAAAGAAAGACAAATTTAGTGACATCAACTTAAAACCTTTACTGACATAAATATGAGGAAAAAACATACTGTCGGGCTTCCTGGAGATCTCCATATCTAACGCACAAAACGTCCAAACAGTTTTGTGTTTTGTACGATGACGACGCAACACAACCCACTTGAGATGAGACGGGAATAAACAACCGAAGTGAATAAGATTACTTAAAACTGTGTGAACGTTATACTCCTGGTTTGGGTTTGTCCAGGGAACATCGCAATAACGTGGTTTATATCCGTCCAACAAATACCTCAAAATCCACAGAGGAAAGTGAACTAAAGAAGCACTGTATTGCGTAGATTATTGCCTTTTTTCCCCCACCAGATAAAAGCTATTATTTGAAGAGAGCAAACCGCCTAAAAAGTTCTTTACATGCTAATTTGCTCCCTTCTATTAAACACTGTGCCGGTCAATCAACATTAATGATTACATGAATTAAAAAGCATTTAAGAACACTATTAAGAGCGGTTCTAAAAAAAAACAACATAGAATTCAACTTAATAAGGTCGGAAAAAATGAAATGTGGCACAAGAGAATAAATGTTTCAATCCAAATCATGCGCAGCATTAAAAATGGAAAGAAAGTGAATTTCCATAATTGAAGATCTTATTAACCTCTTTAAACATCTCCAGTTTGGCTTTACCCAAATGTAAAAGCTTCTTGAAAAAATGGTCAAAATTAGACGAAAACGAGGATGAAAATGTAACGTAATGTAATGTAACCTCTGACATGTTAGAGCCGTATGAACCATCTCGGGCCCTGAGAACTTCAGGGAGGGGTCTCCTGGTGGTTCCCAGAGTCAATAATAAACACGGTGAGGCTGCGTTTCAGTTTCATGCAGCTAAAATCTGGAACAGTCTTCATGAGGATGTGAGACAGGCCTCAACTCTGACAATGTTCAAATCCAGGCTGTAAACAGCTCTTTTTACCCGTGCATATGAAAACTGAAATATTTTATCTGCACTCTTGCCTTTTACTGTAACTGATTAACTTTATGTTGATGTTTTATTGATTGATTTTAAGCACTTTGAATTGCCTTGTGTATGAATTGTGCCTAACATAACAGCGACAAAAACGTGACAAACAATCAATGAAAATGTGTGACAAAAACCAATGCAAAAAATGGCAAAAACGTGAGGAAAGAGATCAGTTGAAAGGAGTTTTATAGGTCTTAGCTTTCAAATGAGGCGTTACACTGGCCTGTAGGCTGTAACCCTTTTAGATTTTGGGTAAAGCCGAACCGCAGAAAATGCACTTGGTTAAGGACGTTTAAGTCAATTGTCTTCCTTTTGCAAATCCCAACTGATTACCCAAACTTTAGGGCTTTTTTTGTTGTTTTGTTTTTGTAGGTTTGGTAGCAAGAGTGTTGGCGCGCTACATCCTCACTTCCTCTCCCAGCTCCTCGGAGTCCTTCCAGCCCGTGACTCCCTCCGAACAGTGCTCTCTTTGACTGGGCCTTAATCTTCATTACAGGGCATTAGTGCGCCAGGGAGGCCCAGTCTCGTCTCCCCACAGCGCGGCCTGGCACTGTCCCGCCAAGAGAACGTCTTGCCACAGCCTTAAATCCTTACACCCCCCCCCTCCTCCTCCTACGACCCTCATGTCTTCAGCGGGTTCACCTCGGTCGCCCTCTTGCTCGACTGAACTGTTGGAAGTCTCAGGACATTTCATTTCTCTCATAATGGAGTGAAATTTAACCAGTCACCCTGCACCTGTAGGTTGTGTTCTACTCACACGGATCTTACACGTATCTTCAGAAACGACAGGGTCTTAGCTTTCAAATGAGGCGTCGCACCGGGCCTATAGGCTGTGAACAAAAACGTGCCAAAAAAAGAAAAACAAATATTGTGACAAAAAAGTAAATAAATGCAACAGAAACAGCGGCGAAAACGCAACAAAAATTGAAACGAAAAAATGGCGATTAAAAAAGAAACAAAAACGCAAGGAAAATTCGACACAAAAAGCGACAAAAACGCAACGATAAAGCATTTAAAAAAAATGTGACGAAAACGAGCCAGAAAAGGCAACCATAGCAACAAACAATAAAGACACATCAAAACATGGCGACAACGCGACAAAAAGGTTTACATCAGTTTTGTAGGTCTTCGCTTTGAAACATAGGTAAGCTCTCCAGTCAAGAAGCTTTTACATTTGGGGAATGCCGAACTGGAGAAAATGTGCTCGGTTTTAAGGCGAAACAACGATTTCCAATTCGATTATTCACTAGTTTTCTAAAGTCTTAGTCGTTATGTCAGGGTAAAAAAATAAAAATAAAAAAATAGACCAAACTTAGCCGTTGGGATGCTTATTCTGTGACGTTTTGTTCACTAGTGAAGAAATAACTGCAACATTCCTCGCCTTCAAAATGCACAAATATTGACATGTTCGGTATCCACGTGTAGCACGAAAGGCCACCGAGATGCTGCTGTGAATCTAAACGTGGTCATTTCCTTTTCCGGTAGAGACAGCCGTGGCCATAGCTGTTGCTAGAGACAGGAGGAATCTACAGGCGTTACAAAACGTTAGGGTCCGTTTTCTCTGAGGTTTTCTTTACACTCTTGCAACATCTCCACTTTTGTAGCTCACGCAGACTGCAAACGTACCGGTCTTGGACAATTTTTTCAAAATGATTTTTTTTTTTTTTTAATATCTGATTCCTGCCTGATTTATTGAGTTTTGAATCACAAAAAAACAATACAAAATTTTAATTTTTAAGGCGAAACACTGCAGGTGAATAGGGATTTTTTTTTAATTTAAAGATATCGATTTGAAACTTCTGCTGTAGATTACTGGCATAAAGAGGAAGAAAAAATGTATTGCAAGTTTTCTGTCATTTTATGTGTTCATATATAATTATGGTGTTTTATGCCTAAAAATACCCAAAATGTTGCATTTTTCCGGCGACGAAAACTGAATAATGGATTGAGCCAGATTCAAATGTATGGTTTTATTTTGTTGATATATTTGTTACAAAGACTTTTTCAGAGGGGATTTTGGAAATCTTGTAAAATAAAAAAATTTGTAAAAATGTAAATTTCGCCTTGTTTTTTAACATTCAAAACTCAATAAATCAGGCTAGGAATTAGATATTAAAAAACCCCTCTGAAAAAATCTTCTAAATATTGTTCAATCCAAGACTGGAAAATCTGAAGTCTGGAGGATTCACTGACGTTGAGATGTTGTTGCCCCAATGAGAGAAAAATGCCTTTGGAGGAAATGGTCATTGAAATTACGATTTCCCATATAAATCTATGGAGAAACATTGAATCAGTGCAATATTTAAACGCGTTAGTGTGAAGATTAGGTATAATTTTAATATCGAGGTTAAAGTTTATATGTTCAGAGACTAATTTGGCCCAAAACGTGAAAACTGAAAAAATTGAGTTTTGCCTGCAGTGTCTTGTTGCATCTAAATTTGTAACTAATGTATCGACACAACCAGACCAGGCTCTATCCATTATTTAGATTCCGTCCCTGAAAATATTGCAGAAAACATTGCAACCCACAATTGATATCTTCAGATGTATTACTTTCCCCTATGCACCTGCAGTGTTTCATTCCTTTGCGGTTTTTTTTGAGACCCCTAAAGCAAATACTACCTTTAAAAAACGCACGACATCCAACCTTTAACCGACTTTAACAGGATTACGCGGCCTGTTTATTCCCCGTCTCTTGGGATGCTCCCGCGCCGCTGCTGACCCCCCCCCTCCCCCTTCACCACGTTGTTCTAATCATTGTTTGTCTCCTCGCAGATAATTCTCCGTGTCGCGTGTCGGCCCTGCTTGGCCTCTCGCTCGCGCCGCGCTTGTGTCGAATTAGCGAGTTCGCCGCACTGGGGTGGGTGGGGGTGGAGGGGGGGCTGCTCTTCCCCGTAATGACTTAATTAAGGGTGACGAGCGCGATGCGTGTTTACTCAATTAGCCGTCCTGGTTAATGATCTCATTTGCCGCGCCGCACTGTCCTCCCGAGCCAGAGCGCTCGGCGAAGAGGGGGCCGCCGCTTTTTCCGCCCGGCGGGGAAATGTGCGAGAGGAGCCGGAGTGTTTACTCGTCGAAAGAGCGAGTGTCGTTTAAAAAAAAAATAATAATTTGACCGAAGTAGAAAGAAAAATAATGACCCAAATAATGATTCGTAAATGTAAATAAAATAACTTAAGGTCTGAGCAAGGCCTGATATGTACGCAGTGTCTCTGTCCACTGTAAAATGTAAACTATTGTTTCAACTCACAAAGATAATCCCAAGGGCTGCCGAGAAATCTGACGTTCCATCAATTACAAGTTTACATTGTAGTTTTTTTTTTAAGCTGTTGATTCAACAAACTCACAGCTACAGTATAAATCAATTACAATACAAGAACTTTACTTCACCTTCTTTAGACAATTCAGTTCACCTGGATTATTAGGTCGACATAACTGCTTCATGCAGTTGTCTGAAGGGAAAACCATCATTTATATCAACTATATTGACCAAATGTATCATTATTAAGACATAGAACTCGTGCGATTATTTTAAATCTGAAATCTATTGAAAATCAACTCTTTTCAAATGACTTAAATGAGCCTTAATTGATAAATGGTAACGTTTTATATCTACCTCAAAGCACTTTACATCAAGGAACCTCTCACCCATTCACACTCCATTGTCAGACACTGGAGGCAAGGTGTGCACATGCGGGATTGGAACCTTTGCCCCCCCCACTCACAAGACCACCCATTCTACTACCCACACCACGTTACTAATTGATACAACTACTTTAACTAGTTGTCTGTACTTTAACAATTGTTTCATCCTCAGTCGTTAAAATCAAGTCCATATACAGTAAGAAACTGACAAGACTGGATTAAAAATGGTTGATAGTAAATACGAGTTATGTCAACCTAAGAATCCAAGTGAATTGAATTGTCTAAAGGAGGCTATCTGAATTAAAGTTCAGCCCTTGGAGTTGTTTTTTGTTGAACAATAGTTTACATTTTACAGTGCACAGTGGTTATAGCACTCTAGCCTCGCAGCAAGAAGGACCCAGGTTTGACCATTAGACCTGATGTATTGTATTGTATTGATGTATGTGTTGATGTATATTTAGGTTTGTAAACACTCTATCAAGCAGTAGAATTAGGGGGAATTTCAATATTCAAAACCGCAATGATACAACAGTGCAAAAGATTTTGTACAATTTAACTCAAAACCACAGATGAATGTATTGTAGACCATCATTTATGCATTTTTTTTACAAACTATGCAGTAAAAAGAGCTGATCAATGTCATAATATGTTTATAAATATAGATTTAATGCCAGTTCAAATCCAATTGAATGCTTTTTAATGACATGTCAGGCCTTAATTCCGGCGCAGTTCATTAAAGAATACGTAAAAAATAGATAAAAGAGTTGATAATGTCATGAGTTTTAAGACATGCAAGAGTTTTCAGTTGCTCTTGAGTCGTATACGGATAACCTGGAACGCTCCAAATGGATGCTTTAACAAAAAAAACAAAAAAAATCTAAATATTGTTATGTGTCCTCATCCGGCGTCACTAATACCATCCGCTGTGTCCGCGCACCTTGGGAATACATTGTTCTCGTGGCATTTCGCTCGCACCGCGCTCATACCTCTCTATAATATGATAGAGTCCCCTGGGAGGATTATCCACTACATTAACCAGGCAGTCGAACAGATTATTTGGCCCTTATCTCACCTTGGGGAATACAGCGCCATGTGTTTGATAGGATTTATTCATAACGCCGAGCATATCTAGTCCAATATGTATTTAGATGTTAATGGATTTGTTCAGTGAATGGAGATAGGTTGGTCTGCCGAGTCCTATACGTCTTCAAGTGACATTTGGGCAGGTCGTTCGCACATGAAATATTGAGAAACGCCGCCGGAAGACGTCTTGATGCGTGGCTTGTTTAGACGACGGTTGCTTTTGGATGCTATTGTGAAATGCACACTCTAGAGACAGATGTTAGTGAAGAGATTATGCTAAAAGAAACACAAGAGGATGTACCAACACAGCAGAGAAAGCACTCAGTGGACCAGTGAGATCAGAATCCAAAAATGGTCATGCGGAACAACCAGATTGCAAAAGAATAATTGTCGGTAATTTAGTTTGGAATTTACAGATGTATTATGTTGTGTTCAGTTTAAAGGAATAGGCCACTGTTTTTGCATATTGAGATATGTTGTTACCTTATCTTAGACGAGTTGATGTGCACCTGTCTGGTCTTTGTGCGTGCGCTCAGTCACGCAATTGTTGTTAGCAAAGGCATAGCCCCCTGGAGTACTTCGACATATTACTGGGCAGATGCCGAAGTACTCCAGGTGTTATTACGCCTCACAATGTAGTACCCGTTTTTATCCGCTTAGAAAATAGTCATGTCTAATTGTGTGTAACTAGACTTGGATCGTGTAACGTTTCACGTAACTGTATTTAAATTGGGAAAACATGGAACAGCTTCGTAGCTGCTAACTTCACCCCAGTTTGGGGCTATACCTTTGCGGCTTTTGAGGCTAAACGCTAACAACATTTGCGTGACTGAGCGCACGCACAAAGACCAGACAGGTACGAATCAACTCGTCTAAGCAAAGGTAAGAACTTATCTCAGTATGGGAAAATGGTGGCCTATCCCTTTAAGGTGAGACACAGCAGGTAAAAATATACATTTTTCACGCAGTGGTCAATGTGGACATTTGTTAATAACTAATTCCCCAGCCTGATTTTTTTTTTAGCTTTGAAGCCCCCCTCAAAACAAACAAACAAACAAACAAACAAAAACAAAAAAACAGCAACAACATGGATTTGTTGTTGGTTTGTTTGGTGTGTTCAACAAAAATCTGGGTGTATTAATTATTTCGATTTTGCTGCTCAAATATATACGCATTTTTTGTCAGTTTTTATGCATAATTTTTTCTTATGAAAACATAAAACGGCAGAAGACTTGCAATTCAATTTTTTTTCTCATATTCATATCAGTAATGTTCAGCTAAAGTTCACATTTGATATATCTAAATGTATTTATGTTTCCCCCATTCACCTGCAGTTGTTCTCCTTAACATGGAGAATCCTCTTCTCGTCTCCCCAAAAGGTCCCAAAACCCATTTTGGAAACTCCTATGCTAATGAGTCCGAGGCCAAGCCAGCATAAAAGATGGTTAATGAGCAGAGTCGGAGCAAAGTTGTTGATACAAAGAGCCTGTTAAAGAAGCTGATGACTTTTTAGAATGTTATAATTGTATACAGTATATCTTTTTATATTACTATTTCGTATGTCAGGGTCAGTATTTATACGCTAAGAAAACAGTTTGCTGGTATGCCATCTGGAAACATCCTCCGACGAGATCAGTACTAGCCAAGTGTGTTGCTAAAAGATAGTTGTTGATGAATCTGCTTGAGGTGCGAGGCAAAACATCTTCAACGCAAAAACAACCTGGTACGGATGACGACTTGAGCACCTTCGGAAAACTCCTGCACAACTGAGCGCTTACAAATAAGTTGATATTTATTTGCAAGAAATATTTGAAATTTTTGTCCAGCGTAATGATAATGAAAATACATTTATAAGTTGGGTTTCTTACTGGAATCTTTTGCTGATTATAATTTTCATTTCTTAATTAACTGTAATTTTGAGCACTGAACACTCATTGACAAAATGATCACCTGCTTTGCCTTAATGCACCTGTTGGATGAATTTTTTGCCCTGACTGTACAGGATTATCGCCGCAGAGCACAAAAGCACAAAAGCTGATCAGCGACTTAAGTCTTTCACAATGACGAGGAAAAAAAGAAAACACGCATTCATTTGGTTTCACAGTGGGTCCCGCGTCCTGATTATTATTTCAAGCAGATTTTCCTTGTCGCCGTGGATAACTCTACACGGCGTTATCTTCTTATAACTCGGCTGCCCGTTCCTTGCACCCTGCCCGCGCCATTGTGCGCCGTTGATTTAAGATCGGCGGCTAATGGCCATACCTGCCCGACTAACATGACTTCTTAGCAGGTGCCTCCTGTCAAGTATGTCTGAAATAACAGCGTAATGAATTAGCAATAAAATGGACTTAGGGCACGAGGCAGGGGTGCCCATTAATCCCGCTCTTAATCACTAAAGAGATGCCATTCACTTGCTTTAAGAAGGCAGCATTTTCGAACCCTCGCTGGTCACTCGCCCCCTCCGCGCCCATAGCGCTCTTCTAATGGAAGGCTCCCCGCTTGACTTCGCTCTCCAAAGCCCCCAACCAGTTCTTTCTTTAGCCCGCTTTCTTTCTTTCTTTTCTCTCCTCCGCCCACTCCACATGCTCTCTCTCTCTCTCTCTCTCTCTGGCTCCTTTTCTCTCCGGTAAGATTATCAGTTTTAATTACCTGCAGCAATCAAAGTAGAAGCCATAGAAGTAGTAGTAGGAATACTTCTTTGTAGGAGTATAACTTCTGAGTTGCAGCAGTGGATGTAGAATTAATAGCATAGAATAATAGCAGTGGAAATGTGTGTCGTAGTAGTTGGAGTGAAGTAGTGGTAGGAGCATAAGGAATAGGAGGAGATTGAAGTCCATTCGTAGCGGTCAGTAAGAGCTGCAGCAGTAGCAGTAATTAAAAAATAATATTTGTAGTAACAACAACCATTCTAGGTAATGGTAGTGGTAGCAAATGATGAAATAGTACTTGTAGGAATACATCCGAGCCAAAAAGTAATCTTGAAATAGGTAAAATAATATTTTATTAATTTCAAGACATATTATGTCTTGAAATTAATAATATTAGTGAAAAAATGTATAAATCTGTATGGTTTTGAATTTAAATTATAAAAACATATCACTTCACTTATCAAAGTACTTGAAATAAGACGTGTTCTCTTATTTTGGGTGCAAAAAATACCTACTGGCAGATATTGTGACTTGGCAAGTCAAAATGTACTCAAGGTGAAATATTAATTTGAGTAATTCTAACTATCTTTTTTATTAAGTATGTGTTGGGGTATCCATTCAATGCAGACGTAGCACAGCAAGTATGAGTATTCATGTACAGAATAGTAGAAGAAAGGTGTCTAGTACAAGTATCCCTTCAGAATAATCGTTGTAGTAGCAGTTGAAATACTTGTGCCATAGTATTAAGGATAGTTGTAGAAATACGTGTACTAGGAGTATTTGTTCTGGGAAACAACAGCAGTTGAAGTAGAAACAATTTTGAAATACAACTATTATGGTGTCCCTTCAGAGTAAAAGTAGTAAAAGAAGTACAAGTAGTAACGCAACGATAGTCAGAGCAATAGTAACTGTAGTTTGGAGCATTGATTGGAATGTTTGAGCCCGACTAGTTGAAGTAGCAGTGGCCATAGTAGAAATATTAGTACCGTGCGGCGCAGTAGCACTGTTGTGATGGACGGCACCCTGCTTGCGTTTGAACTCCAAAGCCCCCCGACCATTTCTTTCTTTCTTTAGCTCTCTTTCTTTCTCCCCTCCCTCCCCCCTTTCTCTCTCTCTCTCTCTCTCTCTGTCTCTCTCTCTCTCTCTCTCTCTCTCTCTCTCTCTCTCTCTGCCGTAAGATTATCAGTTTTGATTACTGCCAGCAACAGGCTCTTAGCAGCGGTCGGAAGCGGCTGCGGCACAGGGCTCAAAAGCGCCACAGCGGGAGTAAGAAGCTTTGGAAATTACGGGTTCTGGGGCGCGCGAGGTGGAAAGTGGCTCTGGCAAAAGCTTTGTGGCCGTCTTAATAATCAACTCCTGACTTTTGATAGTTGAATAAAGGGCTAATTAGAGTAGCACCTGCCCACGGGGTTAAAGGCTGGGGACACGTCTAATAACAAGAGGAAGACAGACAAGAAAATGATGGCTGAAAGGCAAAGAAGTATTGTTATTATTATTATTATTCTTTTTTTATGCGCCGCTGATTGGGTGGCAGTAAACCCAGGGATGCTCTTACATGCGCCAAGACCACTTTGCGACAATCAGACGATGTTTTTCACCCGGGTGATTGACGCGAGTGCAGTGGTCAGGCTGTGCAGCTTGACTTTGATTAGCAGTGCGGTGTTTGTGAGATTATGGAAAGTAGCGGGGAAAAGATGCAAATCGAGGCTCACCATTTTTTATTGTTTTTGTTTTGAAAAGTTGCTATTCCTGATGTGTTTTATTTCAGACAAGAAAGCGCTAACATTGGCGTGATTATTTACTGATCTGTCAGCAGTAATGTTTGTGATTCTATACAATGTCATTGTTACTACTTCATAAAAGTCGTATTAGTAGTTTTAGTAATAGTAGTAGTAGTAGTAGTAGTAAGACGAGGAGGAGTAATGGTAGCGGTAGGAACAGTATTTGTAGGTGTAAACATTGGAGGACAGGTTGGAGAATTAGTCAGAGTGGTTTTAGTAGATGTGAATGGCGGAATGCAGCTTAAGTAAAAATAGTTTGAGCAATAGTTAGTTGAAGTATCAATTTCTAGTAATAGTACTAGTAGTAATAAGTCATCTTTCTATCAGAGTGGAATGGGACAGGCCACTTGAGACCAGTTTGTTTAGGGTGGGGCGTCCCCTGCAAGTTTGCATTTGAAGTGGGTCTACGTTCACGCTGGCGAATACAGTGCGCGAACCACTTCTTGCCTTTCAACAACTTTTTGCAAAGGATTTAAATAAATAAATACATTCTAAATGTTTCCAAGCAAGAAATTAGGGCTGGGATGATACACTGTATCACGTATCAATACACTAAGTAATTATGATAAGTAATATGTTTACTTTAAAGTGTGTAAAAAGAAAACAATCATGTATCCAAAGTTTATAAACCAAATGGCATTTGACATTTATTGAAAAGTTAAGACTGAAACGTGCATTACCACAAAACAGTAAAGTGCTGGAAAACAAAGGAGTGCATTTTTATATGCCTCCTAACACGAATACTGAAAGGCCTCCTGAAGGTGCATGCTGTCGTTGTGTCCTTGGGCAAGACACTTCACCCACCTTGCCTCCAGTGTCTGCGTACATTGGTGTATGAATGGGTGAGTGGATCCTTGCTGTAAAGCGCTTTGAGTGCCTAATGTAGGTGGAAAAGTGCTATATAAGTTGAGACCATTTACCATTTACCATTGCTAAACTTTATAAAGTATTGACTTGGTGTTGCAGCAAAAAGTATTGCGATCCGATATTTTGTCCCATCCCCATAAAGAAATGAATAGTTTTTTTATATTCAAAGCCAGTGCCAAAACCGGAAACCTTTGTAGCTTTGTTTTGCTAATCATTTAGCTAAATATTAACTTCTCACAGAACACGACACAGGTAACAGGTAAACACTGATTGATTTTTATCTGTTTTCTGCAACTGTGAAGCACTTTGAATTGCCTTGTGTATGAATTGTGCTCTACAAATAGCCTTGCCTTGCCTTGCCTTGCCTTAGATAAATATGACAGTGCATGTCTACATGCACTTTGCGTCTCTTCCTCCCACCCTCCTCAAATGGTCTGGGGTTGGAGTGGTTTGGATTAATTTGCGGCTGTTGAAATGCCGTCATAACGGTCTGGCCTACTCCATTCATGACCTGTGGAAATGGGAAAAGATCTCTCCCGCATTGTCTGTCCTGTAGTATATAAGGAAAAGGAATTTGTGGACACAAAGAGAACATGCAAACAGTTCAAGCAGTACAAAACTAGATTGCTTTTAAAATACTACTAAATAAGCTACACATCTTTTATAGACACCTATGCGTGACCGTAGCTTTTTAAACATGATAAAGCTTTTGTGTGCGCGCCGCCTAATTGCTTCCACATTGACTGAAATCTGTCTGGCCCCTGTGTGTGTCCCTTCTTTAAACTGCACGTCCATCTCTGCCTCTTTTGGGGCCCATCTCCGGGGAGCCTGTTACGGAGATAATGAGAGAAGAAGAATGACGCTATTAAAGGCACAATTTGGTAGTTCACACACCATGTCCCCTGTCCTAAAACAAGACGCGCATGACGGAGCACACCCAACACCCCCCTCCCCCTAATACTACCATTCATCTCAAGGAAACCCCCAAATCCGGCGCAACGCGGCCATCGTAAAAAAGCATCAACTGTCCAGACCTTACCTTCAAACTGGCCCTGGTTCCTGAAGTAAAATCCCATTGATCCTAGGGCAGACAGTCACAAAAACATAATGAAAACAAATGGTCAATATTAAAGTCTGTGACCCATCAAAAATGGTCCCAACGGCCTATAAAATCATACTGATACAAATTTTAGCTGTCAAGCAGCGTTAAGTGTTTGTAAAAGTTGGTGATGAAATATTTTTTTGTTATGCAACATGCAGAAACAAAGTTAAAACGCACGAGCAACTAAGAGATTTGAACAATGATCCTTTCACTTGGGCGATACGCCATCAGTTGGGAACCCATAATTTAGGTAATATAATGTTCTCTGCAGATTAGAAAATATCCTGGCTTTTTTTTCTTGTTTGTAAAACTTGCTATTCGTGTCGTTTAGACCAGGGGTTCCCAAACTTTTCAGGCCATGACCTACAAAATCACTCAACCATCAACTTAGGACCCTCTTTGGGAAAATCGAATTTGCATTTATAATAATTTAAATGTTTAACATTTAAAATCTGTTTTAATGATGTTAGTTTGGATACTGTGTTTTGATATATGGCTTAATTTCCCTATAATGTGCTGTTTTCAATCAAAGATGCATCAAATTCAATGTCAGAAATTGTCTCGAAATCCACTTGCGACTCCCACTTTAGGAACCTATGGTTTAGACTTTATAAAAATGATCCCTCGTCATTAGCAATATTGTTTAAGCTCAAATTTATAGATTATAAATGGACTCCTCTCGGCTTTAGAATGCTTCCAAATTGGGGCAGAAATGCTTTTACCCTTTTCCATAAGTGCATTATTTTTAAGTCATTAAGCAGGAAACGTTGACTCTCTCTCTTTCTCTTTCTCTCTCTCTCCAACTTCAGCCCAGGCTCTCCATTGTTCGCCCACAAAGGCGATGTATAAAGACACGTCAGCGATTACAAAGCTGCCGTGGCACAGCTCAATTACTCAAAGGTGGCTGCGCGGAGCATTGCTGGAGCACAAATGGAGGGGTGGTGGGGCAGCAGGGGAGCACGGAGGTGCGCGGGGAACGGTGTGTAGGAGTATGTCCAGCCGCTGAGATATTAGCAGGCCAATGGCTGTGTCAGCAGCTAGCGTTGTGTTTGCAGACTGTCGTGTGATGTTGGTGTGACCCCGACCCAACCTCGATAAACCACGGCGGAATACAAGTCTGGTGAATCGAGTGTACAGGAGTGTTTCATATGAATGTGAGTCCTGTGGACACAATACAGTCGACCGAGTGGCTGGGAAGTAGATGATTTTTTATTTGTGTTTTGCGGGGCTAAATCTGTGAATGATTTATTAAAGCCACACTGTGTAACATTTCATCCAATAAATAGAATAAGATGCAAGCATATACTTTAGTACAGATATTTTTATTGTTGGAAAATACAAACAAAACAAAAAAACTGTCACTTTATCGAGAGTGGGACGTTTCCATTGAGATGTTAACTAAAGGCCACCAAATCTTCATTATTACCTGCTGCAAAAGTAGCATTTTCTGTATCGAGCCGGTCATTAGGAGCATGTGTTGAGCTGGCAACAGCATCATCCAAAATGTTACGTAGTTATTCAACATAATAATGGCTTCGAACTTCTCAAAGCGCTACACTCACTATTTATTGACCCCTCTTGGCGGTTGTAAGCTACTGTTGTAGCTAGGGCTGAACGATATGGACAAAATTTCATATCTCGATATTCATGCCAAATATCTCGATATCGATACAATACGATATAACTATGAGTTAGGTGAAAACTAAGCATTTTTCAGAAAAATAAAATCATAATACAAAAGAGTGCAGTTTTATTGAGGAAAATCTATATCGTTTATATCTTGCTTTTTCGATTTTAATATTTTGAATGTTCATATCTCGATATAAATACGATAACAATATATCTTTCAGCCCTAGTTGTAGCCACAGCTGCCCTGGGGTAGACAGATGGGAGTGTGGCTGGCTTATCTGTGCCATGAGCCGACATTTATCCATAGCCAATAGGTGTCATGCTTAGGGACACAACGGCAGCTAAGAAAAAGAGATTCTGATCCGACTTTAGTGGATGAATGAATTAAGTTCTCTCCTCTGAGCCACTATTGCCCTGCTATAATTACTGAGTTGTTGTTTTTATTAAAATTTGCACTCTCACCTCACAGCAAGAATGTCCTAGGTTTTATTCCCAGTCCAGGTGAAGCCTTTTGGTATGGAGTTTCCATCATCTCCATGTGTGTCTGGGTACACGGTTGGCTATAAAAGCAATAGTGTCATTTAGAATTACATAATACTTAAACTTTAGATTTAAAATTCAAGTAAGTTTGGTCTAGTCTAAGATAACACATCTTTTTAAATGTAAAAGTTAATTTGTCTGATTTCAACTGGGATTTATACTTGTTCCATTGGCATTAGCATCTTTTATCTTATCTTAGATGAACTCAAACCTACTCAAATTCAACATAAAATACCATCATTCAACACATTTTAAGTCGTTCATCTCATTTAAGGCGGTTATTTTTCCAGTGCAGAGGCAGGTTTTGTAAACTATTTTATGTATATGGAGGAAAACCAGAGCACATAGAGGAAACCCACAACCAGACACCGAAAGACATGGTTGGATCATACCTACTAAAAACACAAACCCACAATAATATTTCATTGACTTGCCCATTCCCCTGTCCTCTCAACTCTCCTCCCCCACTTCCCGGTAATCCATTTCAGTGGTCCCTATCACGCAGCATATTTGCCCCATCCAATCAGCGTGATTAATAGCACTTCAACGCCGAGCTTTTGCAATCAAATGACCAGAGCATGAGCCGGCCCTGCGCTAACGCTAACACACACACGTACACATACACGCACACGCATGGACGGTGGGGTTGTAGGGTGGTGGTGGTGGTGGTGGTGGGGGGGGGGGGGTCTATTTCCCCATAGACATCCCCAGTGTGACAGCTCTATAAACTGGCCATTCATCAAAGTGTCCCCCCCAGTGCACGTGCATACAAAGGGCCCAGTATCTGTCCCCGTCTAACACACATGTTGTCTTTCCGTCCATTCACGGGACATTGTGTCGGCTTTGTGCGGGATAATGAAGAGGTAATGGGGACAAAATCGCGCCTAATGTCGAACAGTAGTGGTTCAGGTCGGGGGTTTGAGGAGTCGACTGTATCTCTATTGTACATGTTTTTGGTGGTAAACAAGAGCATGTGGAGGAAACGTCTGCTTCCTGCTGTGAGGCGAGGCTGATAACTGCTGAGCGACCATTTCAGCGCTTACATTGCCATGCTTTTGAGTTTCAGATATTGTTTTTCGCCTCTTTAAACCAAACATGAGCTATCAAGACAGACAAGTTGAACAAAAAGGGTTAAGAATAACACACGGAATTATTTTCACTGAATAAAGGAAAACTGGCAAGCTACTGTTTTGGAATACTCATAGTACTCTCCTATTGTCACATTTTTCTATTGCTTACCCACTACCCAAGCGTGTCAAAGCTTTTACATCCGAATCCAATTTTCCCAAATTGTCAAATGCGATAATCCATTTACTCTTCTGTCAAAATTACAAGATATGTTTTGGCACTGGATGCATCTGTATTGACGTTTTTCCCAAAATAAATCCTGTCATAGATTAATACACAAAATGAATCGAATAAAAAAAAAAAGCCCTCTCCAGAAGGCACATATGTGTGTGTTTCTCTGCCCTTTGGTGCAGCCCACACCATTGTGAACATTGTGTTGGAACCTCCTGCTGTGCTTTATGGCCCGTGGGTCAATAGTAATCATAATAGTGATATTCATAGACATGCACAGAGCAGCCATTTCAGCAGGGATGGAAAAAGCACCCGTTCATTTTGTGTCTTTCTGATTCTGTTTTTCTATGATGAATTTGAGAGTTTTGTACTGAACATGTAATGATTTTTGCTTTATTCAAATTTGACAAAACAAACCGGATAAGAGGAAGAAAAAGACATTAAGCACAATGCAAATAAGTGTTGTTATTGTACGTATTTTAATATTATCATGACTGGGAAATGTGTCTCATTGTTATCCTAATTATTACATTAACTCGGTTTAATGCAGGGATTACAATCTTATATTCTTGGTCCATTCTTTTACTGTTATCCTAAATATTAAAGTGGACATATCGTGCATACTTTTGGGCTCTTCTCCTTTGATATTTGACACATTATTATGTTTTTATTTTGTTTTGTTTGTTTTGTTTTGTTTTGTCTATGGAAAGAAGAGTGTATCACCAAGGGCTGTGTTGTTTGGTGGCAATACATGCTAACAAACCAATGGTGCCGGGATAAACACAGTTTGCATAGTGAACAGCTTGGAGAGGGTCCGGTGATGGTTCACTGTCTTTGAAAATCAAATTCATTATGCAAGATATCCAAGTGATTCTGCAAAGAAGAATAACTGATCTAGGCAAACGGTACTACTCAACATTGTTCAAAGTCAGTCCATTTCAAACAATGTCTACTGTATGCCCTAAGTTCTTACTGCTACATTTTGCTTGTTACATGCAGGTACCAGAGAGAAAAAATCAATAAACCGTAACACAGTTAGAAATAATTCACACTTTATCAAATATGTTATCAAGTATAGATCTAACCTAAGACACTCACAAAGGTATAATATTCCTTTGTTACATTTTGCTGAAATGTATAAATTGCTTTATAAACCTCAATATTAATCTGTGAATCCTAACCTTATCATGACACGTTTACCTTGCCTGATGTCTTGCAGCAGCTCGCTGAATGTGTTTTTATTGCCCGCCTGTGGACCTATAGGGCGCTGTGTGTCAGTAATCAGGATATGGGGGTTATCCTGTGCCTGACCTGTGTATTGAGTCCGCCTGCACAGCCATTTCCAGAGCCCGACTCCGGTTAAAGGCTGAGAAGAAAGGAGAGAAAAGAGAGAGTGTTGCCTTCACTCGAGCATGGGAAACCCTCTTAACCCCGAGTCGAGTGGCTGAGGTCGTTTGCTATGATTGCAAGCGGTACCTATGAACAGTAGTGTAAGCAAAATCTGGGTTATATTTATCATGTCTTTTTTGGACATGATAGGACTGCAGCGTTACACTTTCTAACTTAAATATATAAAGAATATGTTATTTAGCGGGACTTATTTCACTTTCTATGTTTATGTTTAGTTGAGATGACCCTGATGACCGCTGCTTGTTAAAACGAATCATAGAACATGGCACTAACAGATACATGCTTTCTATTGTGTATGTGTATTCTCAGTGCACCTAGTTTAGTTTAGTTTAGTTTATTTTAGTTTTAGTTTATTAGTTTATTAGTTTATTTCAGCAGTAAACATTCTGCTCAAAAGGAGTGGGCTGAAGCAAGAGCTTATAAGCGCCCACCCCCAAAATCAATACAACAGTTACAATATAGCATCTACATAAAGACATTACATGACAGAACTATAATAATAACTTCATGCTATTGCAAATACAATATCAATCATACAATTAGCAGCATCATATTTTGATTTGCCTCATTGGCAAAAGAGAACCAGTTACACTTCAAAGCAGCTTTTTTAACACAGACCAAATTACAAAGCATTGTTTGAAATGTTCATATAGATAACAGAAACGAAGCACGACAACCAGGATCTCGTTTCATGTACGATGTTTAGTACAAAGCAAGTAACAAAAGGCAACCCTTAATATGATATATTTCAGCATGTTACCAATGCCAAACCTTGGTAACATCACCGGAAGTCACTATTTTTATGTTATAAAGGCACGATACTATGCAGTACATATTATACTTGCTACTTCCCAGTTGTCATTACCATCCTCAGTATAATATCAATGTGTGTACAATTTCCTCTTTTATTTATTTATTTTATTTTTTATTTTTTTCATGTATAATGTATTATGAAAGCCCTACATAGTGTAATCTATTAAAAAGCATTAATACTTATTATATTCCGAGATCTTGCTACTTCCCAGCTGCCATTACCATCCTCAATACCAACCTATAGTTGTCTCTTTGTTATTGGTTCTTAATCACTTTGATTAATTTGATGTGTTTTAATTTGATTGCATTAAATTGCTTTACTTTTTTTATTGAATTACATTTAACTGAATTACTTTTAAAAACTTCATAAACCTCATAAATCCACTCGACAAGCGTGCCCATTATCCCCATAAGTATTTTCCTCACTTGATGTTTTTGACCCTGTTGCATGTATTACTTTAAAAAAAATTGAATTACATTAAATTGAATTACTTTTAAAAACGTCTTTAATCCAGTGAATCCACTCGACAAGCGTGCCCATTATCCCCTTAAGTGTTTTGCTCCCTTGATGTTTTTGACCTCGTTGCCTCTGGTTAGGGGTTTTCCACAGCTGTCCGCTCACAGAAAGATAACTGCTGATTGAGAGTCTAAGATGTCAGCTCATTGTTTTGTAAAGGAACGAGCTCGGGCTGCCCCTCTCAAGTCGCAGGAATCTCCTCAATGGCTTTATTTGTTTAGCCCTTGCAACAACAGAGAGTGCCATGTTCCGCGGCGGACTAGCGGCACTTGCCATTGTCACAAACAGGCCGAGTAGCTCTTCCTCCGCTTGTCCACGCCGCGTCGAGGGCCTTTGCACACAATCACAGGAGGCAGGGGGGCGAGGTATGGGCTAGCCGTGATAAGACACAGCGATGGGGCGCAGATATGGAGGGAGTTAGAAGCATGGCGTCACCGCTGAGAAAGTCTATTAGATGGCACGTATTATTATGTCTTTTTTATTGCAGTGGTTCTCAACTGGTATGGCGTCGGGACTCACACTCACCCCTGGGATGACAAGCCGTGACTCAAATATGGATTAAACTTGTAAAATATAATGTAAAATATTGTCTTTACCTGAAGTATTGTTGTTGAATGAGCATTAAATTAGCCAAAGAAGCTGATAAAAAAGCAATGATACTTTACTTTTCGCATACATATTTAAAGAAACCAGTTGAGAACCACTGTTTCATCGTTTAGGATACATGCTGTTTAGTAGTGGCTTTGAAAAATAAATGTCTATGTGTACTGCTCATTAGACTTGAGATTCAAACAGTAAAACAATTATTCGATTTGAATTATTATTAGAAGCTACATAGGTAAAACTTGACTAGCTTTACCTGCAGTATATAACTAGCTTACAACTAAAGCTAGTTGGCTAGTTTTGGCATTGCACTAACAGAAAGACTCGACATGGCACTAACAGATGACATGCTTTTTATAGTGTGTCTCTTTCAAAATACACCTTTACTTTAGTCTTTTTATATATTATTACTGTTTTAATGTACATGAAAGCTGGGTGGATTTGGTGTCTGATGCCCTCTACTGGCAACAGTGAGGAGTGAAACATTTTTCGAAATTACATAATAGCAGCATGGCTATATTCACACCGAGATGCTGACAAATAGATCAGATTAGATTCATTGTAATCACGGAATCAGATACATGTGGTGAATAAGTACAGATTTTACAAACATGCAAGAGAACTTCTTGTTTTGCGATGCTGATGTACAATTCTTTATGTTGGGCCGTATATTTTATAAAGTTGTAACATGGATAAATGCATACAAAGTGGAGTTAGCACACTACGTCTGCAGTAGTATAATTCTCTTTATGCTTCGCCCATACGATAAGATAAGCCTTTATTGATCTCACAATGGAGACATTCTCTTGTTACATTCAGCTGTCAGAAACACTCGGTGTGTGCAGGATAGACAGGAAATGTGCAAACAATGAAATAGTAAATAGACACGGATAAGATCGGCCACGGCACATCACCTGAACCAAAACATTGTCAAACTTATCGACGGCAATTACCTGAGCGGGCATCATCTCATAACGCAGTGGTTCCCAACCTGTGGGACTGCAAGGGGGTTCTAGAGCAGAGTCAGGTCATAAGTGATATTATTTGAGTAAAAGAAATGGTTAAAAATCATCAATTATGACTGAAAGAGGAATACTGGCACATGAAACTCTCAAATTTGAATGGATTTGTTTGAAATAAATGCTAATTGACCATAATTGTGTATGTTTTCATACAGGACCACAGCCTGACTACAGTGTGCGTAGGCGGGGCTTCAAGGAGAATGGGTTGGGGAACCGCTGTCATAATGTTAGTTCTCGCCCTGCTCTCTGCCATCCAGTCCCAACTGACCCTGCTTCAAATTCATTAACAAGACGTCAAAAGCTGCAGACGCAGCAATCACCGCATGCTAAATAAATGCCACAGCTAAAAAGAGGGAGGAGAGGGTTTCTGCCAGGCATTAGGAATTAATTGTGGCCAAATGAAGGCCTTAAATGTTGTTAAAAAGCATTACATCTACATTTGTTTGGGGGTAAAAAAAATACATTGCTCGAATATTTTTAAACAAAACATATTGTCCAAAAAGTGTTCAGTTGCTGCTCCTGGCACAAGCCCTAGAGAGAAAGAGAGTATGTAAATGATAGCAGTTCTCCGGCTGGTGTTGAGGAATCTGTTTGGACAACTGCAGAGTGTTTTGCTTCCCCCACAGCGCGCCGGAGAGACACACAGACACTGGATCTTTTACAAATTATGCCGTGTTGTCTAGCAAGCACTTTCGCTGATCCCCGGTCTGAGCCAGCCCGACTACTGTGGGGCGACCTCCCGCTTGTTTGGACTTTAAAGATGTTCTCGTGCAAAAAAAAAAGAATAGAGGCTAGTAAATATGATCTACTGTAGTGGTTTTCACGGGTTTAACACTGAAAAAGTACACCTCATGGATTATATCAGATGTTTAAATTGAATGGTTTTCAGTGCGTGCCTCTCTTTAGCTAAATTATATAGGAGTAATCACACAATATGCAACGGATACTTAAGTGAATTGCAGGAAAACAGCTGATACAGTGCAACACTCTCTTTGTGAGCATTGTTTTTGTATTTCATAGAACTATTATCACGTGATCCCTTTGTCATTTCTTCTTCTACAAACACATTCCCATTCTGCACTCATCCTGTGCTAATCACAGCACAATCGATATATATTGGTATACCGTTAGCTAAACACGGTGGCTTGTACTTTGTTTTTTCATACAACCCATAAAAGAGCAGTCTGTTCACTCACTTTTGCAACCACTATGCAAGATATGTTCAGTTTAGTTTATTGCCTTTTAAGGACTCTTTTTTCCCCCCGCATGGATACAAATAAATTGTATGCTGTTCAATAAGTTGCTTAAATATTGCACCAATTCAACGTTTCTCCAATGAATTACTGTACTTCAAAAACTGTGACAAAAAAAGGGACAAAAAAGAAACTAATAAACGACTAAAAAGTGACTAAAGTGATGATGTTCCTATGCTGAGTGGTGCATTAGCGACAAAAAAGCAACTAGACAGTAACAAAAAAGCAACAAAAAGTGACAGGAAAGTGACGAAAAAGCGATAAAGTGACAACAAAGTTCAATCAATCAATCAATCAATGGTTTTGTGTAGGCCAATATCACAACAGGAGTTGCCTCATAGGGCTGCACCGAACATTAAGGCAGTAAATAAGACAATGTAAAGTTCAGGTGAATCAAGTATCCAGGCAAACGTAATGACCAAATAAGCGTCAGCAGTGGGTGGCGACGAGCGGCGCGGGTGTCCCCTGTCCTTAGACTCTCTAGCACGGCAAGGAAAAACTCAAAAACCCAGTGGGAGAAAAGAGAAACCTCGGGGAGAACCACAGAAGGAGAGATCCACTCCCATGGACGGACAGGCTATAGAGACCCAGGGCCGATGGAAGTCCCTCAGCAGACGGGCCAAGATCAGTCCTTGTTGTCAATCCAGTAGGCAGGGTTCCTCCGTTCAGCCGGGTTCCTCCGCTCGATCTAGACAGGACAGGACAGGAGACACCATGTGAATAGTAATGAACAGACTACAGATAAAATAAATATTGTATCATAATGAGACAAAGTTTGCAGTAAGAAGAAGAAGAGGATAGCGCTCAGTGTACCGTACTTCCCACAGCAGTGTTTCTCCTAAGAAAGTTATAAAAATGTAACAAAAAAGTGACAAAAACACTTAAAAAATGTGACAAAAATGCGGCAACAAACGCGACAAAAAAGTGACGATCAGTTTTGTAGACCTTAGCTTTCAAATGAGGCATGTTGCTCACCAGTTCGGAAGCTTTTAGGTTTGGGTAAAGCTGAACTGGAGAAAATGTGCCCGGTTAAGAGGTTAAACTGACCATCACTTTAAATCAATGAAAACTTTGCTTCCTCATATTCATGTCAGCAGTTTACAGCACAAGTTTCTCAGTGATATCTATGTTTTTTTTTCTATTCACTTTTAGAGTCTCGCCTTAATAATCCCGCTGAAACGTTGCAAATCACACGTCCATTTTTGTCTCAAGTATCTTTTTTCCAACGCTACAGCCCCCGTGTTCCAGGACATATAACTTAAGCTGCTCTGACTTTTATGAACGCGTTGGAGTAAGGGAAGCTCCGCGCGGCGTGTCAAGTTAGCTACATCTGCTGTCAGTTGGAGCATGTGCGTCTGGTTAGCGGCGCGGCTAACGGCTAAGGGTAGAGCCGGAGAGCAACAATGACGGTTTTATGGCGGATTTATGAGGTACCGGGGCGATCCTTCTGTGGAGGCGAGAAACGAGAGCCTATGTGGGATTTTACTGTGAGATATGGACCAGGAAGTGAGCGGGTGACACAGCTGAAATCAAATTACAGCGTTAGCAGAAAGGATAAAGATGTCAAGAGGAATGCATTTTGGAGTTTGACGTCGATAAATCTGCTTGACTCCAGAAATGTGTGGAATTGGTTTGGTTGGCCAGATTGAGAGAATATGTTCGATAATAATCCATTTGTTTTCCATGTTTTTTGTTGTTTACAATTGGTCAAAGGAAGACACGTGACCAACGACTCCGCTGGAGGTCGCTATTTCGGCTGCGTGTCATACAGTATGACACCTGTCAATCGTTGTGTTAGTCGGTTTCCAGCATGGAGAGAAGGAAATCATTGCGCATCATGGTTAAAATCCAGGCTAACTGGCGTCCTCTGCTAATTTGCTCAACTTGCCCTCCATGGCATCTTTTCCACCTAGGAAACCCATTGAAATGTAGGTTTTAGTGTAATGAAATGTAAAATGAAGAAATGTATGAGTAAATCATTTAATTTTTTTAAGGGGTTTTGGACCATTGATACAGATGTCATCTTTGGGAACGCCCAGACATGTGCCAAGCTGTTAAAAGGCGAAAGTACAAAGAGGGAAAATTCTTTGACCAATTACTCTTCAACTACTTTAGCAAACATTTAGTTATGGATATGTTTTCCGCCTAATAAAGATACAGAAACGGATAGGAGCAAAGTGGTTCAAAAAACCCATAATACATCAATAACAGAGAATGCTAACCATTGTGCTAACGTGAGCTTTATGCTACATGCTAATTAGCACTTCAAACTTGCCATTAGCAGTAAAAATCTGTAATGTAAGTTTTATCCACTGTCTCTGACAGACTGCGACAAAAAAATGGGTCAAATGCAGAAGAAAGATTTCCCTACGCCAGGGGTCACAAATTAAATTTCACCGAGGTCCGAAATGAAAAAAAATAAATGGTCAACCAAAGGTCCGGAACATACGGGGTTAATTCACAGTTATATCAGGATTTGTATCTATTTTTGTGATTTGAAAATAATGCAATCAACTGAATCCTGTTATTGTTTTTTTGCTCTAAAAATAAGTGTTAGCTCCTAAATAGAGTGCATCGGCTACTGTCGCCTCTGTTATACACAATGTGCACATAATATATGACAGTGATGTGTTTCTTTGCTCAGTTCAACACACTGAGCCCTGTTTTGTCCAGGTTTAGTCCTGGTTTAGTCCTGGCTTAGTCCAGGTTTATTCCTGGTTCAGACCTGCTCGCTGCCGATTGGGAAACAGCCACGCGTGCATATGGGCGTCCTCCGCTTTTGTTTTTAGTGAGCCATGTTTCAGTCATTCCAAAACTGTTTCTAAAAATGTAAAAAGTATCATGGAGCTAAGATGTAGGACTTTCTCTTTCTGGTCATCTGGGCTGCTGTTTACCGCTCTGGTGCAGTCAGAGAGGGAGAGGGAGAGAGAGAGCACACGCAGCCGCTCGTCTGAGGGGATTCAGGATCGGGTCCAAAGTTCAGATTCAAGGTTCCGGTCCGGATGGGCTGGCGCATGGGTCCGGACCCGGACCGAGTTCCGCCGTTTAGTGACCTCTGCTCTACGCCAATGATTCCCAAACCTGTTGCATATCGGATTAATCTGCTACTGCTCCTACTTTGGATGACCAGTCACACTTGAAAGCCCTGTCAGTGAAAGCAGCACACATCAAAATTTGATTAGACCAATTTAAATGGTCTCACTATAGTAAGTGCTTTATTTGTCATTGTACAACCGTACAACGAAACTGGGTTCAGGTGTTAGTCCTGAGCCACTGTGACTGAGCTGCGCCACCACTGTGGGCCAACCTGACCAGCATGTTTTTGGAGGTTGGGGTACCCGTAGCACCCAGAGGAAACCTGGCTGCTGCCTTAAGTGCTCCTCTAATCCTCTGAAATGGTTTGTCCCTGTTTCAGAGCGTGGTGTCCTGCACTGGTCAGCTCCTCTTCCTCCTGCGCAGCTCCCTCCGCTCCAGAACAGTCTTTCACCATCTTCTGGAAAAAGCTTAGCAGTTAATCTGTTTTATTCTCCAGTGAAAGTCCATTAGCTAGAACAATAGTAAGGATAGAAGGCATATGTGGCTTAGCTGTGAGTCTTGCCCGGACACCTCCTCCTTTGTCTCTTCCTTGTTTGCGCAAGGAAGAGACAGTACATAACATAAAATAGTACAGAGTTTATTCATGCACAAGCCCGTACATCTCCTATAAAGTTCACTCGGTCCATATCTGCTTCTAGTACTGCACCCCAGGATCATAAATATTCAACGCTAACCCCTGAAACTTAAACATGGCATGTCCACCCCAACCCCTCTATCCTCCCCTGTATTCCCTGTAACGTGTCTCTCCGTGCCATGATGCAGCGTGTCATCTAGCATTAGGTCGTCTGGGGTTGAGGAGGAAATCCTCTGGACCGCGCGCCGTCTCTCCTCAACAGTTTGGCCATTGTTCACCATCTCCCCTTTACGAAAAACCCAGCCCCGAAATGAAGCCATCGTCCGGCCACCCGCTCCCTACTTTTTAACTGTACACATTTTGTGAAAAATAACTCAATTTAGGGTCTAAAACTCATTCAACTGCAGTTAAAGTCATAGTCACAATGAGGACACTTCTGTCTCTTGTGGTGCAATATGTCTGTCAAAAGTAAAAAAAAATCATCAGACAAAAGGGGGGAAAAAGTGCCATTAATGTACAGACGATAAATATTGAGCCCAAAAATATACTGTTTATCTGTCATTTATTCAACAATAAGTTTGATATAGTAATTATAATACTTTTTTTTTACATCTCTGCCTGAAACCCGGTTGAAAGCAGCAGTATCTTTACAGCTCCAAAGTTCCGCCCTTCGCACTGGCTGCGTAGGTTCAGATGAGCTCTCGTAACTCGCTCAGACTCTGTAATTGCGAGCAGCAGTAACATAGAAATAACATGAAGCAGACCAGCACTGTCTTCATCCACTTGACTTTACAGGCTCCTGATGAGTGCCTCTCTCTCTCACACACACACACTGCCAGCAGCACACATGGCACTCGGGGGCCGGATTTTTGTGGTCGCCGCTAGCTGCCCTTTTAAACCTATAACAGCTTCGAGCCCTTGTTAAATGTTGGGGAACGGCATCATCTGGCATCTGAGCTTCTTTCGCGTATATTGCGTCTATAAACAAAAGTAATGGCCTCTAATCCGGACCGAGTGAATCCGCAATTTTATGCCCAAGCCGCCCGACCGCAAATTTGCGTGTGCTTTTTCGTGACGGCAGAAATGCAGGGATGTTTAAGCTCATACAGGACTGGTGAGGCTGCGTTTCCTCCTCATTTGCCCATCAGTCAGTCATCTTGCGAGAAACACGTGTCGGGGGTAAATGCCTTAATCAGCAACACGATACACTACTCAGACAACTCAGTGATGAATAATGTGACGTGTTAGTTTTGCACGTCAAAGTCGTTTTCGTTTTGCAAGACCTGCATATTCCTGCTTATCTTTGCTGTGATACACACATTGTATTGGAACTAAAGACTGCGTAGCTTGGATGTAAGTAAGTGTTTTTGTTCACAGTAGCGCCTCTTGTGATGCTTTCACCGTGCTGCCGGTGTGGGGAACTCTTGGTGCCTCTTCATTGTTTCAGAAGAAGAAATTTGTCAAATGTCTTTAGCTCATAAGCTAGCTGTTTGTTTACTTTTGAAAAAGCTGGGTCCTAGTATGGATTCTCGTCACTTTCACAAACACATGGCAAAGATATACACATTTTTTCCAGTAAAACAATGTGGAACACATAAAATACAAATGCAGTTTGCAGAAAAAGGGGAAAAAAAAGATAGGAAGGTTGTTGCGGAGTGTTTTATTTTTTCCCAAAACAGTAGGGCATTAGTTTGCGTAATCTCCTCTCCTCTCACCATTATTCTCAGGGTTTCCGTGGGGCATTAAATTAAGGCCTGAACTGTCATTAAAAACCAATTGGATTCACACTAGCATTAAATACATTTTTGGGGGGAAATACAGTAAACATTTTTACTGTATAAGTTCATCAAAAAGACCATCAACATATTCAGAGGCAGTTTTGGCTGAAATTTATCACATTTTTGGCTCAAAAGGTGCCCGTTTGGTCCAATTCTCTCTCCTCTGTTTGATAAAAATGTTTGCAAATCTTGAAGAAATGAAATAGTTCTGCGTTTCTGCGTTTGTGGCATTAAAATACAGTATTTGGCCATTTAAAATTGTAATAAACTCTGATTCATATAACTCATAATCTGGTTACACCCTCCATACGCCCATAGGATCCCATATGAATTCAATGCACATACCCAGCACTCGAGCAGGGGAACGCGTGCACGCGGCCTGGGCCAGGTGAGACACCCCAGGGCCTGAGTTCCCCTCCGCAGCGGTGCTCGTAATTGAATCAAACTCAGACTGAACGTTAGCCCTCTCCCCTTCACTCCGGCCCTGTGCCTCTTTCTGCACGGCTGATGGAAAGCAGATGTTTGACTACGGAGTTAAAGGTGCCCAGTCGGAGCCCCCCCAAGTCAACCCCAAGCCCAGGAATACATCTTCATTGTGGAGACTGGAGGTGTCCACTTACACATGCTACATCCCATCAAATCACAGTCACTAGGTTTACATAGTGAAAGGGCTACAGCTATGCTAGCTCAGCGAGAGAATATCTTTCCAAAAACAGGGTCAGAACACTTGTGAAAAAGGGGGCTCCACCATCCGAAACCAACATCACTTTGTCAATTGAAACACCTTCCATCATGTACATTTAGTGGTACGTGTACCACAGTTTGTGAACCACTGCTGAAGACCATTCCACCACAGACTTAGAATCTTTCATGCACAATTATAGCTTACAAACCTGGCTGGGCACTTCAGCATGTATAGTTTACATTTTATAACTTGAAATTATCTCTTTTGAAAGGATACTTTATCATCCAGGACTATGATGGTTTGTGTCACAAAGTTTGGTTAGAGCCCACTCCGCTGGCAACACATGTGGCAACACATTTGAACATGTTACTTAATGGGAGCCTGTACATGATTAATAAAGTTGGCCCAAGCACAGACCCTTGTGGCACGCCACAGCCCATATTTGAAACAACATGAAGACTGATTAAGAGACTGGTACCTATCAGATGAACAAGATTCAAACCAGTAGAGGTTTGTTCCTCTGATGGCACTTTTTTGCCTCTGCAGGAGAATGTTGTTGTAGAATTGCCCAATCCTCCAATTTGAAAAGTCATTCTAAAAATGGACAAAATTTCAATCTGACCATTTTCCCATGACTTTTATGTCCGAAAACCACCTTTGCTGCCCTTCACTCTGAGCAGTGTCACCATCCCCTGTCTATTTCGGTGCATTTTAGTACACATCCAGCGTGTAATTATGGTCTCCGCTCTATACATTGGGCCTATAAATGGGGTTCGTCTGGGACCTGACATGGCTGTAATTCGGCACAGCTGCTCCAGTAAACATGTAGAGATATGAGGGATGGCATTCACGCAAACAGGAGCTGGTTACGGGAGCTTTGGCATGGGAACTTCTGGACTTTCAGAAAAACTGTATGATAAATGTAATAGTTTTATTGATTGGAAAAGTCCAAAACCTCCAAACATAAAGACATTTGTTGTGATAGGGAAGGCTCATAGTATAGTAGTAGTACTACACTGCTTAACATTTTTTTTCTAATAATTTTAAGAAAATGTGCATTTCTTCGCCAAACCTCTGGTTTAAATATACCACGTCCTTTTCTAGAATGGTCTATTGCGATGACCAATTGTAAAAGAATATCAGACTAAAAATAAAAATATGGTATTGGTAATGAAAAACGGAGCTGCATGGCTACTATCTACATTGCTTAGAGATAGATGCTTTTTAATGGAGTTTTTGTGAGTTCTGAAATGAAAGCATGAAAAGTTAAAACTACTCAAATGATGAATGTTTGACCTTAATTACATTTGTTTGTACTCAAAGTAAGACGATACACATTTGATTTCAAATCAATTGAGATTTATTATATTATTTTGAGTAATGTGATATTTTTTCTCTATTTATGAGTGAAATATTAGACAAATTGGGGTCATAAATGACCCCAAGGGACCACAAGTGTAACTCTACAGAAGGGGGCACACAAGCTGTGTGACTTAAAAACAAATCAGAAGTAAATGACAATAATCATGGCAAAACGGAACTTTAAGACATTTTTAAGTTGATTTGTGTTTGTTTTTCGGCTGCATTTGCAAAACATTTGCACATCTATGACCTCAGTTCTTGCGATATGGATCTTGTATGAGCTAGTGTTGTGGTAATAATAATTTGACCACATAAAACATTAGAATCACGGTTAAATGCTCAACAAAAACACTGTCTGGTGGTCCATTCTTCATACTGTACGCTTTTCACACTCAATACAGTCCCCACATTTTGCCATTATCCCCTCCCTGAACATTCTGTAGCCCTCTGAGGACAGGGCTGTAGCCTGAAGACACAGAGCTGGGCTGCAGTCCTACTCAGTGCCTGTCAATCTCATCAGTGCGAGACAGTGGGAGCGGAAAGGAGATGTCTGGAGAGAAAAAAAAAGAGTTAGCGAAAGAGTGATCGTGTAAAGCCTTGGTTGGATTGCACAGGAATTCACGCCCCTGTAGTACAGAAGAGCTTTAAAATTGACTGCATATGTTTTTTGTCGAGCTGATACTGTGTGAATCCGATTTTAAGATACAAAATGTCTATTGAGAGGATTGGTGGCCCCATCGTATGGACCTTCTACAGACTGACCATCGAGAGCAGCTGGGACAAGTTTCAAGTTCCTTTGTAAAGCAGTGTGTACACAGAAATTAAATAAGTGTTTAACAGAACAAGTACGCATTAACAATGTGCAAAAGACCACTTCAAAGCAATTGAAATTTGATAAAACATCAATAATCCTTATAAAATTCAATGAAAAGCCAAGAGTGACGATATTTTCAGTTGTCATGCACAGCTAAATGGAAGTGTTTTGGAATGATTTTCAAAACATATTCAAGAGTTGAGGCTGCATAAAATCCAAACCTCATCTCAGCAGGAGACCACTCCCTGGCAAGATAAAGAGCAGAGCATGCAAGTACACGTGAGTTTCAGACAGTATCTGTCACACTGTACGGGACTGTACTGTGTCTTCGCGGTCAAGCCCTGATTGTAAACGTCAAACTACTTTCAAACATTTTCGTCCCTTAAGCGACTCGTCAATGAAGACTCACGTCTCGTCATATTTTAGTCACCAGAGAGCCATATTTAACTCGTCACCTTCACGTTATTGTCATGAAAAAAAGGGGCTGAGAAGATCGTCAATGCCCACAGTCTTTTCGGGGTGAAGAGACCTGGATCTGGCCTGGAAAGTGTGGAGTCTTCAGGTCAGGTCCAGTCGACTAAAAAGCCGCTTCCACGAGGCTGTCAGGAAGCCAAACTCTCTCACATCTCTGTCCTCTCTCCCTCTGCTGTCAACTCAACATAGAAATTGTTATTACATTGATCTATCTTATTGACAGTTAGTGCCAGTTGCCTCTGCTTCTACTGGTAACGTAGAATTGAGTGCTGGCTTAAGAAACAATGCAGAAAGAGTTGAAAGCAGAAAGTTCCTTGATGAACAGTTTTGATTGAAGACTCTTGAACGTGAAGGATGCCAGATGAAACTATCAGGAATCGGACAAAGACTAAGGACAAGCAGGTGAGGGCAAGAGGAGCTGTCCCCAGAGAGGGCAGGGTCTAGAGAGAGAGAGAGACAAAGAGTATCTCGATGACAGACAGGGCGAGACAGGACGAGTCGAGTGGGAAATCCCCTCCATGCACACTTCGAGTAAGTCCACCCAGCTGTAGCCAGGGATATGGAGAAGTGTGTCCAGATTATTCAGTAAGCACTTATCCTACGTCCTCCTGTCGAAATGATGTCATCCCAAAGCAGCAAACTCCCATAGACGTGCACACTTAGAGAGAGGAGAAGAGAAGAAAAGGCCTCCCACAATGATCACGTCCAAGGGCACTCCTAAGACTTTCAGGGTGATGTTACGTCACTTTGATGCCAATATTTCCTTTAGCTTTTTTTTTAACCCACAAACTCTTGCTCTGTACAGAAAAGCTCCTATATAGTAAAAAAATTATAAAACTGATTACAATGCCACGGTTTGAGAACAAGAGTCTGCTCAGTGCGGTGACGATTTTATTGCTAGTGAAAAGATAGGGGTCAAGCCTCCCTACAAAGATACAAATTCTCACTTTGTACAAATAGATTGGCATTATTTTGTAGTATTTTCAGACTGTTTTCTAAATCCCAGAAGACATGCTGTCACCCTAGTTGTACAGTCATCAACGAAGACCCAGTTTGTCCCAATGTTGTTGTCATTCTATTTTAGCTCTTGCTGTTTTGCAAATATATATTTTTTATTAATTTAGTCCTTTGAGCAGCATAGCGATGAACAGTTTACAGAAGGTGGGGCGACGGTGGCGAAGGTGGTAGAGCGGGTCGTCTCGTGATCGGAAGGTCATGGGTTCGAATCCCAGCTCCCGCAAATGCACACTGTCGTTGTGTCCTTGGGCAAGACACTTCACCCTACTTGCCTCCAGTGTCTGCGTACACTGGTGTATGAATGAGAGTGTGAATGGGTGAGTGGATCCTTACTGTAAAGCGCTTTGAGTGCCTAATGTAGGTGGAAAAGCGCTATATAAGTTGAGTCCATTTACCATTTACCAAGGTCTCTCAGCTTCAGTCTATAAATCAGGGATTTCCAACACTTTATTACCTAGCGAGCTACTTTTACGCAACAAGAACGTCAGAGAGCAACTTATGCTTCAAAGTCAGTTGTATAAAATTATGTATTTCAAAGGAAATTACTTGAATTTAGTCCTTATACTTTACCATATATGTGTATGTTGGGCCATAGGGATCCTGTACTACTTTTGTAATGCACATACATTCTCATACACATGAGAGGAAAAGGCCAACATTGTGATGTATCGCCGCGCATGACCGCATTGTTTACGTTTCACTCCACACACCCAGCGTAACTTCAGCTAACCATAAAACCGAAAATATGAAGCGGATCTCTCTCAAATAAGAAGTGGCTGAAAGCTAGGGATGCGCTGACTACATTTATGGAGTAGTTTAAGTTTGTAGAGATCTTGATTACGACCAAAAACAAAACGCAAACAAATCCAATCAACTGAACACACCACGTTAGCTTACAGCACAACAATGGCCTCATCAAAAAGCAAACGGACGCGATAGCACAGCCGCCACAAGAGACAAAAAAAAAAAACTTTCACTCACCCATCTGAAGTAACCATTGCGTGCCTTCTGCTCAGCAAACACCTGATCAAATCCATTTTCCTCGCTCAGTTTTCAATGTAGAGTTTGGCACATCCACACTACATCCTTCTGTCTTAAAACACGGGAAACGTAATGGTCAGCAGGGCGCTGTGCGTGCTTACAGCCAGGGCATCATCAGTGGCACTGGGAAAGTCAGCCTGGAAAAGTTCACTGGTTTCACGCAGATAGTATTCAGCGTTAGCAGCAACGCAGCAGCCAGAGTCATCAAGCCACGCACGCACAATGACACGCCCCTACGGCGTGCACTATTTCTCCGACAAAACAAGACTTTTTCAACCTGCAAAACTGATCGACAATAGGCATATGTATAAAACTGCCTTTTTTGCGTGTGTAAAAAGACAGTATGTAAATACACACAGTCACACCCCTACAGCACGCTCCGAAATTTGAACATAAAAGTTTACGCTTTTAAATATACCATAACTGCTAGCTTAAACATGTTCAATAGTTTATTGATTGTACAAAGTCTACAAAACTTTGGAAAGAAGTGTACATCCTCTTACATGTACGTAATGAAACTGAAAAAGTGAAGCGCCACGCACACACATACAATATGAAAATTAGAAAGGCACCTGTCTTTCTTTTCGTTTATGATCGCACAAAATGTGTCATATGAAGGGGGGGGGGGGAATCGGGCCCTGTTGTTGTGTTCCCAGCGTTCCTGCACAGGCCTAAATACGACACCTCCTCACCTTGACCCCTCCTACATGACAAGAGCGCGCCCGGGAGAGAGAGGAGCGGAGCGGGGCAGAATGCATGTCAGCGACCCGCCTCGACCCTGCCAGCTTCTCCTGACCTCCCCGAAGCCTCACGCCGCTTAATTCCGCCTAATTACATTCCTCAGTGACAGAAAGTTGGCGCGGACCACCCCATGAAGCGAGAGAGGTGGAGGGGAGGCCCGGGCAGGTATAGCAGGGGTGGGCACACGGGGAGGACGCTTTCACTGTCTCACGGTAAAGGCCAAAGCAGCGCTGAGAAATGTCTAGTACCAACAATGCACACAGCGTAGTTAGAGAAAGATTTGACTTTTTATTTTTCATTCTTTCATTCTTATGTCTTTATTTGGGTTCATTTCATGGACAATCGATGTGGCCAAAATCCCTCAAGTAGAAAACAACACAAGTCAATCTTCCAAAAAGAAGATTCCTTGACAGTCTTGTTTTTATTGCAGTATTAGCATTCAATACTGCAGTCCCACTGTACGGACACAAAATGTCATCGTCTTGAATTACTTTTTTTAATTTATTTTTTATCATACTTCGTACATTGCAGTCTCGTAGCCAGTCTGTAGCCCTCAGCTGAGGCGGGTATAGGGTTACAGCGCTCCGCCAGCATTTGTCTTTACAATGTAATTAAGGGATTTTTGGGACCTGCGGCTTCTAAATGACTAACTTCCCTTACACTCGGAGCTGGACGCTTGATAGGAAATCTATTAGCAACTCAATTCAGGGAAGCTAATATGTTTTTCTGCCATGCTACTGAGTGATAGCGCTGAAAGAGAAGAACGGGGGGGGGGGTCTGCTTAAGCAATCAGCGGAACTGACCAAAATAACCAACGCTTTCCCTCGATTTGTTGCGTCTTTTACAGTAAATACAGTAAAGTCGGTGCTTTCTGTCAAATTTGCTCTGTGATAAGCTAGATCAATATATATATTTGGCATTCATTCGAGCTTTTGTTTACCTTAAAATAGAATAGGAATGTCTTACTCGAGAGTTCCGCAGACAAAATAACCAAATTATCCCGAAGAAAACCGATGCAGACATGGGGAGATCATACCTCGACTCAAAAACGTTGAGTTGGGAACTGTTGAGCAATGATTATACGATTGTTCGCGATTATCAAAATTAAGGAAGAAAATAACAAAAAATGCTTTGGTTATATTAACATTTTTTTATTGAAAAATGTATTGAACATTGAGCCTACGTCATCTTTTACCTTTAAGCTTTTACACTTAAGTAAAAATAATAATTAGGCAATAGAGTATAATCATTTGCCATATCTGAAGGAACCAAATTGGTGCGAATGTTTTCAAAAGATGTTCTATAATAAGATATTCCCTCTGATCTGTTGCCTCATGAATTACAAAAAGACTGACCGAAACAAATGAACGAACCTTTAAACTGACTTCTATGCGCTCGCACCAATGGCCGCTGGCTGCTCTCCTTTGCGACGACGACACTGGAGGCCGCCATTGCTGTAGTACCGCCATATGCCCGCTAGTTCCCCATTGGAATGCATTGGACTTTAGACACGTTAAAAACAACTTTAGTGCCCGGTGCCTAATTGTTTGGAACTGTCTAGAGCTAGATATTCCTCCTGTGATTACGCTGGGTTAGACACAATCAGAGGCACCGGGCTGGTTATGGTAGGATACATTTTAGAAATCTCCTACTTAACGGGGGTCGGACTGTTAGCATTGGAGCTGCGCGAGCTACAGTACACGTCACGCAAGGGCCGAGTCTACAGTGAAGATCCCGCCCTTATGCCCTTATTAGGAACATGCTTCGTCAGAGCTGGGGAGGAGGAGTCTGTAAATCCGCCATGATTTCCCCCTTGAACGTGGTCATTGTGGTAAACGGGGAGGAGTGAGTATTGACGGTCTATTAATAATATGTCTATGGCTCGCACATGTCCACTTCCGTTTTTTGGCAACGTTATGCAATTATCATGCGAAAATGGATGCGATTTGCTGTCTGCACTTTAGAGTAGTCAACGTACCGCGGGCTTCATGCACTTTGGAGTGGATTTAACTTCTGTTAATCCGGTGGGACAAAATATCGTTTTAAGTGTGTTGTATCGGAAACTATGTATTGCAATACTTTTTATAGTCAACTCAATTATATAACCTATAACCTACCCTGAGCTTTTATAATTGTAAAACCGCTGCGGCATTAGCTTTACGACTGGCGCTAATAGTAATCCTTATGATAAACTGATTTATGGAAGAAAAATACTTTGCGGTGAATGCGTAGAATCTGGGACGGCCCATGCGCTTCTCCGTCTGTCAATCGGGGGCCCATCAGAAACTTCGTGTGGGGCTTCGTGAGACGCGACACCGGACTAACGTCTTTCGTATAGGAATCGAGTTGGTCCTGACTGATGCTTTTGAGGTGTAACATTAGCGAGCCCTGTGTGGCCTTTTCCCAAAATCCTTCCAAGGCTATCATCCCAAGTTCAAAAGTGGCGTCTCAAAGGGCGGATTGTGCGAGAAGAAGGAATCGCGCATCCCTCTTTCGCAATTACCAAGGCTTAGCGAGCACAACAGCGCGGCACGCATTTGATATTTTCCCCAAACATAATGGTTTCATATGACATTGATAAATATCGTAGATTTTGGCCCGCGGCGCAGAAGGAGGACTTTTTCTTCTTCTTTTTTATTTTTTATTTTTTATATCACATAGAATAATGCAGCTTTTGTGTTGGCACAGAATACAAGGGATCTTTCTCTCTCCGGGCCCCCTCTGCTATAAATCCTCGGGCTATCTTTCAAACAGTGATAGTTACGGAAATTAGCGGCGCAAAACTCCATAAGCGTCCGTCATCGCAGGGTTTATTAGTGTCTTTTGTGAGGTTACGAGGAGAGGACAGAAGGGGGCCGCGGCGGCGATCTTCCCTGCTCATATTGGACACACAAGGACACGGGAGGTATAGGGCATCCGAAGAATGGGTTAGCAAGAGAGAAAGAGGGAGACAGCAGTGAAGCGGTGAGTGTCGAGGTTTCAAACTTTGTGACAACCATGAGAGACTACATACAGACTGCATGTCTTAGCGCCCAGTTTGCATTAATGAGGGGAATTAGTTCAGTCAAAGTTCCAATATCTGGTACGCGAATTTGTCTCGATTGTGTTCATTTTGTCTTGAAGTTCAGGGGTGTCAAATGTATCCCTCGGACCAATTTGTGGTGAATCTTAGGCTTCTTCTTCTTCTTCTTCTTCTTGAATTGGCACACATCCTAAGGGACTTTTCACAAAAAGAAGAATAATTCTACACAATTAAGACCTAGGAAACGTACATTTTATCATGAGTAGTGATGGGATTTATGGCTCTTTACTGGGAGCCGAGTCTTTGAGATCCGTTCGTTTCAAAGAGCCGTTCAAAAGACTGGCTCTGAACATAAAATTTCAATGACGCCAGCCAGATAACTCACTGTTAGGGAAATACTGAAGGAGTCCGGGGAAATATGAATGGAGAGACGGGGCACAGTCTGGATGTCTTAAGTGGAAGAAGTTTAGTACCATAATACAGGCCTGGAGACATTTGAACAGTCAATACAGTATTCAGGGTATTGACCAGTCAGAGTCTGGCGATACTTCCACATGAGGAGAGTTAAAAAATCTCGGTTACACGTAGGAACTAACAGTCTTTGCACAGACAATGTGACACTTTGACTCGGCCACAAGTTACATGTATGTAGATGGTCGGCGCCCAAATGTTCCAATTTGACAGTACGATATGATGAAGGTCAGTAGATATTTATGAAGCATATGTGAATTAACTCTATAACTATAATTCTCCGTCACTCATATCTAAGACATGACTGATAAAAGGCACACTTTTTTTAAAATTACAATGGGACTGATGTTAGTGAACCAAATCTTGTGCCACAGCTAATCAAAAGAGGCTGCAAATGTCTGACAAACCATTTATAGTGCATGTAGCTTTGACTTTAGTGCAAAAAGCTTCCACTTGTGTCGCCTGCTCCATTGTTCGGCTGATTCTTGTGTTCGTTCAGGGGAGTTCTGGGCAAAATTGACTGAAAAATAGATCTGGTCGGTCAAGAATGTCACATCACTAATCATGAGACTGAATTGGCTTCAAGGTTCCAAGCCTAAATTAACTTGTTGGGAGCGCTTTTTAACCTCGAGTTGAATGTTTGACTACTTTGACCACCTATCTGTGGCCCTCCATGCCGAGTAAACTTCAAATATTTACCTCGACTTGTCATCTGATGTGTTTGTCAGAAGTGTCACATGATCGTATAGATGTGACGTTATCTGATTTGCTGTTGTTCCTAATCCTGGTCCGTCCGTGAGACATTCGATTTCAGCATTTATATCCGCTGCTGTCTTAGTTGATGCTGCGTCAATCGTCCCAGTCCTTTTAAGTGATATATTTTATGCGAACACTATCCGCAACCAATCACACTGATGCACAACATTTGTACGTAGAGAATGCGGGTTGCACGAGTCTGCCGATGTTTGCTGGCGGAAAAAAAGGTTCGAGACACCTGTGATGTCGCGCTGAATGACTTGCAATCGCTCGGATTCTGAAGCCCCACGTTTGGGAAGCGTGATCTATGGCTCCCACTGAGAGTATTTGCTTGAGTTTGTGGATAATAGAAAGCGAAGCTGCCAGTTCTAACACAGCAATGTTTCCCTTGGCTCAACAGAAGCTCATGTTGGGCTTTGGATGCTAGAATGGGGGCAGCGGTCGGAGCATCCCGCTGCACTGTCAGCGTCTGGTCCTGGCTTGGTGGATTCTTGTAAAACTTAACACTGTGCTTGACACTAAAGAGGCCAAATAAGTAAATGGATCAAAACAAGGCCCCAGTGGGAATTGTTCAAATCAAGTAATAATATTTTAAAACAACAACTCAAGGTCGGGAAACAACAATAATGCCGTCTTGTAAGCGTCAAACAACTGTTTACATTTTATCTTCTATGAACCAACATTTCACTGTCCATCAAGAGAGAATTGTCATAACATTTTTCGTGACAGTCGCGTTGCCGTATTGCCTGGCCGATGGAACTTGAGTCCTCCATGTCTGTTGAGGGCCAGGCGCACTGATCTCCAGTGGCGGCTGGTGATGTAAACTCGAGGTGTACCCACCGTGTTCGCGTTGGGTAAAAAAAGTAAAAAAAAAAAATCAGCTCCACTGCTGCTTGTGAAACTAAAAAGAAGCATGTAACCACATATCACCAAATACCAATGGAACTAGCATTACAGACAACTCTTATTCCCAGAATAACTCTATAAACGGCAAACAGCTACATAATGCATGATGATACAGTATGAGAGCATAAAGGAGTTGTTTATGTCCTGCTAAAGTTAACAGCAGCACTGAACCCGGACAGATGTGAACCGTGGTGTGAATAATAATCCACTGGTGTTTTCTAGAGACCCATAGTGTTTACAGAGACCGCGTGCAAGTGAAAGTGACCAATGAAGAGTCTTCAGCGTGGTGTGCGTACTCTGTGAAAGGCCAGGACTTCCAAAAAGCCAAGTGTGTGTGTGTGTGTGTGTGTGTATGTGCTGGAGGCAGGACCTGCAGCACTGCCATCTATCGATCACTGTCATATTCATGTGTGTTCTCGGGACTAATCAGAACTTTTGTTCTTGTGGTAAAAAAATCGTGATCAGATAAGTATAAAACTACAATGATTATACACAGTGATGGCATTAGGCAATTAGTTATGATATAAAATTGACTATCAAAATTAAAAATACGATTTCCTCTTTCTCTTGTCAAAAAAGGAGGGGCTTAGCCCACTTAGCCTATGTCCCTGCTGATCTCTCATATATGGCTTTCTTCGCCCCTCTCTCAATGGAGGTGGAGAGCGAAATGTTGCCGTGGCAAGATCGAATTAACCACCAGGGTGAATGAAAATTTACACCACTGCAATAAATCTGATCAAATTGACTTACAAATCAGCTGCTTTTTTCAGACACATTTCCTGGCAATATAACCAAATACGTATCCCTTATTTCATAATATTTACAAATGAAACCTTTTTTTCATTCAAAACTCAAGTAATTTCCCCTCAAATATGTTTGCATATAGTTCTGCAGCTCGTGTTGTAGGCCCGTCTCCAGCTATTACAACTTCTGCAGCTGTAAGATTACATTTTGGATTCTCTGGGCTCTTATCCAAACTATTACTTTCACACTATTGGCAGATCCTCACAGCCCTTGGTCTGCTGCTGCAGCGAAGCCCGGAATCAGTACTTCACGTCGGGGGAATGAGGAGGCGGAGAATGGGGGCTTCAGAGGTGGGGTAATAACAACAACAAAAGTGGTTACCAAGTCTCAGTTTTTAACTCGTTCTTAGCGGGGTGCAATTTGGGCAAAGGTGTCATGCGGGGAATCATGCTTACGCAGAAGTATAACAGCAGTACCTGTTGGAAGATACATTTTACTGTGAAAATAAAGGCTCGACCAATACTAAACTGAGATTATTTAGAGGTCAGTACTTTAAGTTTTATACCATTTTAAAGCCTTTTAAACCAGGCCAGTAGGTGGCACTGTGCAGATGTACTGCCCACCTACAGACAAGGGGAGTGCAAAAAGTAATCTTGAAATAAGGAAAGTTTTCTTAGTAAATTTACTATATTTCAATTTGTTCTTGATATGAGAGTCTAATTTCAAGAATTCTGACCATGGGGCAAGATATTTACACTTAAATTAAGATAAAACGACTACAACAGATTTATTTCAAGTAAATAAAGTAGCCCCTATAGAAGACACATTTTGGCGGCATGGTAGCGCAGCGGTTAGCGCTCGTGCTTCACAGCTAGAAGGTCCCGGGTTCGATCCCATCTGGACGGGGCCTTTCTGTGGAGTTTGTGTCTGCATAGGTTTCCTCTGGGTACTCCATAACTAAAACATGTGCAATAGGTGAGTCCTCCAGCCAGGTGATTCTGACCATCAGCCTGGCTCCACATTTGGAGGTGGGTCCTCAGGTGTGGAACTGCCGTAGGCCACTGCTCCCTATGGGTCATCCCAGCGGCAGAGGACACATTTCGTTGTACAGTATGGTATAATGACAAGATAAAGCACATTATCCTTATTTTCCAGTCTTGTACTTAACAAGATTTCGAAAAAGGCCTGTTCAATGGTAAGTGCGACACAGATGATGTGATTTATTGATAGATTCGAGTTGGTTTGTCTTATAAATATGAACACTAACCTTAACCCTGTTTCTAACCCTAATCTGTGTGATTATATCTCAAATTTGAAGAGTAGACCGTCCCTTCTGAGCTCTAGCATTAGCCGTTTTTAATGTTTACTTTCTAGACCAATTTATAAAGCTCTGACCCACCAAAGACAAGGCGAGGTTGAACTCTTATTCAATTATTGAGGCGGCACGGTAGCGCAGCGGTTAGTGCTCGTGCTTCATAGCTAGAAGGTCCAGGGTTTGATTCCCACCTGGACGGGGCCTTTCTGTGTGGAGTTTGCATGTTCTCCCCGTGTTTCCTCCGGGTATATAGACTTTGTCACTGAAAATATTGGTCAATTTGGTCATTCTATGTATAAAAGGCTATATTTTTATATGACAACCTTAAAGTGATAGTCTGTAAGTTTAAATGTTTTTACAAGTTCAATAGATTGCGTGAATTTGACCATCTAAGAGTCAAAATTTGATGTAACCTAAGCAATATTAAATCATAATATATTAATATTATGATGTATAATGTACTGTAATCACAATCCCCAGTGCCATCCCTTTGACCAATGAGACGAGCTCTTCTGTCCAGTCCAATCAGGAGCGGAGTGGGAGGGAGCTTTATCAATTACTTTTGAAAGTTTATGTTAATCCCTTTAAATAACAGGGGGAAAAGCTATACTTTTTTCATTTATGTCAGTGTTCTACAGCAAAGGTTTCAAATTTATGTCTGTTCATTTAACTTTCCTTGTCATATCAGTGTAGTTGTTACAGTGATATTCCTTTTGATTAGGGAGAGTTATAGCCTAAGTGGTCTCAAGTTAGTCTAAGTAACTGAATTCTTGAGGTTCTAAGCTTTCAAATGAGGGACCCAGATTGATTTATTGTACTGATTTTAAACCTGTATGGATGCGACATACACTTTGATGAAATATTTGTGTTCAGTCTCGTTTAAAATGTTCAAATTTTCATCAAGACGCAGTTAAGTAATTCACTTTATTTTTAGTCATGCACCAAGGTCGAGGCGTTTTTATGGACGTAGGGTTCACACAGTATGGACTGCTTGCGGAAATGGAAAGGGTGGGAAAATTACACCTCACACCGCCACAGCACAGCACCCACAAAACTACGCCAATACCTGCTTCCCAGCGCAAGAAACTCGACCCGAGCTAAAATAAACCTTTTCAACTCCGACCACTGGGCAAAAAAAAGGCTCTAAATGGGCTTTTTTTCCCCATAACGGTATACGGGCTAAAAATACGCGGCATGCGGCGGAGCTGGAAGGTTCGCCAGCTGGGACTAGAAGTGCGGCGGAGGAAGAGGCTGGCATTACTGTGGTGAACCCGAGGGGACACGAGCCAGAGGGGTGTGTGGTGGGAATGCCCATCCCCCCCCAAAAAAAACCCACCAGGCCTCCTCCCCTGGGCATTACACCGCAGCACGGGGGGCACCTGCGGAGGAAGGAAAGACCTCTCTGTAGCGCAGTTTATTAATAGAAGCCCGACTGGAAATAGACTATGATGACTATGGTTTGGATTGAAAAGGGAAGTTGAGTTCCTATTTTTGAAAGCTTCCTTCGATTTTTGGTTGTGGCGATATTCCAAAAAATAACTCATTTTTAGACGAAGGTCAGCAATCTGGTTGGTACGGCCTATGCAGAAAAACACCAGCCAAACAGGAAGTCTGGTCTCATTAGGAAAGAAGATCCGGTGTATTTCAAAATAAAATGCACAACTTATCTGGTCTCTTTTATCACATGAACACGAGCATAACGTCGGAAATGTGAACATTTCTCCATTACCGGTGACACAGGGTCAAAAGTGTGTTGCAAAGCGTCTGGGGAGAGTCATTGCACCGGCAAATACAGCTTTTGTTTACAAAAACTTCCAATGTACGGGGGTACTTATCACATGTGCTTGCACCAAGAGGGTGAGCCCACATGAGCCCACACTGTTCTCGCAAGTGCCGTTTCAGGGTCTGGCGCCGGCGGAGCTGGCCACAGTGTCAACCGGACTCACTGTGAGTGGCACTTTGGGGAAAACCCGGACTGGATCAGAACTGAACCTGGACCATAGTAAATGTGAGCCAGGGGTTACACTGACCAGGCTCTACAGTTGAGAAGCTTTTTAGATGTGGGTAAAGCCGAACAAGAGAAAATGCACTCGGTTAAAAGGAACAGGCCACCGTTTTTCCATACTGAGATACCTGAGCTTAGACGAGTTGATATGTACCTGTCTGGTCTTTGTGCGTGCCCTCAGTCACGCAAAAAGACCAACGATGTTGTTAGCATTTGGCCTCTCCCAGCATATTCCTATAGCTCCAAACGGGCTTGAAGTTGGAAGCGACCACGCTCTTCCACAGGCACAAAGACCAGACAGGTACGGATCAACTCATCTAAGCTCAGGTAACATATCTCAGTATGGAAAAACGGTGGCCTGTTTCTTTGAAGTGGGGGTTGAATCCACTAATATTGTGTCAATCTGCTGTCGGTTCTTTGGGCAAGACACTTCATCCATTATATGCATATAGCATCTACTACATTAAGAATCCGTTTATCCAGCCATTTTGGCATATGCTTTGGGAGACTTTTTTTTTTTTAACATCGGATGGTGTTGCGGGTCGCAAACAGCAAGATGACTAGAGGTTAGGCCAATGGCCGCTGGCTGCTCTGCTTTGTGACCGCATACACTGGAGGCCGCCATTGCTCCTCCATTGCTGTAGTACCTCCATTTGGCCGCTAGGCCCCCATTGAAAAGCATTGGACTTTAGACACGTTAAAAACAACTTTAATGCCTGGTTTCAATTTTTTCAACACTTAATATGGCTACATATTCCTCCTGAGATAACGCTGGGTTAGTCAAAAAAATAGAAACCAGGCTGGTTTTCGAAATACATTTTTTTTTAATCTCCTACTTAACGGAGGTCGGACTGTTGGCATTGGAGCTGCGCGAGCTACACGTCACACAAGGGCGGAGTCTACAGTGAAGATCCCGCCCTTATGCCCTTATTAGGAACATGCTTCATCAGAGCTGGGGAGGAGGAGTCTGTAAATCCGCCATGATTTCCCCCTCGAACGTGGTCATTATGGTAAACGGGGAGGAGTGAGGAGGAGCTGTCTATTCTTTTTAACAGTCTATGGGTTAGGCCCAAGAACAAAGCAACAGTACAGGTGCTCATCATATAATTTGAATCATGAAAAAGTGCATTCACTTCTGTTATTCAACTTAAACTGTGAAACTAATATGATAGACTCATTACATGCAAAGTGAGATATATATGTATAGCCTTTATTTGTAATAATTTTGATTATTATGGCTCAGCTTGTAAAAACCCTAAATTAAAAATTTCGTAAAATTTGAATATTTTGAAAATGGACTTTAAGCCATAATCATCAAAATTATAACAAAGACTTGACATATGTCACTTTGCATGTAATGAGTCTATATCATATATTAGTTTCACATTTTAAGTTGAATTACAGAAATAAATGAACTTTTTCATGATATTCTAATTATATGACAATATGTGCTTGGGCAGGGAATGAACCAGCTAACCCCTGTTTACTAGTCACGTGCTAAACACAGCACTGCCACGTTCGTAGAAGGCCCTCTTGTCATACACCTTATCAAACTGAATGCCGCGAGAGGAGGAATCCCATTAGTTACCTTTCGATTCATCTCGAGGCAAGACGTCGCTCTCCGAGATTCACCAACGCCAGCAAAAATTTCCCGCTCTTTCCAATATACTCGTTTGTCGAGCCCGGTATTCTGTATCGAAAAGTAGCAGAGGGGAAGGGGGGTGAAATGTAGCAGTGGGATGGGGGTGGCAGCGTGTATAGGGTAATAATAAATGGCAACAGACACGGACATCGATTTCGGTAATAACAGGCAGAGGGGCCCGAGCCGAGCCGGTGGCAGAGTCGTCGGCCGTGGGTCCATCCATCTATGAAAAAGGGACATGCCGGTAATAGGAAAACACCACACACACACACACACACACACACACACACACACACACACACACACACACACACACACACACACACACACACACACACACACACACACACACACACACAATGAACGCCATGTCCCCAGGCTAAAGGCGCGCACCGGCAACTTATCACCGCGCTGAACTTTGATGCTTCGCCGCGCGCTGGCCGGCGGGAGAAAATATATATAATTCCATTATTTCTTCACAGATGATGAGACAGTGCGGTTGTGTCGGGTGGGGGGTTGGGGGGGGGTGGCGGAGAAGGGAGGGGTGGAGCGTGAAAGGGTGAGGGTGGAGGGAAAAGACACAAATTGAGTCTTTGGTTCTTGCTGACTGGCGGAGTACAGTTGTTTATTTATTGAATTATTGTAATTTTTCGCCCCAAAGGAAGGGAAGGGGGTGCGCTGGGGATGGTGGTGCAGTAAGGCCGTATAAATTTCGTAATAGGGCTGTATTGTCTGGGAAGCAGGATGGAAAAAAGCAAAATAAATAAAATATTGACTTTTTTAACCTCTTATCCCCGTCGCCTTAACCAAGTAAATAAGTGATATTTAGTCTGGGGACCGCCAATTCATTTTCTCGTAGGAGAGGTGTGGTTTCCGATTGTTCTTAGCCGTTTATTGGGCGCTACGAATGACGGATGTCTATCACATGCTTCATAGCCAATCGTATCAGATGATATATGACGTACCCGCTGTAAACTTTTGAGCTAAACTATTTAGAACACGGTCTTGATCGAAAGATGGCGTCACATCTGCTGCAGTCATGTTCCGAAATACACTTTTTATCTTTTTGATATCCCTAAACAAACTACATGCTTCCATATGTCGAATTGTGCGTCATCGTCTGGCCCTCTCTCCTCATGGGTGCGTACCTATGTTCCCCGGGTCCTATGCTCCCCGAGTCCTATGTTCCCCGGGTCCTATGTTCCCCGGGTCCTATGTTCCCCGGGTGCCCTAGCCACCTGCCCTAGCCACTAACCTTAAGGATAGTGGGCTGGTACCTAATCTTAATCAATAGAAGTGGGGGAACATAGGTACCGGGGAACATAGGGCTGACCCCCTCCTCATTCTGTGATTGGTCCCCAAACCCATGCAAAGGTTTCCTCCATGGTCCCCAGGCTGCTGTGCAGTTCGAAATGATTCGAGCGCACACAGCAGCATGTGTATTCCCAGGCTATTAACCAAGCACAGTTTCTCAAGTTCAGCTTTATCCACATCTAAAAGCTTCTCAACTGAGGCTTACAGACTATAGGCCAGTGTCACGCCTCATTTAAAGCTAAGACCCACAAAACTGCTTGTGGCCTTTTTGTTGGGTTGTCGCTGCGCTTTTGTCACATTTGTCACACTTTTTTGTTGTGTTTTCGTATTTATTTTGTCACCTTTTTATTTTTTTTGCTTTTTCATCGCTTTTTTCGTTGGTCATGTTTACATCAAGTTTTTGTCACTTTAGTTGTGTTTTTCTTGATTCTTAGTGTGTTGTTGTTGCTTTTCTGGCACTCTCTTTTGTGGCTTTTTTTTGTTATATTGTCTTCCTCGTTTTCAAGAAGCTTTTGGGTCATGCCAAACTGTAGAAAATGTGGAAGTGCAATAAGATTTTTTTTCCCCCTTCATTTATGTGGAAAAAAAAATAGAACTGGCAGATTATTTTTATTTTATCTACCAACTAAAACCAGGGTAAATACAGTTTTTTATTAAAAACTTTAGATTTTTTTGCAGTGAACCCTACACTGCAGAAACGTAAGCTTGAAATAAGGGATATTTTCTTGTTGATTTGAGGGTCTGATTTCAAGACATCTCTCCATGGGGCAAGATATTTACACTTAAATTAAGATTGAAGAAATCACCACACTCAAAATTAGATAAAACATCTTACACGCCTGTAGCCACCACCTTTGGAGAAAAATATGTTTGACTTTGAAGTTTGCACAAATCGGGCATGTTCTCTGTTGCCAGGCCAAGTTACTGTGCAGAAAACTGGTGGAAAAGTGCAAAAACCTTTTGTCGATATTTCTCTTTCCCTCTCCTTTGCATGGCTGGTAGTTCCAAACAAAGCAAGTGTATTATTTGCCGTGTGTCCCAAATTCGATCCCTGACTACGGCGTTTTGATTGAAAGTCCCCGTCTTTCACACAGACCGCGCTCCTTGTAAGTTCGGTGTCTGTTTCTCATAGCCTCATGTGCTTTGGCCTCTGCAGACGTACACTGCACAGGATGCCTCCCGCTCTGCTCTCCGCGGGCCTGCTTTCTGTCAACGTAATTCTCCCAAATGAGGAGGTTGAATGACTCTCCCAACTTTACTGCTGCCATTTAAAAAAAGAGGGGAAAAAAAGTCCCCCGTATCACCGCGCACCCCCACAAGCACTTCAGTTTTATATATACAAAGCCAGCCCGGGACCAGCTGCACACACGCCTGGGCCCGATGGTGTGCAAGCGGCTCCTCCTTGCGCTCCCGTTGTAAATGTTTATTGAATTAGGCTGTGTTTTGCCTGGCGCGAGGAGGAGCGAGGCTTAACAAGACAATAGAGTTCTCACAAAGTACCACTGACGGGGGTTTTTTACCCACAGAAAAACACTATGGGCCCAAGGAATGAGATCAGCTGAACTACCTGAACATCCCGAATGATCAGGTTATTCCATCAATAAGGTTTCTTCCTTCCTCGGTTGCACGGACATGTTCGAGCTCAGGCCTGTTCTTTACATGTTGTCGATGATTGGTATCTGTTTGTTGTGGTCATTGTTGTCTCGGTGTATTCTTTACTCATTGCAAATGAATTTCCCCACAATACATGTTCTACTGCTGTTCTGAGAGGACGATGCCAGGATTCATTGGGCTCATATTGTTATACCATATTCACAAATGGATTGACCACACCAAAGTCAGCTGGTGTGGTGAACATTTTTTATTTGGGGAGGGGGCAGACATTGTACTACACTATAGGAGTTGGACACTGGTTACATTTTATATTGATCAAATGTCAAACAAAAGTGCATTTGTTTTTCCCTTTTACTCTCTGTTGTCAAAAAGTCCCCCCCAAAAAATTGTAAAACTGAATTGTTAATGGGAAAAACAAAGTGTTTCACATGTACACGACATTCCATAGAAAGAAATCCATCCATCCATCCACCATCCATCCATCAATAAAACATGAATAGAATCATGAATTAATTAGCAATAAAAGCAAAGAGTGTAGACTTTATTTTGTCATAGCAGAACTGATTGAAAGATGAGCCAAATACAAAATCAAATTGTGCATTTATGCTTTTTGCGTGTTTTGTTTTGATTCTTTTTATGAAGTCTGGCCGCACCAGGTTAGGAACAAAGTGTAACGATAGTCTCTGGCATTCTTTCCCCAAATTCCAGCACTCATCGTGCCACAATAATCTCCTCAAACAGGCCGCTGTATATTATCGCACTTGTCCTGTCGGGCTGCTCCTCTCCTCTTCTCCTCGGCCTCTGAGCCGATGATTATTTGCTCAGAACCTCCCCAGACACCGTGTTCGTCCTTTGGTGAGTCGTGTATGTTTATCCGGCTCCGCACTGTTCAATAAACTGGCCCTGTGTACCGGGCGCGCAGACACAAAGGGTCAGTAATGGAGATAGAGCAAACAGGGCAGGCCCGAGTGAATGGGCGAGGAGACAGGCCGACTTCCATGATGGGGACCAGGACCATACTCGAGACTTTTGGCTAGTTTTCTTTCTTAATTTTATGTCTGTGTAAAAACTTGACCAAATTCACCCTTTACTACTGTATGTTTTGTTTAATAACGTTTTGTGGACTTTGATTTTGACAACATTGCCACGTTCTGCTGTGTTTCCCGCACGCAATCATTCACAAATACTGACATGTTTGCAATCCGTGAGATGCCCAGAATCCCCCGACAAGACTTTGTAATCCAAATATGGGTATTTCCTTTGTGGAAAATACCAACTACAATAGTCCGTGGACATATACACGTACATGTGCATACGTTCATCCAAAACACCTTCTGAACAAATATTTTCCACCAATATGTCAGCAAGATAAATCCATACATTTAAGCACTGAAAATATTCTGTCCATGTGTACGCAAATTATGCCTTTTCAAGTTTCAAATTGATATATCTATTCGCCTTCATAATACGAAGCACTAATTACTTGAGTAGAACTTTAAGTACTCGGTGAGTGGTTGGATGAGGACATGTGAGAAAACAGTAGCAGCAGTGTGTATTGTGCAGACAGGCTGAGTGCTAAATGATAGCGCGGGCACGGATCCGGTTACTGCACACGTCTACTCACCGCCAGATCCGCAAACCAGGAAGCCCGGGGGTCAAAGGGCGTCCATTCACATCACACCGGGATGCACATGGGGGGGAATTCGTCCGCTGAAGCGTGCGTTGTGTCGATTTTGATAACTAGCAAGGGCGAGAAAGTGCGGGAGACAACTTTTTGTATAGGTTTTTGAATTACAGTTCATACTCTCAAAACAGATAAGTGGAGAATTCCTCGCCTTCCAGCGCTGGGGGAGTCAGGTGGAGGTGGAAGTTTGGGGGGAGAGGGTTACAGACAGGCGGACGGACAGGGGGGAGAGGAGGGGAAAGCTGAGCTCTGGACCACACAGATAACACAGGGGCTGTTCTTTCTCCACCGCGAACCTGCTCATGCAACTGGAGTGTCTGCAGAGGACTGTCAGGGCTTCTACAAAACTGTCTCCCCTAATGTGTCTGAGATATCCCCCCCTGCAAGCCGTCCAGGCGTGCTCCGTAGTAGCAGGTTTTTGAAATGTCATCATCTGGACAAGTTTATGACTTTTTTAGCCACATAAAACTTCTTTGAGGTTAGCGAGGTCCACATTTTCCCCAAGGAGAAAGGATTGAAAGCCCTTCTCTGAACTACAAAGAAATCCCTGAGAGTGTGATCGGTCAGTACCAGTCTAATGAACCCTTGGTGACAGTATTGAGACTTACGCACATGACTATTGAATTGACCATTACATTAACTGATAGTCCATCCTCTGACAGTATTGCACCCTGAAAGTTGGGAAATGTGATCCACTCATCCCCGTGGAGAACTGGGATGTTTGATGGAACACTTTGGAATGTCTTTGGACCATCTATCCATCTTCTTCCTCTTTGTCCGGCTGCAGTCTCAGCAGAGATGGCCCAACCCTCCCTATTCAAGTGCACCTCCACAAGCTCTTCTGGGGTGATCTTGAATAATGATAATGAATAATGCATCGGTTTTATATAGCGCTTTTTTGGACACTCAAAGACGCTTTACACTGCAGTATTCATTCACTCCATACTTGGTGGTGGTAAGCTACTATTGTAGCCACAGCTGCCCTGGAGTAGACTGACGAAAGCGAGGCAACCAGTCTGCGCCATCGGGCCCTCCGACCACCACCAACCACTCACTCACTCTCTACATTCGCTAGGCTTCCTGGTGTTACCAAACGGTCTCCCATCCAAGTACCGACCAGGCCCTTCCTGCTTAGCTTCCAAGGTCTGACGGGATTGGGCCTGGCAAAGGCGGTATGACCACTATGAAGGGGTTGCATGGCCAGCTCATAGGCATAGTCTCTCCAGTGTGTCTGAAACAGATTCCAAGGCCACTTACTTGTTCACTGTTTGTAGAAAGAAGGAAATTACAACAATAGGTGTACAGGTCTCAAGTTGGCTTTAGTAGCCAAAGCGCTAGATATGTCTAACTCTTCACCCCTTGAAGACCCCTCTTCATCCCATCATCTTAAACAATTCGATAGGCAGCCAAGTATTTATTATAATTGTTGTAAATACAGTGATTTGATTTGATTTATTTTAGCTATTATTTACGGTGCATTATTGTTTACAATATTTACATCATTTCATTTACATTATCACAAAAAAATAAAATAAATAACTGAAAAGGAGTAGGCAGAAGCAAGAAAGCTTATAAGTGCCTACCCCAATTTCAAAATACAATACAATACAATACAAATATAAAAGGTTGTGATTTCTGAGTGTAATTACTTAGTTTTATAATTTTCTCTTATTTTTTAATCATTGCTTATATTACCATTGTGGTCACCATTCTATTGATTTACGTATTACTTATTAAATAGTCATAGTGTTTTAGATATACATATATATACATACACATACATTACTAGCGCACATATTTATTATACATACATTATCATCACCATAATAACAATGACAATAATAGCATTCTCAAAAGTATCATTCTCAAAAATATCATCTTCAAATTTATCATGTTTCTCATTTCTATCAGACCTGCTTCAACTGTAATAATGTTGGTTAAGATTGTTCTGTCAGTGGTTTTTGATTGTTTTCCCTATTTATGAGGTGCGTTAAAAGCCAGGGTATTATGTGGCAAGCTGGTAGAGGGCGGTATAGTATAGATCCAGACTTTGGAATAGCCTATTTATGGTCATGTTCAAAGCAGCCAGTGGCAGAAAATAAAGGGGGAAAAATTTTACTTTCTCCATTTCTCCATTACTTTAACAAATGCTAAATTGTGAACATTGTTCTACTAAATAAAGATTCAAAGACATGGAGAGAGCAATGTGGTTTAACAGCCCATAAGTACTTATACTAATGATGATTCTAACATTAGCGTCATGGTACATATGCTAATGCTAGCTACGACTGCTGTTTTTCACTTCTACTGGACAATCTGCTGTGAAAAAGATTTTGGCTCGACTGTATTGGCGTGTGATAAACATGTTTATAGCCCACCGGACAACGGCTGAAAAGAGTGAAAAAGTATAATTTCCATATGAGATTACTCTCTGCTTGGCCACGTCGCTTTGTATGGCGCTTTGCCGTCTGTATATTCCGTGGTGGTAACTTTGGTAACAGTCGAAACAGATTTGTTTCCCACGTTGTCATTAACATCTGTCATTACTGGGTTCAGCGTCTTGTCTATTTCTCATTATGTTGTCCAAAAGTGATGACAATAGTCAAAGACATGGTTGTGATTTTAGTCTTTGAGCCAAAAGATGAATTTGGCCACTTTGGAAACTTTATCCCCCGACAAATATTTGTCAATTTCTCTTTGGATATTTCGTCAAAAACTGCCTCTGTTAGTGTTTTACTGACTCCTGCCATCATCACATTCTGGAACGTTGACGCAACCCATTGACTCTGCCAGGCTGCTCCATTGGAGTTGAAGAAAGAGGACACATTCCTTAGACAATAAGGTACACAGCATAAACAGAGCGAAATCATTAAGCTTCAGCTTCTTTTAAACATAACTAGACAGCGATCTATACTTTCAAGGCCTGCCTCTTTCATAGATAACCCCTCGGCATTGCTTTGGCTCATTTGGCGCGGTGGAATTATCAAATTTGCTGCGCGTTGCTCCCAAATCAGCCCGACTAACCACAAGAAAGCCTGTGTAGGAAGAGAGGCTTACCCCCTGTCTCCAGCACAGGGCGAGGCAGCGTGCAGTCTTCCTAATTGCTGCTGCAAGCGTGGGTTGATTGTCGAAAATTATACCCTTTGCATCTCTGGATCTCTCCCCCCCTTTACCTCCATGCTGTTCCCTTTTTGGAGGGTTGGAGGGGCTGTGTACTGCTGGTGTGTTGTCGCAGTTTTTGTAATGCTCCAGAGCTTGTCAAGTACTTCCAAATATGTGATAAAGAAGTCAAAGTATATGTGCTGGCTACTTTGATGATACAGTGAGTCAGTCAGAATTATTCATTGATTCATCTGGCCCGGTGTTCGAGCAAGAGTCCTTCTTGCTGCGAGGACATTACTAAGCACATGTACAATACCGTCCCCTCTGAGGCCAGGAAGAATGAGAGTGTGTTTGAGCCACACAACAAAGTAACTCGCTCTAATATTTGGTTGTAGCTCCTTCACCATTATGTCAATACACTTCTGGAATGTCAAAAGATCCGGCTTTGCATACATTTTTTCACCAAGATCTCGCATTGATGCTAGAGTGTGTCCACTTTCCAGCCTTTCTCCTGCACATCCTCAACGGGGTTAAGATCTGGACTCTGTGGTGGCCAATCCATTTCATGATCCCTGAACTACTCTTTCAAAATTTGAGCCCCATGAATCGTGTTATTGTCATCTTTCCATCCATTGATGGAATTGTAGGAGCAGTAGTGGTAGTCGTAGTCCACTGCCGGACAGATTGAAAGAAGTAAGCAATATCAGCGAGAGGCCAGAAAGGCAACATATTTCCTGAGTAATGTGGTCTGCTCTGAAATTATGAGTGTGTTGGAGAATTCAAATTGGGACTGGCCATAAACGATGATGCAGATCATCAAAGAAAGATCATTCAGGAAATGGCCATCTCTAGCAGACGAGCAGCTGAACTTTTGTGAAATGGAGAAACATGGACCATCAAGAAAGATAAGCTCGGAGTATTCCCAAACCTGCTTAAAGGGATAACCGATGTCCTAGTAAATGTCCACGTGACATCTGAAGAACTAAGGCAGAAATCCAAGTGTCTCAAAACCCTGAGTGTCGAAAAAAAGACGTTGGAGTGTTGGAGAAAGATCAGTCAAATAGACAATTCAAGGATTAAGGGAGACACCAGCGACACCTGGGCGACAGCACAGATAGTTGAGTGGGTCGTCTCATGATCGGAAGGTTGGGGGTTTGAATCCCGCCTCCTGAAGGTACACACTGTTGTTGTGTCCTTGGGCAAGACACTTCACCCACCTTGCTTCCAGTATCTGCGTACATTGGTGTATGAATGAGAGGGTGAATGGGTGAGTGGATCTTTGCTGTAAAGCGCTTTGAGTGCCTAATGTAGGTGGAAAAGCGCTATATAAGACCTTTTACCATTTACCATAACTCATCTTGCGACTTATCTCAAAGGAAGACTGGATAACGTTTCTCGGAATAGTGGTTGTTGGCGCTGGTGGTAAAGTTATAGCTGTGGTGGTAGAAAAAGAACTTGGAAACATATTTTACCAATGCCGTCCAAAATCAGCCCATGCATTTACGAGCGTTAAAATGGCAAACGTCTAAAGCGTCATATACAGTGCCTCTCGAAAGTACTAATACACCTTGAACTTTTGCAAATTTTGTCATGTTTACAACCATAAACATAAAGATTTTATTTTGAAGGCAATTTAATGCACTCAGAAAATGCTGTATGTATACTTGTGCACTTCCCACTTTTCTATTTTTGAAAAATAACAGTCATTTTGCTTTCACTTCACAGTTGTCTGTTACTTGTGTGTGAACTTTCAATTAAAAAAAATCAAAATAAAATCTTTATATTTATGGTTGTAAACATGACAAAATGTGCAAAAGTTCAAGGTGTATTGGTACTTTCGAGAGGCACTGTATTAGTAAGGGAATACATTAGCTGACACATGCTAACCCCGGTCTGCAGCATGGGGCCGCGAGCTTGTCTAACAAGGCCCTCCTTACACTCTGAGCCCTGCCTGTCTGCTGCGTTTAAGGGGCCCGGGAAATCTGTCAATTCACCCTCACGGACACGCGGTCGGGGAGCTACAGCTGGAAGGAATTAGACTGTCTCTCTCTTTACATTTTTCCCCCCTCTCTCTCTACTGTTAGCTGGAAATGATTGGAGAACAATTTATTTCAGCCATTAGCGAGCTATCTTTTGACCTCGGGTGCTAATAGTTGGGAAGGCAGAAGGGATTTGGTGTCAGCGTAGACTTTGTAGTCCGTGGAATGTTTCCCTTTCTTAATGAAAAATACAAGATGACTAAAGCTATAGGCTAGGCAAATAAATGGATCTTGAAATGATCAACCAGAGCCAATAAAAGATGAGATCTTATAAATTGGGAATATTTAGCTCGAGGATTAGCCTAATCTACATGCTGTGACCTTATTGCAAGGACCACCTTTTGTTCATGCAGCACAATACATGTACATGAGCTGTCATCTATGTGCCTGAATTAGCCACTGCTTGTCCAAAACTAGTTTCATCTTCGCGCAAAAACACACATCTTACTTAGAACTATCGTCTCTTTCTCTGCTGCCCTGTTACCTTTGTCCTGCCTCAATCCCCCCCTCGCCCCTTTCTTCAAATCTAAACTTGCGGCTTTCACAATTATGATGTCATTGGCGTGCGTGTGCGCTGTGGCCTACGGGTGCCCCTCTGCAAACATGTCAGGCTAATGCGCCCTGGCGTCTTACGGTTCCACATCTCGGTCCCCCGACACACTGTCCGCTCACATCAGGGCCGTGTTCAGACATAGTCAAAAAAAAAAAAAATAGGCCTTGTGTGGCTTGAGTTGGAATAAAATCATATTTGCTTTGTCACTTAAACTTTGCCACCGTGGCACGATGGCAAAGTTTAAGCGCCTGTTGGGAAGGAAGATAAAGATGGACATTAATTCCAATGTGAACTTTCTGTGTGGAGTTTGCTTTTCATGCGATCATGCTGGATTGTCACGAGATTTCAGAGACTTCACAAACTAGAGACCTTGAGTACAAGCGCAAGTCCCTGTAGGTGTTTTCACGAAATGTGCATGATCGAATTAAGGACCAAAACTCAAAGGTTTCGAGATAATCCCTTGACTTCGGACTCTAAATCTTCTCACACAGTTGACCAGTTGTACAGAGAAAGACGGGATGCCAAAGAAAAAAGAATGCTACATGAAAAAACTCAAAAACTAACAAATAAACTAATAAATAATACCTTAGGAGCACTTCGACTTTACTGCGCGGACGTTCAAGTGCTCCTAAGGTATTATTACGCCATACAATATAGTACCCCTTTTCCAATTAGATGTTTAATGTTTAATTTTGTGTGACTATACTTGGATCGTGTAAACGCTCACTTAACTGTATTTAAATAGGGAAACTGTGGAAGAGTGTGACTGAGCACACACGTAAAGACCAGACAGGTACGCATCAACTCGTCTAAGCTCAGGTAAGAATATCTCAGTATGCAAAAACAGTGGCTGGTTCCTTTAATTTTACATTTCGCGTTTTTGTCCCATTTTTGTACCATTAATTTTTGTAACATTTTCTGTGTCATTGTTGTCATTGTGTCATTGTTGCTTTTCCATGTTTTTTTTTTCGCTCTTTTGTTACTTTTTTCAAATTTTTTTCACTTTTTCGTCACATTTTCATCATATTTTGTCACTTTTTCATCATATTTTGTCACATTTTTGTCACTTTTTCATCATATTTTGTCACTTTTTCATCATATTTTGTCACATTTTTGTCACTTTTTCATCATATTTTTCATATTTTGTCACTTTTTCATCATATTTCTGTCATCATATTTTTGTCACTTTTTCATCATATTTTCATCATATTTTTGTCACTTTTTCATCATATTTCTGTCACTTTTTCATCATATTTTGTCACTTTTTCATCATATTTTCATCATATTTTGTCACTTTTTCATCATATTTTGTCACTTTTTCATATATTTTTGTCACTTTTTTCATCATATTTTCATCATATTTTTGTCACTTTTTCATCATATTTCTGTCACTTTTTCATAATATTTTGTCACTTTTTCATCATATTTGTCACATTTTTGTCACTTTTTCATCATATTTTCATCATATTTTTGTCACTTTTTCATCATATTTTGTCACTTTTCATCATATTTTGTCACTTTTCATCATATTTTCATCATATTTTTGTCACTTTTTCATCATATTTCTGTCACTTTTTCATAATATTTTTGTCACTTTTTCATCATATTTTGTCACATTTTTGTCACTTTTTCATCATATTTCTGTCACTTTTTCATATATTTTTGTCACTTTTTCATCATATTTTGTCACATTTTTGTCACTTTTTCATCATATTTTCATCATATTTTTGTCACTTTTTCATCATATTTCTGTCACTTTTTCATCATATTTTCATCATATTTTTGTCACTTTTTCATCATATTTCTGTCACATTTTCATCATATTTTGTCACATTTTTGTCACTTTTTCATCATATTTTTTTCACTTTTTCATCATATTTTGTCACTTTTTCATCATATTTTCATCATATTTTTTCACTTTTTCATCATATTTCTGTCACTTTTTCATAATATTTTTGTCACTTTTTCTCATATTTTTGTCACTTTTTCATCATATTTTGTCACATTTTTGTCACTTTTTCATCATATTTTCATCATATTTTTGTCACTTTTTCATCATATTTCTGTCACTTTTTCATAATATTTTGTCACTTTTTCATCATATTTTTGTCACTTTTTCATCATATTTCTGTCACTTTTTCATCATATTTTTGTCACTTTTTCATCATATTTTCATCATATTTTTGTCACTTTTTCATCATATTTTTGTCACTTTTTCATCATATTTCTGTCACTTTTTCATCATATTTTTGTCACTTTTTCATCATATTTTCATCATATTTTTGTCACTTTTTCATCATATTTTTGTCACTTTTTCATCATATTTCTGTCACTTTTTCATCATATTTTTGTCACTTCATCATATTTTCATCATATTTTTGTCACTTTTTGTCAAATTTGTGTCACTTTTTTGTAACATTTTTGTCACTTTTTCATCATATTTTTGTCACTTTTTGTCACATTGTAGTCAAATTTTTGTCATTTTTTCGTCACATTACTATTATTCTTTTTTGTCGCTTTTTTTGCGTTTTCTTCCTCGTCGTCTCGTTGTTGTTGCTATTATGTCTCCCCTTTTATTAGCCTTTAGATTTGGGTAAAGCCAAACTGGACAAAATGTGGACGGTCCAGGTGGGAGTTAAGAGGTTAAATGATTCTGTCTGCTCTCTGTGACTTTGCACAACTTTGGGTAAGCGGTAATATACTGCAAATGATTTTCTCCGTCTGATCTACGGTAACAGCCGAGAACGCGACAATAGTTCACCATTTTACTGTATGATCTAAATATTAATTATAAAAATCGATAAAAATTCACCGGTGACGTCACGAGAAACCACCCTATAACCACTAAAGGACGGGTTTTATGGCTATACATTTACAAAACAATACAAGGATTCTCCCGATTCTTCCATTTGACTGAAAACTCCAGATACAGTATCATTCAAATGGTCAAATGGTCAAATGTTCATGTTTTGAACCCTTTCCATGTCTCATGACAATATTGGAATCCGGTTCCTTCCTTCCTTCCGGCTTTGTCTTGTGTTTTGGCCGTTCCTGCGCGCTCTTTGTTTCTCGGTCGCAGGTGCACGAAGCGGCACATTTCCTGTATTCATATCACCCCTTTGTTCCCGTGCGTTTCCCAGAGGAGCGCACCTGCCACTGGCCCGCAACTCAAGACGCACGCATGGTCAGGCACGTATATATTCATATGCTAGACTACGGCGGACTTTCCGAGTGCTGCTATGTGCTTTCTTTCACAAACTTATGATTTTACTCTGAAGCTTTGCTAATTTTGCGCTACTTGGAATGGTAGAAAACAAAGATAGGTTACCGGAATTTACACAATAGCAATTTGCTCGTTTCGTCAATGTCCAGTCTCCGTGGGGTTTGACTGTGAATAAAATGAGTTGGTCCTGGTGAAGAGTTAAAGCGACAAGAAGAGAATCATCCTGAACAGACTGCAAAAGGGCAGGAAAAACACTTTTTTTCCTTACATTTTTGGCCCATTTTTTTTTACAAACACCCGCTATTTTTTCCTTATTCTTCTTGCTGTGAAGCAAACGTGCTAACGGCTGTGCTACCGTGCTGCCCTTAGACGATATATTGCCCACCTCTACCCTGGAGTTTTCACTTTGGACAAACATGTCCTGAAATGATCGCGATTGTTGTATTAGCTTCATACCACATACTGACTCTGGAAGAAATCGTACACAAAATGTGAAAAAGCGGAACAAATTCAAAAGCGAATGGCTTCTACAAAAGCACAAAGATTTTAAACACACCTTAAAATCCACGATGGATGACCTCGAGGCGCAGGATAAAGCAACATCGCCCCTAAAAAGCACCTCTTTTTCCAACACAAAACTGTTCATACCCAAGACAATATGAACTGTCTTCATATTTTCTCTGCAAAATGTTTTTCTTCTTTGTCATTTGAGCAAACTAAACTTCTTGCCCCTTCTGTTTCTTCTCCACAGTGGCGTGCTTTCTTTGAATATGACTATTTAAGGACATGCATTCCAATAGGGTGAGATGGGCAGAGATAGACACCGGCCTGCGCTGTATTTAAAGAATTATCATCGAGTCCGCGCTGGTGATCCGCGCTGAAGGCATGAGCGATCGAGTTACGGGCCCGGGGATGACATCATCAAAACGAGACGGACGGACAATCAACTCATTACATGGGCTGTCCAAAAAAACTCCACTAATGGCCATCCCGGAGCCAAAGCGTCCCGGCATGTCCATTCATGGACGAAAAACGTGATTTAAGCGAAGCGTCGTGAGCTCATGTGAGAAATCAAACAGCGCAGGGTTGAGGAAATAAGCGTTTGCCTGGTTTAAAGCCACACTTCAAAGGTCAAACTTACTCCAATGTATGTTTTTTTTATTAGGAAAGGCATCCAGAGTTTAAAGCGACACACGGCGGCTGAAGACATCAGTTTTTCACGCAGTGGTCAATGTTGAGGTTTTAGCTAGTTTTCTCCCTTCACATCTTAGCTTTAATGTCGTTCTTTTAAGGAAATAAGTGCAGCGCGCAGACCCTCCTCCTTCCCACAGGTATTCATTCACAAATATTGGCATGTTGGGGGTCCATGTGTAGCGCGAAAGGTGACCGAGATGACGCCGTGAATCCAAATATGGTCATTTCCTTTCCGACGAGACAGTGGTGGCAAAAGTGTCAGCCATATTTAATCATGCATGGTCATTACAAAACGTTTTCTTTACACCCTTGTAAAAACACGTCTACTTTGCGGATTCTGACTAAGACACTTTCCAGGCTTGTACTCAAGAATATGTTGACAGTTTTTTCAGAGAGATTTTTGTATGATCTAATTCCTAATGAATTTGGCTGAATTATTCAATTTTGAACCTCCAACAAACAAAACAACATACAGATGGCATCTGGAATTGCCCATATATGGTCATGTTTGAAGCAGTTGATGGGCAAAACAAAGAGGAGAACAATCTAAACTTTCTCCAATTACTCCAAAACTACTTTAACAAATCCTGAATTTTCTATATAGTTTTTTTTTACTCAATAAAGATATAAGGACATGGAGAGGAGCAAAGTGGTTCAACAACCCATAATTACAAAAATAACGGAGAATGCTAACATGATGCTTCATGTTAGCATGATGCTACATGCTAACGCTAGCTGTGTTTTTGCTTCGACTGAACAATATGCTGTGAGAAAACATCCATATGGACCCGATATACACTTGACTTTATTTGTGTGTGATAAATAAGTTTATATTCCACCAGAAAACGTCTAAAAAGAGAGAAAAATGGTGTTTCCCAAAACATTTTTCCTTCCCCCTTGGTATGATGCCAACTGTATACATTTTTTTAGATTTCCTTCTTTTCCACTAATAATAACAATATGCAATTTTGCCATTTTTATGCATCGAATGCTTTATTGTTATGTGTAAACACAAAATGACAGAAAACAGCAATAATCCCCCCCCCCCTCATTTATGTTATGTAATCGACATCAAAAGTTTCAAATTGACATTTAAAGGAGCTATATCATGCAAAATCGACTTTTTGGAGCTTTTAGCCATGTTGTTATGCTATTTCCTTATCAAAAACACCCCCAGAGCGGTTCTTGGCTTCATTCACGCAGTTCTAAGTAATCCTCCTGAATCCTGCTCTCTGAGCAGCTGCTCCACCCTCTCCTGGTAAACCACTGAGCTGTTCAGTTGTGTCGTCACAAAGGAACGGAAGTGCTCTACGTCTGTAATGTAATGCCTTATGGCCTGATTTTAATGTGTAAAACAGCTTTTTTCTTTATTTCTGTCGTAAGAAAGAAATAATGAAGAAAAAAAAAAAAAGAGGAAGTGCCTGACGTGCTGCCCCTGCAGTGAAAGCAAACGTACCCTCTGAGCGTCTGAACAGATGTCATGTCATGTTTGCACCGAAAGTTGTGAAGAAGGAGCTTTTTCTAACCTACTCTGGAGTCTGGACATCTGTTCTTTTTTTCTTACCTCATGATAATGTCACAGAGAAAAGCGCGTTTGGCAGCGAGAGGTGCAGGACTTTATTCAACCTTTCTAAAGAAGAGGCCACTCGCCAGAAGTTGGAATTGCCCTCCGGGATTCAGCGACTATCAGCCCAAATAGTGTTTGTCTGTGACCGTCACTGATGGATGTTTGGTGAACCTTGGCCAGAATCAAAGTGGATTAATTTTTATAACCAACACAGTCCCATAATGGAAACATCAGAGTGGTGAGTCAATCAAAACCCGTGTTAGCATGTGTGTTAGCGTGTGTGTTAGCCATTCATGAAGCTGTGTTGCACATATCAACTCCTTATAACTGCATCATGAAGTAACTTCACTTTTTGCTGTGATATATATATATATATATATATTTCTACTACTGCTAAAGTTGTATGAGCTGAGAGAGGGGGTGGAGTTAACTGAATCCAAGCGTTTTGTCTTCCGGGTAGGAAAAATACCTCCAGAAAATACTTATTTATCACAAAAATGAGTACTCCACAGTGGTAGAGGTACAATATATCATATAAATGCCTATACTTTACTTTGGAATGGCTAAAATAGCATGATACAGATCCTTTAATTCCCTATTCACCTGCAGCGTCTCGCCTTAAATAATCCAGCATTTCCTTTTTCAAATTTTTTGCACTTGAGAAAAAAGACAACAAAAAACAATTCCCACTGCTGTCGAAACCCCACTCTCGACTCAATCACTTCTCGTAAGGGATCAAAACCCGGGCAATCAGGAAAGTGCTGCACCTCCGCTATTTTCTTTCCACGGTCACTCCATTGCCCCCCCACCCCATTCGCTTAAAATTGAGCGCTGACCTGCACGGCTTCCTCAACAGCAGGTTGATGCAGCCTGTAAACAGCCTGTCAGGAGAAATCAAAGCTGTGGCCATATTGTTTTCAGTAACAACTTTTCTCTTGTTCCTACTGTGTCCTTCTACAAAATGTTCTGCCTCCAAGTGTTTAGTGGCTTGCGAAATTTGAATTTTTAACAGATTTTTCATTAGCTAGCATATCCAAAAACTAAAATATATCCAAGAGAGCCTCTGAACAAATCTTTGTAACTGATAAACCTGGCTGTATCGATTATTCAGCCGCTTATACACAATGCTTTAACTTTAAAGGAACACAATAAATTTTGCCCAGAGGTGGTCAGTAGGCTAATTAAGTAATTTTACTACTACCACTACTACTACTTTACTTTAGTGGAGTTTTTGATGATCTATACTTGAGTGTTTTTGATAACTTAGCCACTCCTTTTCGAGCTACAATGTTATTTATTTTTTCTTTTATTATATTTTTTCTGGCTTTTGTGCCTGTGTTGTGTAGCTCGAAATAGAAAATCAATCAATCAAAGCTTAGTACTACATTTACTCCACATTTGAAAGATATCTAATACTTTCTACTGGCCCCAAGTAAAAAGTAAATTTGGCCATGTGTTTTCTTTATTTTAAAAACCTTAAAATGCACACTCCAGAACAGTAGGTGGCGATGTGTAAATGCACTGATAATGCCATCGACTCAGTCGTGTTGCTGTACAGAGGATGAATCTGAGGTAAAAATGTTAGTTTTTGTACCTTCCACACTGTCTACTACTGGAGTGATGCTTGACCAGCAATAGGTGTATTTTTAGAAACATAATCTAGTACTTACATCACCTCTGTTTCAAAGTGATATACACTGCGTTAACAATTTGATTATTATGCAAATTATATTTCAGCGTCATAAAAGTAAAAAAAAATGTTTTTAATTAACTCATGGATGGTATTGTGTCTCAGGGCTGAAAAGCGTGACATAGTTGAATGCCTTGGACTCGGTATGAAAACCTTCGATATTTCATGAAAGATTAAGCGTAATCATTGTACTTTTTAAGAGATTTGTGGCTGATTCAGAGCCCACACGGGTTTGTGCAGATAAAGGCACAATGAGGACGGTTTCTGCCAGACAAATACATCAGATTAAGAGAACAGGTATTTGAAGCTGCTGGTGCCTCTGGGGTCTCCCAAACATTAAGGTTGTAGGACCCTGCTTGCAGTTGTGCATACCTAAACTGTTCATTGAATGCTGATGAACAGAAATGGCTGCAGTGGACCCAGAAATATGTACAGCATGACATGGTGCATTGTCATGCATGAAGATGATTTTCAGCCACAAATCTCTTAACAGTACAGTGATTACGCTTAATCTTTCATGAAATATCGAAGGTTTTCATACCTAGTTGAAGGCATTCAACTATTTCACACTTTTCATCAGCAGACAGATCCTTTTCCCCCCCCGATATTGCTTGAAAATGGTGGTCTGTTAAATAATGGTTGACTTTTTCAGTAGTTTTTCCCTTAACTGGGCTTACCTGACAACTAATTATAACAGCTGAGATTGATGTCAGTGATTCAAGGGGGCCTTGAGACACAACACCATCTATGAGTTTCATTGAAAAAAAGACATTTTTAAAACTTTATGACACTGATATACAATTTGCATAATAAATGTTAACGCAGTGTACTGTAGTAAATAGATAGGCCTATATTTTTTTCTGTTGCCTTTTACGTCTACTTACATAAGACCATACATGTCATTTAGCACACCTTTCCCACTCCTTTCAAGTAGGACACAAAGAGAAAGTTGTCTCCCCTCCAGCCGTCCCCTTATCCCCACGGAGCACAGTAGTCCGCACTTTCCGCAATGTTATCACGAGCACTTTGGACAGTAACGCTTCTCGCATCCCATCCCACTTGTCCCCCCGTCCCAAGCGAGCCTACCTCCTCCCCCGTACTCTCTATCCCTCCAAAAGAAGCCAAGGTCGCGGGTTCCCCTCAGATAAGACCGCGGGCGCTTTTGTTAAAGGCTAGCTTGACTTTTGCGCGCGCGGGGGAAAAAAGGGTAACGACGTTGCGGGTGAAGCTAGCTGCGCGGGTCGAATGAAACTCCAAACCGCCCGCGCACCTGATAAGGCGGCGCATTAGCGTTAGCGTAAAGGAGAAGGTTAGCCTGGCAAATGTCAATAGAGAGATGGAGAAAGCCAGGTACAAATGTTGAAAGTTAAAAGCATTAGGAAAAAAAATCAACTGGATTGTTTATACCCGGCTTTAATGCGTGGGCATCACTTGCTTATGAGGCAAAAAATGAAATAAAAATGAACACAGCTTTATTTGCAATTGCAGTTTCATATGAAAATGCATTGTTTCAGCAGTGCTTATGTCTTTTTTCCACGGAGCACACTTTAGTGCTACACAGTTTAGGATGCTGAACCAAAGCTAATGAAGCTATATGTTACGCTAGCAACTTCACAGCAAAATCACCTTAATCTCGATCTAGTCATGTGTTCTAGTAAGCATAGTCTCTCATCAGGTAAATCCGTCACATTAGCAGGAGCGTAGCAGGAAAATGTCGCCAGTTTAAGCTAACAGTTAGCATTGCACCATAACACTATGAGGCATTCAAGTAACTGTGAGATTACATGAGAGTTGCAGGCTAAAACAGAGGAGCCCATTATTATGTTGATGCATCTTTCTTTTCTTTATGTCGCACGTGCTGGTGTTTTGATCACTTTTCTGCGGCGTGGAGCTCGCCCCGCGTTCTTTGATAGCAGCGATACAGGGGTACCCATAGATGTAGTCTCTCTCTCGTGATATGGACATTGTTTAACTCACAGTCGGAGAAATAGCTTGTTTTAAATTTGTCCTGCAAAAGTTTCATAACAATTTTTGCTAAAACATAGTTAACACAATTATATTTAAGATATGACCCAGCTTTTTTTAGTTTGACATTTTTTGTGATGTTTATAGTTTCACTTACTTATTGGACATTGACAGGAAGTGACATAGATAGCGGAAAACAATTTTAAACTGTTGCCATACCAACCATGTAAAGTAAATGGGAAATGAGTCAAACTGCTATGGAACTTTACCTTTATCTATGTCACTTCCTGACAGTAGCTTAAAGGGATAGGCCACTGTTTTTCCATACTGAGATATGTTCTTACGTTAGCTTAGACGAGTTGATGCGTTCCCGTCAAAGACCAAAGATGTTGTTAGCATTTAGCCTCTCCCCCTTTCCTGTATGGGGTCAAACGAGGTGAAGTTAGAAGCAACCAAGTTTTCCTTATTTAAATAGGGTTACATGAGTAGTTATACGATCCAAGTATAGTTACACTAAAACAAACAAACAAACAACAGACAACAATTTTCTAAGCGGATACAAAGTGGTACTATATTGTAAGGTGTAATAACACCTTAGGAGCACTTCGGCATCCTCGCAGTAATATCTTCAGTTCTACAATTCTCTGCGCGTAACCATATTTAAATAGGGAAAACGTGGAAGAGGTTGGTCGCTTCTAACTTCACCCGGTTTGACCCCATAGAGGAGAGGCTAAATGCTAATTACGACTTTGGTCTTTTTGTGTGACTGAGCACACGCGTAAAGACCAGACAGGTACGCATCAACACGTCTAAGCTCAGGCAACAACATATCTCAGTATGGGAAAACGGTGGCCTATTCCTTAAAAAACCCCAAATGAAAATAACTTTACTTCCCAACATTTCTTCATTAATTTGCTGCTTCACTGAAGTAAAATTCTAATTATTACTTACAACAGATGTTTTTTAAAGCATTAAAACACGTCATATGCACTTTATTGTAAGAGGAGAGCGAAGGGATTGCAGCAAGCGATCATAACTATCAGCGCTGCCTCAGCCAACCCCTTATTTCTCTAAGCAACGCTCTCAGGCTATCGGCGAAAGCACTGGCGCACCGTGGTTTGTTGTCGCGCCCGGCGGAAAATCAGGCCCTTAGTGTTTTACTAGTGCAGAGAATGCAGGACCCCGGAACGGAACCCCGGTCTTTCTTCCTGTGAGGCGAGAGTGCTGGCCAATCAATGCAACAAACTAGGTAGAAAATGGACCCAAAAAAAATTGGATAGAATTGAAATGAAACATATATCTCTTGTACTTGGGATCATGTGGCAGAGGCAGTGAGTAAAATCTGGAAAGTCAGCGTGAAGTTGAAGACGGACTGAAGTGAACGCACTTTTCTGAATATACACATTTCTGGACTGACTGTAGTTTACCGCGTTGAGACTGATCGCCAGGTAAAAAGCTTGATAGAAAGTCCCAGGGTGCGCGGCAAACAAAGCAACGAATGAATTATCAATGAGAGACAGACTTGAATAGCTGATCTTTGGGCACGGCACAATGGCTCTTTGAAATCGAGAAGTTCACAATCGCCCCCAAAAGATTTTTACACCCGCTATGTTTTTTTTTGTTTTGTTGGTCCAATAGGCCTTCCGTAGCCTGCGCCCATCGACGTATCGAGCGGCGCGGACTAATGGAGTGTGTGGGACCTCAGGTAGCGCGGCGTGCCGCCATTGATTTTCACTGTCCACAACAACAGAGCTGATGGATAGGGCAGGGCTGCAGTCATTAGGTGCATTTTCAAAATCAGAATACATGGGAATACCACAGGGAGAAGCTTTGTAAAGGCTTTGAAAGAGGGAAACGTGTCTCCCTTATAGATCATGATCTGTTTTTTTCTGCACCGACGAGGGGAAAAGTGACTACTTGGGCTAGAATTGTGATATCGATCTGACACAAGCTTGTTTTACGCAAAATTTAGGACTTTTTTTTTTTTTTTAGAGCTTTTAACCATGTTAAAAAGTTATTCCCTCATAAAAAGTATACCTGGAATTGTGTTTCGAGCCAAATGTTTGAGTAGTCTTTAAATCTTCCTTGATGCCTGTTTTTAGCACTGTTGTGGCAGCTTCTGAAATGCTCCTCCTGAGGTCCTCACCTCTCGATCTCTTGTAGAGGTAAAGGGTAAGTTCTACCGCTTACACCCCATGGCAAAAACATTCGCCATAGATTCGGTCAGCCTGGTCTACTTATTTTTCTATTCTTTCTCTTTATTGAAACGACTGCGTAGCAAAGGGGAGCAAGGGGAGAGGGTTTGGTAGGTGGCGTTCAGTGGGAGAATCAGGAAGTGAAACTTCTGAATATTTTGTCCAAATAGATTTCGACCAATATTTTGATTTTTTTAACCAACAAAGTGTGATATATTGATCAAGACATGGTTTAAATTACTACCCAATACCTGCAAAAATAATACCCCGTCTTTAAAATGCATAGAAATAAGGGAAAGTACAAAACACTAAATCTCACCTGCTTAAACTGATCGATACGTTCTTGATTCTGTTTCCTTCTGCACATGCCTTGAGGGAGAAGACGTGGTGATATTTGAGTATTGACAAAGCCTGCAGGCCTCTGTGGGCACTGGGCTGGAAAAAGTCCCACTCCCGGAGAGACGTGCTGCTCTCCGCTGTCAGCTGTGTTTGCACTAAATCGGCTGAGCTGGTCCGACGTGATGAAATACAGTATGTTGTTTGATTTGAATGTTTACTGAGAATGCAAAAGTGTTCAAGATCATGTTATGGCCGAAACACACCATTTTATGTTTGGGTGGGTTAATTTCAGGGTCACTAATGGTAAATACATCTAACAAATGCCAGTGTTAGAATATTTTAAAGCCACATTTTCACACGAAAGAATAGCAACCTTTGTTCTATATTTCATAGCAGCCGTTTTCTTTGGGGAAAGATGTGTCTTCAATCTTCAGATGTGTCTCGTAACTTTGCTGGGAGCATGACATCACCAGCTCGTCTCCATGGAGAGGTTGCTACTTCGATTTGATGACAGGCAGCCAAACACAAGGTTTACATTTTTTTCCCCCAAATGTTTTATTTTGATAACCCACAGCAAAAGCAGTCTAGGTGCCTTTTGGTTATTTGTTTGTTTATTTATTAATTGTATCTGCATTGGCTTCCTATTGCCCTGAGAATAGACTTTAAAATAGCTCTTTTCATGGTCAAGCGCAAAAATAAATGGCTGGCCGTGGTTCCTAGAGTTAGGACTAAACACGATGAGGCTGTGTTTCCCTGAGGACAAGAGACAGGCCTCAACTCTAAGTTCAAGTCCAGGCTGTAAGCATTGTTGCTTTCCAGGGCCTATGGCAACTGAAAAGATTATAATCAGATTTTTTATATGTATACTGCATTTGTTTTGATTGTTTTTCTTTTTTTTTTTGTACTTCTGTTTGCAACACTTTTATTGTTTTGTTTTTTATGGCTGGTGTACACTGCGATTTGTTTTTTGCTTTATGACATTTTTAGATGTCACATTGCGCGACGTGGGGATGGTCAAATCGGGAGCTGCACTCGTCCCCGCTGTGCGATGGTTCAAAGAGAGAATGGTAGCTTTATCGTAGCGGATATCAGGCTACAGACGACGTGTGTTTAGCTGAGGCAAGTGCCGCAAAAAGTGCAGGGAAAGTCCTGTAAAATACGGGGTCAGACCCGCTCATGCCTGGCCTCTGTTGCTTATGACTCTGGCGGCGGTGCGGTCTTGACGAGACACTTGACAAAGATACTATTCGCAGCGAGAGGAGGCTCACTCTGAGACTAGCCTTCCAAAATATCAGACTCTGCCTGATGTCGGTCACAAACCAAGGTTTGGTGTCAAACCTTGGTCGCAGGTTTGACACCAAACCTGCGACCAAGGTTTGGTGTCAGTGTTGGTGGGGACACTCGGGGGGACGTGGAGAAAAATAAAAACGTTAATAATGCTAACAAGCTTGTCAAATTTCTTAGAATTTACTTTAATATATACATTGTTGATACGTGAGTCTGTCTATCCTTCCCTTTGGCCCCTCCCCTCACTGCTGTGCTTACAGTCTATGGAAGGAACACACCGCTCTCCTCCCGCTCTCGACTTCTCAATAAAACTAAGTAATGGAAAGAGCATTAGAACTATTTTCTGATCGTTTTTTGAGTAAAACCTTTTGATCAAATTAAACTACAGACATCGCATGTTTTCACGTAAATGCAGCGAACGTAAATAAGCTCCATACACATGCTGTAGGGCAGTTGCAACCCGAAAATGTGAATTTCTCCGCAAATATTTCACCAATTAACACGGAACAAAAAGCGTTGTGATGCTGGCCGTCCTCTCTCCAGCATAACATGCCAATATCAGTGTAAAGCTTTTGTGAAAGATCGCCCAATGAGAAGACGTGCCCCCTACGCCTGGGAGCAGCAGGGCTTAAAAAACATTCTGCCCAGCCGCTGCCGCTCAACCTACTGTCCACAAATGTAAATGCTCAGAAGGGAAAAGTTGTGAAATATTGGTGGGGACTGTCCCTGCCAGGCCAAAGTTGGTGGGGACATGTCCACACCAGACCTTAAGGAAGTTACGCCCATGGCTACGACCTAAGATTTTCCCCCACAACAAGTGATCGTTCATCGGATAAAATCGTGCAGCGTATACCTGACTTTATAGACCATTCTCAGTCATGTGACTTTAGGTTGGCAATCAGCTGTTTGGAACTGCGCCTATTTAAATATAAATTAAAATGGAACCTCAAATGAATGGACAAATAAAATAACATAACAACAGGCACAGTTGATTGCCAACCAAAATGACAGAGACTGAGAATGGTCTATTGTACACTTGCAATCGGCAAATTTGTTAAGATAAGTTTTTCTAAATTGCCATCATTACAATTTGTTGATTTTGCAAGTAGCAACAGTTTACAGCATGACGCTTCACCAAAAGCTAAACACAACAGCTTTAAGCAGTAAGCAGCAAATAATATAGTAAAAAAAAGTACAGATTTTGAAGAGTTTTAGGTACATTTTGTGATGAGTTTTTACTTTTACCTAACTACATAATCGAGCCTGTATTTGTACTTTGTATTCCACCACATTTTTGAACTGGATTAAAAGTAAAGCCACAGGTGAATCAAAAAGCTCCCGTGAAGTCGTTCTGCGTACAGTAGTTTCCCAAATCTGTGCCCCATACTTTTTTACATAAAGCTCATTTGAAGGTCGATACCATTTGAGTACGTCTTCCACCACTGGCTTTAAGGAGAAAACACTTTGCACAAGAATTTCTCACGCTGTGTAGAAGGACCGGTCCTTTCCCTGTCATTGAGCTCGGATCGCGAGCCTCTGGGGAAAAAAAGAATGCGCGTTTTGGGGGTCCTCAGTTGAATCCTATATGAAGGGGCTTTCCAACAGCCTGACCCGCAGGTGAGAACTCGGCAGTGCGTTCACAGGCCCACGTCAAAACTCATTACATCAGCCCACGAGAGAAACCGAGACGCTTTGTTTTGGGTCATCGCGATTATATGGCTCTATTGTAGAAAGAAGAAAGCAAGGAATATCATTAGCTCAAAACACACTGCCTGGCCAAAAAAAACAAGAAACGAATCGCCACCCGGATTTAACTTAGCAAATACTGCAGGTAGGGGCCTCCTTTGGATCATTACTATATTGGCAAATATCTTTAAGGTAGCAACAAGTTATTTAACCCCAACTGGTCCAGTAAGTATCTGTAGGCTATTTCTGAAGCAATCACTTGGAAAGACACATCTCATGGTCGTGGAAAAGATGTTGGTCAGACAAATCATTGGCATCAAGCAGAGAAAACATTTATGGAGATTGCAGAAAATTGGGTTGAGAACTGTCCGACGCAATGTTAATAATAATAACAATAGTGATGAACCATTGTTTGTACAGATTTCCTCTTGAGGTTTTCCATGACTTTTCAGTGACTTCTTCATAACCCTTAACCAAATTTCAACGACCCTAATGCCACCAATGTTAACTTATGGTGGGAGCATATGTGGTGGAGCATACGTCCATGGCGCGTTGGCGGGTGGACAAGGTCATCTTTGCTCTTGGATCATGCTTGTAGCGCAGCATCTAGTGGCTCTAAGCACCATACACTGAGCTCCCCAGCAGCTCTGAGAAGCTCCGGTACAGTCCTCTGGTGTATGTTTAATGCCGACACAAGACTGTCTGCACTCGAATAGACAACTCAACCCTCAACTACGCCATAGTGGCCAATTGAACAATTTAAACACCTAGAGCGAAAGCAATCGGAAAAGCATGTGTACCATGTTTACAAGCTCTCCACTCTAGATGCTGTTGCTTCCCTCATCCACACTATCACCAAACACCTCGACAAATCCAACAACTACGCAAGAGCTCTCTTTCTGGACTATTCATCTGCCTTCAATACAATAAAACCGGACATTTTGATTTCCAAACTCTCCCATCAGGGAGTTAATCCCTATCTGATTCACTGGTATGCATCTTTCCTCATCAACAGAGTCCAGCTGGTTAAAGTAAATGATACACTCTCCTCTGCCATCACAACCTCTGTTGGAGCCCCCCAGGGCTGTGTAAGCTCAGCTCTGTTGTTCACCATATACACCGACGATTGTCGAACTACTTCAAACTATCAACACATCTTCAAATACTCGGATGATACGGTCCTGGTGACCCTTCTGTCAAATACTGACAGTCCTGGGCTGCACCAGCAGGGCATAGACAAGGTTGTGATGTGGAGCAAAAATAACGCTCTGGAAATAAACACCAAAAAAACAGAGGAGGTGGTATTTAGTTTAAACCCGGTAACCACAGCTCCCACTATCATCAACAACGAGTCAATCAAACAGGTGGAGTCATTCAAATACCTGGGTGTGGTCTTAGACTGTTCCTTGTCTTGGAAACACCACATCGACTTCATCTGTAAAAAGACTAAACAAAGAATATATTTCCTCCGTCGCCTGCGGTCTTTTGGAGTGTCTCGTCAGGTGTTGCTTCTGTTCTTCACTTCTGTGATTCTCAGTGTCCTGCAATACTGTAACGCTGTGTGGTACAGCTGTCTCTCTGTCACTGCTAAATCTGGACTGAGACACTTGATTAAAATCTGCTCAAAGATTGTAGGACAGCCCCTGGATGGACTGTACGAGGCTGCATACCATAACAACACACTGCGACTGGCTAAGAACATCACTTCAGACCCCGGCCATGTTCTGAACCTGGAATATGCGCTGTTACCATCAGGGCGGCGGTACCGTGTGCCACACTTTAATAAAGTCAGATTGAGGAACTCTTTTGTCCATCAGTCCATCCTGAAACTAAACGAGGATCTTAAGTCATAAAATCAAAGTGTGTTATGGCGAGCGGACAATTGTTTATAATGTCTTTGTGAACTGTTTTATATCTGTATGTCTTGTTTGTATTTTTATGGAGCTGCTGAACTGTAAAACAAATTTTGGATCATTGTATCTGACAATAAAGCATTTATCTATCTACTCCAGCTCAGTCCAAGCATTATTTCAAATAACAAAACGTGAAATATTAATGCTGAAGTACCCAAAAGAGGTTGTTTAAGTCTGTTTTTAAACCCCTTTATGACCGTTTAGTTGCTGTTGTGAAACAATAACATAGCCTCAGACCAGTTTGGGCTTTCTGTATGATAGACAGTTAGAGAGGATGGCGCGAAGCATCCTAAAAGACACTGAGCATCCTTTGCATTTGGAGTTTCGTTTGCTTCCATCTGGGTGTAGGTTTTTAATGCCAATAAGCCTTACGAACCGTTTTAAGAAAAGCTTTGTTCCTTGATGAACGTGCCATTTCCTTGATGAACAAGTAGGGATCTTATTGCCCTTGACACTGCTTTTTATCTTTGTTACTGTCCAGTGGCTTACATTTCTGTTGTATCTTTAGCAAAGGCACGTCCTGTTAGTATCTGGAGCACTTACAAGCTTCATATTTAAACATGTATGTGATGTTTATCTTTGTATAATGTGTTTTAATGTTTGACTAGTGTTTCTCAGAATTGCAAGACAGATTTACCTACAGGTACAGATAAACTAACCTAACCTACGAAAACCTGAAAAGTTAAGAAGCGTCGCTTTAAGTAAGCCTCTACGTAAAAGCACGCTGAAACCTCCAGCAAGATTTGAAGCGCAGTGTACTCGAAACGTGACGCGAGTGTTACAGCTCTCATGTTCAGTTCACAGACCCTGGGAATCCATAGCACCTGAGGGGGGGGGGGTCACAATCCTAATGCGCTGACTTGTTGGCCTTTTCTGCCGAATGAAGTGTCCACGGATCAGCGCGCTCCTCATCTGCGCTCCCATCCCCGCAGCCCCGTTCGACGTGTAACATCAATAATCTCATTTACTCCCCTCCGCCGGCGCGCGCCCCTATCTGTGTCTGCGGGAAATGTGAGCCGCGCCGCACTCAATAAAAACAATTTTTTGCACCATTGATCTCGGCGCACTCGTGTGTCTCTCCCTCCATTTTTCCCCCCACTGCGATATATCTGCCAACCAAACACCTTTTTGTATGGAAATATCACACTCCTCTACTGAAGGGGTTGTGGTAAATAGTCAAGAATGCCAACAGAATAGGTAGCTTACAAGATGATATATGCGTGACTAGTTTCTTGTGATGCAGCACTGTAAAAGTAGAAGTATTGTGAATAGTTGTTTAAAGGCATGTATTTTCTGTGACTACTTTACGACAAACGACCTGCGAAACTGAAGTTGCTGTGAAGTTGTTCTGATTTGAAACATCGCAATAACATTCAAAGACATTCAGTCTCCGACATTTCAACCCCACACATTAAACTTACCTTCTTACTATTGAAGTACATGTGAAAGTCGATATGTTTTATACTTTTGCTTAAAGGCCCTATAGGGGTTAGAAACAATGAAGCGAAAGCCACTAAATTGAAGTGTTAGGAGTGAGTTTGGAGCACAACTAACTATCCCAAGTCCTTAAAGGGATGAGTTCATAAGCACGTCTCTCAGAACTTGCAGGGTCACTTTTTTCAGGGTCACTGTCATAGAAATGCTGGAAAACTAACCTGCAAGTTCATGAAATAGATTCTAATCCTTTATAATTGGATGCACAGTGGGCTTTTTTTCCATACAAATGTCTGCGTTTACAAAACACCTCTACAGGAGGAAAAAACTAATTCTGCTCCACTGCTATAACACAGGTATAGTTCCTATACATGTGTTCTTATGAAAAACAGCCGACCGTATTTTGATGTTTAATTCATTACACAAAGTCCATACTGCAATTAGTTTCTGTAAAAGTCTCTTTTTTGAATGGCTTATGATATGTTGAAAGTGGGGTTTTATAGTGTATATTACCATGTAATCTCTAATAATGGCTCTTTAAGGCAAGACACTACAGGTGAATAGGGAAACCTTTTAAATGTAGAGATATCAATTAGAAAAGTTTGCTGTAGATTACTGGCATTAATATGAGAAAAAAAATGTGTTGGAAGTTTTTTTGTTGTCATTTTATGTTTTCATGTAAAAATAAGGCCTTTAATGTCTAAAAATGCCCAAAATGTCCTATATTTTCCGAGTAATGGATTGAGCCAGGTTTAAATGTATGGTTTTATTTTGTAGATATATTTGAAAAACAAATACTTTTTCAGAGGGGACTTTAGAAATTTTAATTTTGCCTTGTTTTTTTGACATTCAAAACTTTATCAGGCATGAAATTAGATATTAAAAAATCTCACTGAAAAAAACTTCAAAAATATTGTTAAGTCTAAGACTGGAAATCTTGAAGTCTGTAGGTGCTACTGATGTGGAGATGCCGTCGCACCAAAGTGAGAAAAATGCATTTTGAAAAAATGCCTCTTGAATTTACAATTTCAAAATATATGGAGAAACATTGCATCAGTGAAATAATTAAAGATGTTATTGTGAAGATTAGGTATTATTTGTTTCCAGGTGAAAGTTTATATGTTAAGAGACAAATTTAGCTCAACACCTTAAAAAAAAGTCAGATTTGCTTGCATTCTCTCTATGATTTTGATGGAAAGGGAAAAACATGAAGCCCGCCTCAAGTGGAACTGAATCCAACCCCAAACACACAATTCGGTTTGCGCATATCTCTATTAACCTAATCTTGTTTGCTTTCCCTAATTACTCCCAAACAACCCAACAGCCTCCGTATTACCGATGGGGCGTCCCCGCTTCACCTCCCCATGCGGTCCCCGGGACGTAAACACGTTGCCAGCATCTCCCCCGTCCCCACACGCGCAATTAACGAGGCCGCGCTAAGCTAATTTGGGGCTAGCGTCATAATGGTACGTGTTAATGAAAAAGCAAAAAACAAAACAAAAAAACAAACAAAGGAAAGGCTATGATTGATAGATCGCGTGGGACGTCTGGGGAAGGGCCCGCGCGGGACACTTAGCCGCGGAACTCTAATTAAAAAGCCATAGTGGCGAGGAGAAAGTCGTTAGTCGCAAGCTGCTGCGGCGCCGCGCGAGCTAATGCTAATGCCAGCTAAACATGTGAGAGGGGGGAGCTCATTTTCATCACTTTTTGTCAACAAATTGCACAGACAAAAATCAAACAAAATACCTAAATACAAAGTAGCTAATCAATGATTAGCCAACACTTTGACAAAAAAATGTGCATGACATTGAGTAGGCTGAAACAAAAACTTGTATTCATTCATTTTTTATTGTTACATCTTCTTAAAAATTCAATGAAACCACTATTGGTTCATTGAAAGTGACATACAGCAGCTGATTTCCATGGTAACGCAGGACAGTCAGCGCCATATTGGGGGATAACAGACAGTGTTCCATAGACTTAAAGTAGGCAGAAACTGATCAATATCTACCTTATTAATTTCTTAACCCCCACCTTAACCGAGCACATTTTCACCAGTTCAGCTTTACCCAAATCTAAAAGCCTATTGACTGGAGCGTACAGCCTATAGGCCAGTGTAATGCCTCATTTGAAAGCATTGCGAAGACCTACCTTGCAATTTTGCAGCTTTATTGTAACTGTTATGTTGTTGAAGTAAGTGTGTTGGGTTTTTTCGTAGTCACAAAAACTTCCCAAGCACTTGTAAATGTGACTTTTCAGGTATGTTTATTGACCAAGGTACAAGGTTACAACATGATGAAAAGCTCAAATAAAGTGGATTGTGCATGTCCCCCGTGCTTTCCGCTCTCACATGGCCACTCTCCTCATAGCCACGTTGTGCGGTGCGTTGCTATGTCCTCCTCTTGTTGATTGCCCATTCTGGCTGATTGTGTTCCTTGTGGCGGCCGTTTTTTGTTTTTTTTTTCTCCAGCAGCAGCGGGGTCATAGTATGTGAATGGCCAAATTAGCTCGGGGCTCTTAATGTGGCTGCGGGGAGTCCGGGACCACTCCAAAAAAAAAAAAAAAAAAAAAAAAAGTCCTCACAAAGTTTGGGTTTTCTTGCAAAGTAAGTGCTAAAAGTGCTAAAGTAAAGTGTTTGTTGTCGGGCCCCAAACGGTGACTGTAAGTGCCGCGGGCGGGCTGGGGTGTTAATGAGAAGTTTTCCAGTGAGGGAGATTTAGCTGGACCTCTGCCCTTTCTCTGTGTCCTCTATGACCCTCCAACTAACTGTGCACCGAATGTCATTTAGCTTCACCCTATGAATAAACCATGAGCGGACTGGAAACGTTCTTGAACTTCTGCCTGCTCCTTTGTTTTCCCCTCAGATAAATGGAATGAATGGATAAGGTTTTGCTGTATCGTGATTTAACCTCTTACGCCAGCTTAACTGAGCGCATTTTGGTTTTACCCAAATCTAAAAGCTTCTATAGGCCAGTGCAAAGCCTCATTTGAAAGCCTACAAAGCGTTTTTGTCACATTTTTGAAGCATTTTGTAATGTTTTCGTAGGTTTATTATGGTCACTTTTTTGCCACTTTTTTGTTGAGTTCGCGTCACATTTTTGTACATTTTTTGTTGGGTTTTTTTGTCACATTTTTGTGGTGTTTTTCTTGCTTTTTCATCACTCTTCAGTCGTATTTTTTGATAATACCAAACTGAAGAAAATGGGCACGGGTGGGGATAAGAGGTAAAAAAAAAGTCTTTAAAGGATCTGTATCATGCTATTTTAGCCATTCCAAAGTAAAGTATTGGCATTTATGTGATATATTGTACCTCTATCACTATGGAGCACTAATTTTTGTGATAAATATAAGTGTTTTCTGGAGGTATTTTTCAAACCCGGAAGACAAAACGCTTGGATTCAGTTAACTCCGCCCCCTCTCTCCGCTCATACAACTTTAGCAGTAGTAGAAATATATATATCACAGCAAAAAGTGAAGTTACTAAGGAGTTCAAATATGCAACACAGCTTCATAAATGGCTAACACACACGCTAACACGCGTTATGACTGACTCACCGCTCTGTTCCATCGGGTGTTTCCATTATGGAACTTGCGTTGGTTATAAAAGTTAATCCACTTTGATTCTGGCCAAGGTTTACCAAGCATCCATCAGTGAGAGTCACAGACAAACACTATTTTGGCTGCGCTGAATCCCGGAGGGAAATTCCAACTTCTGGCGAGTGGCCTCTTCTTTAGGAAGGTTGAATAAAGTCCTGTCCTCTCGCAGCCAAACTCGCTTTTCTCTGTGACATTATCGTTAGGTAAGAAAAAGAACAGGTGTCCAGAGCATAGACATATTATTAATAGACCATTAATACTCACTCCTCCCCGTTTACCACAATGACCACGTTCGAGGGGGAAAATGTTCCTAATGAGGGCATAAGGGCGGGATCTTCACTGTAGACTCGGCCCTTGTGTGACGTGTAGCTCGCGCAGCTCCAATGCTAACAGTCAGACCCTTATTAAGTACAACAGTTCTAAAATGTATCCTACCATAACCAGCCCGGTGCCTCTGATTGTGTCTAACCCAGTGTAATCACAGGAGGAATATCTAGCTGTAGACATTTCCAAAAAATTAGGCACCGGGCATTAAAGTTTTTTTTTTACGTGTCTAAAGTGCAATAGATTCCAATGGGGGACTAGCGGCTATATGGCGGTACTACAGCAATGGCGGAGCAATATATTTGGCGGTTAAATATATTTTATATTGTACTCACCTGCTCAGGGACTACAGATGGAAACTAGCTCAAGCTAAATATGGTGCAAAGCATCTTTAATTAATGTGTTTGCACATTGTCCCTGTTGAAATAAATTAATAAACTAAACTAAACAATGGCGGCCTCCAGTGTCGTCCTCGCAAAGCGGAGCAGCCAGCGGCCATTGGTCTAGAGTAGGTTAGAAAGAGCTCCTTCTTCACAACTTTCGGTGCAAACACGACATCTGTTCAGACGCTCAGGGGGTGCATTTGTTTTCTCTGCAGGGGCAGCGCGGATTTGTATTTCTTTCTATCTTACGACAGAAATAATGAAAAAGCTGTTTTATAAATTAAAATCAGGCCGTAAGGCATTACATTACAGACGTAGAGCACTTCCGTTCCTTTGTGACGACACAACTGAACAGCTCAGTCATTTACCAGGAGAGGGCAGAGCAGCTGCTCAGAGAGCAGGATTCAGGAGGATTACTTAGAACTGCGTGAATGAAGCCAAAAACCGCTCTGGGGTGTTTTTAATAAGGAAATAGCATAACAACATGGCTAAAAACTCCAAAAAGTCGATTTTGCATGATATAGGACCTTTAAAAAGGTGTTAAATTTGACTTTGGGATTCCTGCAGAAAACTTGCTATACATGTTCATTCAAAGTTTCAAATGGATACCTCTACATTTATTCCTGATTCCCCTCTTCACCTGCAGTGTCTCGCCTTAACCTCCTAACCCCCACCTGAACCAAGAACATTTTCTCCGGTTTGGCTTCACCCAAATCTAAAAACTTAAAAAAATTAAAAACAGCGACGAAAATGAGGATGAGAACGCAACAAAAATGTGCCAGAAAAGTGCCAGAAGAGCGACAAAAATACGACGGAAAAGCAACAAAAAAGTGTTAAAATCGCGACTAAAAAAGCGACAAAAAACGGCAACAAAAACATGACGAAAACAAAATAAAAACGTGACAGAAACAAGACAAAAAAGAAACAAAAAAGAGACAAAAACACCAAATGTGACAAAACGCAGCCACAACTTGACGCAAAAAGATACGATCACTTTAGTTTAGTTTAGTTTAGTGTACTTGTTAATTTGAGTACTTAACACTCTGCTCACCCCCAAAATCAATACAATAAAATAATGCAAAAGGAACATAGTGCGAAAGGAACAAAACAACAACAGCAAAAGAAAAATGTTTGTAGGTCTTAGCTTTCAAATGAGGCAGTTGAGAAACTTTTTTAGATTTGGGTAAAGGCCTAACTGGACACAATGCCCTCGGTTCAGGCGGGCAGGTAAGAGGTGAATGATATGGACTTTTACCTGCAGTGCCTCCCCCAAACAATGCAGTGTTAAGCGCTCTCATATCCAGCTCTTCCCCTGCCTGCCTGTCTGTGCTCCTCTCTGCCATCTCCCTCTAACTCTCTCTCTCTCTCTCTCTCTCACTGTACGAAGCCTTTTTTACTCCCCCGGCCGCTCGCCGAGATAAATGGCTGGCGGATCCACGGGTGACACAGCGTGATGAGTTGTAACAGACGGAGGATGTAGCCTGACACTGACACCGCTGTGGTAATAAAGCGGCGTGTCCCCCTTTCACCCTCCTCCCTCTCTTCATCTCTCTCTCTCTCTCTCTCACACTCCTCCAGGCTACCCGCTGCGTCTGTTAGATGGATGACACCGCTAATGGAGTGTCTAAACATTGTCAGTGTGGTTATCTTGTAGCTGACACGGAGGAGTAGCGAAGTGTCGAAAGCCATTTGTCTGTCTCTCTCCCTCTCTCTCGTTTGCTGCCGCCGGGAGCTCCCCTTGTTACCGCTGATTTATGGGCAGATTACCGTTTAATTACAGCAGTTTGTCTTGTAAAGATAATATGGGAGACAGCGCGGGGGGAAGGAGGAAACTGGCCGCGCATCCCAGGGATCAAGGGGTAGAAATAATAATAGCTGTCATGGCTCTATTACTGTATCAGCCGCCATAATAACAGTCATAATAGTAATCATCATCTTCCGTCTTCTTCGTTTTCTGTTAACCCATTTAGGCCTGAAGCGCCTGGGAAAAAGGCCTGTGAAAATCTATGGGCGATTTCAGAAAAGACCCCGAAAACCTGAAGTTCCAGAAAGTTCCAGAAAACCTGAAGTTCCTGAAGTATTCAGCAATTGTGTCAACGCCTACTAAATGATTGATTTCTCAGCCTCTGTAGCAGATAGGAACACAATTCAAAAAGTATTTGAGAGCTTAGACTTGTGGATTTATTTAGATACACCACAAAAATAAAATATGTAAAAGCAAAGTGAAATAAAGTATATAGCCCTCTTATACTAAAATATAGGCCTATATTTGTTATTTGTTAAACCTTTGTAATTTGTCTTTTGAGGTCACTTCAAAAATGTCTAGCAGCTTCTCTCTAAACCCAAAACAATATCCACTCTTTAAAATATATATATATATATATGTATATAGAAACATGGGAAAAAAAATGTAATAATTATTAAGCTATAAAGAAATATAAAGCTGGTGATGGGGAAGGGCAGAGTATCCTTCTCTAAACACAGCAGGAGGAGGAGAAAGCCCCTCCCCTCAGAGAAAGCCCCTCCTCTCAGAGAAAGCCCCTCCCCTCACTGCTGCTCAGCGCTGTCAGCCAGAGGAGAAGACACAGCTCTCCTCTCGTCCCACACTTGACTTCTCAATAAAACTACGTGATGGAAAGAGCATAGCAACTGTTTTCTGATGGTTTTTGAGTAAAACCTTTTGATCGAATGAAACTGAACATCGCGTGTTACGGCGCCGCATTTACGTGTAAGCTGTATAAACGGACTGTAGCTGGGTTGCAACCCGAAAAAGTGGATAGAAATGCGGCAATGCTTTCCCGGCCTAAATGGGTTAAAGGGTGCAATAACAGGAGTGCCTGAGAAGTGGTTCATCTGGGCCAACGCTCAAAGAAAAGATCGAGGAAGACTGCAATTGATGTAGAATAAGGCTGACCAAAACTATGGAAACTCCAAAAACAACTGTAAACACTAGAGATTCACATGGTTATGCCACTAGATACAGGTTTTTAATTCCCAAAGCAAATGCTAACTTTCTCAAAGGCACTTTTGTCTAATAGTGCTAGGATGGAATGGAACGTCTTGCCAAAACAGGGTTGGACAGCGTTACATTTTATATATTTTTTTAACGATGCCGCTACTTAAGCAATACTTGGTTTACCGTTACCAGAACAATGCTCTTTTTTTTGATACCGTATACTAAAATATTTGTCAATGTTCATTTCTTCCATAAAAGATTATTTTAAATTTGTATCATTCATTTGCGATGAAACAATCATCCTTTAACCTCTTAACCCTGCCTTTAACCGTGCACATTTTCTTCAGTTTGACTTTACCCAAATCTAAAAAACATCCTGGAAAAAAAAAGCTACAAAATGCACCTACTACTACTACTACTACTACTACTACTACTACTACTACTACTACTACTACTACTACTACTACTACTACTACTACTACTGATGATGATGATGATGATGATGATGATGATGATGATGATGATGATGATGATAATAGAGAGGATGAGGTGGCTGGAGTAGAGGAGATGGAGTAGGGGAAGAGAAGGTACCAGTGGTGGTGGCACCCTGCTGCAATGCCACATATAATGCTTTTATTTTCTTGCAGCTTTCTTTACCTTACATAAGTGGTTCTCAGATGGTGGCTCAAGATCCAAACAATGACTTCTGGTAACATGTTTCAAAAGTTTTATGGTCAATGCGCAAACTGACTAAACTTTGTGGGAAATAAGTATCCAATACCACATTTTGATATCATATGTACTAAACGAAGGTCAAAGGGAAGTTGACTATAATATTTTTAATCGGGTAACCGCATATCATGGTATACGATATGCGGTGGGTCACGAAGCCAAACCATTTGTGAATCACACACCTTTTACCAAGACATAACAGTAAATCCTGGGTCCTCACGCGCAGCTCCGCCGTGGGGCCCATCTCCACCTTAATGCGTCTGTCTCCCCATTAGCTCCTCTCGGAGGGGGTCTCTCTCTATCCTCCCTACCACCCCCTACACCCTCTACACCGCCCTTCCCCGTACACACATTAAAGGGGAGATTGATAGCCATCAGCCAGGCCTGGACCACTGACACTTAATATTAGCCCTAACACACTCCAGATGTGTCTGCCGAGCTCTTATAGATACTTATAGACACCAAGACCTTCGGCTAATGCTAACACCCTCTGTTTCTCTAGCGTAGATGAGCAAAAGTTGAATGTATCTGGGCCTATCCGTGAGTTTCAGTCACTGATCTTTTCCTTGATGCGAGAGGCTTTTGATCACAAAAGTAACAACAGCAGCGTTTGGAATATGACAACAACTCATTTGGGTTAATTGAAACCCATGAATCGCTGGTGTTGGCGGGTAGTAACTGAGATGATGGAAAAGCGTGTTCAGGAATACAAAGCTTATTGGGTCAATGCCACTGTATGGGTAAAACGGACTAGGATGTCTATATTCTAGCGCTCAGAGACACCTGTCAATTCAAGTTTAGAAAGAGCAGAACAAATTTTCCTACTTGCCCAATTCATTACATCCAAATAAGTTTGAATAAGAGAAGCACACAAATACAAGGATGTTTGGTATGAAAAGATCTCTGGTTCCATTTCTGGAACTTCAGGTTCAGGTTTACTTTATTAGTACCATTAGAGGGTAACTTGCTATTTATTATACTGGGTCAAGCTGTAAAGTCGTACTATCTGTCATAGCCTTGACTGTGGTGCTCAGGTGCCCACTCTCAGCCACTGAATGTTTTGCTTGCGTATCAGTATGATGCTCTTAGAGGGTATTTATCCCTCTTCTGTGGAAGCATAGACAGACTTGAATGGTAGGACTAGCGCAATGTCTTGAGTTCATGTCGCCGAGGGTAAATAAACTTCTCCTGCATAAGACATCCAGACTGCTGCCTATTCTTCATCAATCCTCTCTAACACCATCTGTAGATTTATCTTGCAGCATTCAATAGGCTTGGCGTCAAAACAGTAAAACACATATACACAGGCACATCCACAAACAAACATTAGCATATTGGCTGAACTGACCAGGATACATGATAGGAAAACCTATTTCAGTGCTACTGTAGCAACAACAATAATAAATCCATTATTAATTACCAGCTAGGCTTTATTTAAAATAATAGCTGCTAAGGGAACAAAGCTGTTCCTATAACAGAAGCTTTCTGTTTGGGTATACTTTGCGCGTTCTCTTTGTCTGGGTGCTTTTAGCTTCCTCTAATCATCCTCACCATGCCAGAAGAAACCAAGAGTAACTACAGTAGCAATGGCAAGGATCTGGCTGGCTGTACTTCAAGAGTTATAGCAGCAGGTGCTAAAGCTAACCGAATTTTGCTGAAGCTAGCTGAGAGGGTGCTAGCAAGGCATGATCTCAAATAGTATTGTGTTCGCACTTGAACGGGAGCCAGACCTCAATGCCTGCCGGGGTGAGGATAACCAAGTACTGACACTATTAGTGACCACAATGGTGTAGTCAACAAGAGGGTTACAATTTCAGTTCCTACTAAACTTTGGTTTAGTTTTCTTTTCGCTGATTTCCCTCTTTCAAACAATTTGTAAAAGTGTAACCCATGTTGTCCCCCCCATACTATAATGTACTTGCAGACATTGGTTGAAAGAGAGATTTATTGGTGCAATCGGCGGCACATTTTTTAGCGATCCTTCATCTGTCATAAACCAGGAAGTAGCACTGATGCTAAAAAAAAAATTAGCAAGGTGCAGGCTAATGCAAACATTTCATGCCTCATTTCCCCCTATAAGGTGAAAACTCAAACCCATTCCTGTGTAGAAGGTGAGGAATATGTTTGGGTAGTTGTGAATAGGTTTTGACCTCAGACGAGACAGCTGATTATATTGCTCTAGCTACAGTTGTCAGGCTAACAACAACAACAATGCTACAATGGTATTGTGTAATGCTATTGTCGGACTTCGGTGCTAGATACAAAGATTTGTTTTAAATTTTTTATTGTGTGTTATCAATCAGGAAAGTCAATTTGAAGTAATGACTATTGCTTCTAAATATTATTTGTATCAATATTTCGACACAAGGATGGCGTTGGTGTTGATGTGCATTTCCAGTACAATTAGTGCTTACAATGTAGGTCAATACTGCAAAAATGTTCTTCTCCATTGAACCTCTATCACATCAGCTACATCTAGTCAAAGCACAGAAGAGGAACAGTAGGTGTTGGTTTGATACGTCTACGGCATTTTCTGTTTTGCCTCCGTCTACTGCAGTTACATAAAATAAAAGAATGATGAAGGAGGGGTTCTGGGGGTTAACCATTGACTTGATCTTGCACAGGGCCCCGACAAACAAACGGGACGAAAACGTCTGCTTTCAATCACACTGAATATCTCAAAATAAGCGAGATCCATGTCACTTCTCTATGGGGAGGTGGCATGTCTACATTTCACGGTACGGCATCGTTATGATATTAACCTCTTAACCCCCACCTGAACCAAGCACATTCTCTCCTGTTTGGCTTTACCCAAAACTAAAAGCTTAACAAAAAAAACATTAAATAGGGGGGTTAAGAGGTTAAGGAAAAACACATTGAACAGACTGAAAAGATCCCTAGCATAACTGTTAGTCCAACTGTTTTCTACATTGACAGTGATAACAAATGTAAAATACAAATGCTAAAGCACCCAAAATTCATATTAAAAAAAAGGAAAAAACAACAATGAAGCATAACGCGTCCCCTTTAAGTAGTTGCTTTCTTTTACCTTCATCTGCAACCTGTAGCCCGTCCATCCACCCGATGTTTTAAAATGTGATAAATTCTTTTCATCCCGGCGCCTGTCACTGGGACTTCAAACGCGCTCCCGCTGCACCTGCCCCTCCGTAATGAGCCAGTATATCTGCTCCCTAATTGCCCTAAATACATATCGTAAAGACTGGCCCGTAAAAAAAAAAAAAAAAGTATACGGGACAGTCCCAAAGTACTGGGCTGCCCCCCCTCCGCCCTCCCACCGGCTGAGGAACAGACCTGCCTGGACTCTAATACGGGCCGCTTTAACAAGAGGCCGTAAATAACACAAAGCCATTTCATTAACAAGATCCAGTCTGCGCACACTTCCTGCCGTAAGGTGACCCGACCTGGCAACATGGGACGTTTGAAAGCAGACTTCATGTATATCTGTAGATTATTACTGTGTACTGTGTGGGTGTGTGTGTATATATACATTTGACAGCAGCTTGTCTTTTTTTTCTCTTTTTGTCCAGAGAAAACAGTGAACGAGTCTCATGATGTTATTTGGCCCATTTGAAAACCATATGCCCTACCTGCTACAGCCCATGTTGTGACTTAAAGCAGTACTAAGTAACTCATGCCCCTAGAGGCCATAAGCGCCACTGCAGGTGTCGTAGCATGTTGCGTTTATTTTTACTCATTAATTGTCCGTGAGAGTAAATACTACGCTGACAGAAAAGACAAAGGGAGAGAGGGATATTGTACAGTTAGCTTTGCCCGTTAGCCTGTTAGCTTCTTCTGATCGTGATTCCATTAGTGTGTATTGCGCCTTCGGGTCGGAGCAGGGAAAGTTGCAATTGTGGTTTTCTGGCCAGAGACACAAGGGGGAGATAAATGACCTCCCAATCATCCCAATAACTCTTGTATTACCCCCAGAGAGACTATGGAAAGGATTTATTAAGGTAAACAAGTTACTTAGTTCTGCTTTAAAGCCACACCTCATATCAAAAAATGAGAATACAACAATAGCATTTATTTTACTACGGGTGTTTTTATCAGAGACAAATCGTTACTTTTTTCCTTTTGAGATCCTCTTCCAAAATGTGTCGGTTTTAGGATTATTTGTTGCTGCTGTGCTCATGTTTATTAAGAACCGGATTAGGTTGGGTTCGATTCCCACCCGGACGTGCCCATTCTGTGTGGAGTTTGCATGTTCTTCCTTGTGTCTGCGTAGGTTACCTCCGGGTACGCCACCACTAAAAACATGCACAATAGGGCAGGATGGATGATACGTGTGTGAATGCTGGTGGTCAGAGGGACCGTTAGCTCAGATATGTGCAATCGCGCTTCTGTCAGTCCACACCAGGGCAAAATGTAGCTACATACAGTACATAGCGAATGTGAAAGTACAAATCCCCCACACTGTGTGAAGCGCTTTGGGGCGACTTGTATCAGGTGAAAAGCACTATACAAATGAACGTCCATTCCATTCTCCTCCTCTTTACAAGGACCCGAGAACAAGGAGTCATGATCATTCCAGCAACATTTTCAGATGCAATAACAACAAGCAAGCTCTCGGTTCTTATAGTAGCGACAGAAACATTTCAGAAAATTACACAATCATTAAAGGAACAGGCCACCGTTTTTTCCATACTGAGATATGTTCTTACCCGAGCTCAGACGAGTTGATTCGCACCTGTCTGGTCTTTGTGCCCGTGGAAGAGCATGGTAGCTTCCAACTTCACCCCCGTTTGGAGCCATAGGAATATGCTAACAACATCTTTGGTCGTTTTGCGTGACTGAGCGCACGCACAAAGACCAGACAGGTACGCATCAACTCGTCTAAGCTCAGGTAAGAACATATCACAGTATGGAAAAACGGTGGCCTGTTCCTTTAAGAACTCTTCTGAATATTCATGAACCCATCTTATAATTTGAGTTTCTTCTCAAAGCCATAAATCGTATTTTGCTGCTTCATAAATGTATCCATTTTTGGAAGAGCTACTTGTATTACCTTCCCAATCACAACGGTGGCATAAGGACGAGAAGGTCCCGGGTTATACTTTTACAAAAATGACAAAAGTAACAGATGGCGAGCGTCTATTCTTCTTGATAATCCAACATTATTTTGGTTTCGACTTACCTCACCGGCAACACTGCGCACATGACAACCGCAGCCGCCGCGTTGGCCGAAGCGGCAGGGGGGTGCTGAGGCCGAGGCGGACGCGGCGCTAACATTAACCCCTAATGGCATCGGGCATGATTTAAAAGCCTCAATTTGACCTCCTGTAACGTCGGAAAACGGCGCTTTCAAAAGGTCTGAGAAAGGACTTAATGGGCCGGAAGCGTGAGCGGTATCATTCCTGAGAAATTAAGTGGATTTGATGGAGATGTATTTCTGTGAATCACCTTTCCTGAAGTGCTTTTTAAAAACGGCCCAAACTGGTAGTATGGCTGTTGAAGGTGTTTCGCTATAGCAATCCTCACAAACGTCCTACAGTTTTATTGGGTTGTAGAGGGACGGGGTTAAACTCGAAGCCTCGTCCAGACACGGGGAGAACCTCTGCTACATTTTGTCTATTACACAAACGTATCTAAGCTGTTCATCTGATTCCATGTGTGTGCCAAGAATAAGCGAGCGGTACAGAAAGGAGGAAGCTGGCATTCAACACCGCAGTGACCTGACCTCCCCTCTATCGACTGACACAGGAAGTGAAACACGAAAGAGGGACAATTCCAGGAAGCGTGCGGACGCAAATAAGGAAGTCATGCCCAGAACAAACCTGTAAAACACCACACACTATCAATTATTTATTAGCCCCGTATTTTAAAAAGAATATATATATATATATCTCCCCCGTGACTCAATGAAGGACTCGAGAAGCCTATCAAATGTTAGGATCTAAAACGCATTGTTTGGTTACAGCGGTGGGAGAATGAAAGCGGACGGCGTTAACCGCGATCCTCTGCTCCGTTTCAGCGCAGCAGGCGTGAGGAAAAAAATGTTCAAGACTCCAGGAAAGCTTCCCAAGAATAATGCGATAAACATTGTACTGTGAAATTAAAACCACGGTGCGGAACATTCCAGGTTATATGTTGAGCAACGGAACTACCTGCTCCTGACGCTCAGTTAGACATAAAAGCCAACTCTGTTGTAAACGATCAAAATATTTTACTGTATTTTATTTTATTATTTCTTTTCGTGCGTATTTACAAAGGGGCAAAGGAGATGTAAGACATTGAACAGTAACACATTACGACACACATGAGGTAGGACATGGAACAATAGGACAGTGTATTAAACAGGAATAATGTCAACATTTGTGATTTAAGAAAGAGGAAACGCGTGGTTTAAAATGAGTGCAAAAACATTTGGAGATTTTTGTAATATGATTTTGAGGGGCTAAATTGAATGCACTTCTTAAAATAAGCACATCCCATGTCACAGCATGTTGCACTTGATATATCATTTGAAACTTCATTTCATTTTACCTTTATTTAACCAGGAAAGTCCCACTGACTCATTTTCAGGGGAGTCCTGGACACAGAGGGGAAACTATTGTACATATTTTAGTGGTAGGGGAAGTTGTACTTTATTGATCCCTGCAGGGAAATGCATCCTCTGCATTTGACCCATCCGCAGTGCCGCCATGAGGCACCCTGTAGGAGCAATGAGCAGCCAGAATAGACTGGCGCTCTGGACTGGAGACTTTACAACCTATAGGCCAGTGTAACGCCTCATTTGAAAGCTAAGACCTACAAAACGGATCTAAATGGATCTTTTTCCTTGTGTTGTTGTCATGTTGTTGTCACTTTTTAGACTTTTTAGATCCTTTTGTCACTTTTTATGCTTCTATGTTGCGTTTTCAGCCTCATCTTCTAGTTTGTGTCGCTATTTTGACACTTCTCTCAAGAGACCTTTAGATTTGGGTAAAGCTGAACTGGAGAAACTGTGCTCAGTTAAAGTGGGGGTTAAGATGTTTTGTACATGTTTTTAATAGCAGGAATAAGTGGAGTATCCAGAGGAAACCTACCCAGACATGGGTAGTGTTAGAGATAACATTAAATCGCTATTTATCATACTGGGTCAAACTGTAATGTCGCACTACCCGTGGGTCAGGCCGTACAGTCGTACTATCTCTGTTATAGCCTTGACTGGGGTGCTCAGGCGCCGGCTATCAGCGACTGACTGCTTGGCTTGCATGTGAGTGTGACGTGCTTAGATGGTATTTACGTGTCTTCTGTGGGAGCATAGACAGACTTGAATGTTAGGACTAGCACATGTCTTGAGTTCATGTCTCCGGGTCCCGCAACGATGGCAAATAAACTTCTCCTGCATAAGACATCCTGACTGCTGCCTATTCTTCATCAATCTCTCGATCATCGTTTGTTAGATTCTCCAACAGGTAGAACCTGGGGCCTTCATGCTGTGAGACACGAGCGCTAACCGCTTCGCCTAAGCGTTTTTTATAAGGAGTAGTGCAAATGCAATACATAATTGACTTTTTGGCTGTGGCTTTTAGCATTAACCCCTTAACCCCACCTTAACCGAGCACATTTTCTCCAGTTTGGCTCCAAATCTAAACACTTCTTGTCAGAATAGCAGTAAAAATGAGATGTGAACAAGGATGAAAATGTGACAAAAAAGCAACAAAAAAAGTTAGAAAAAAAGTTACAAAGATGCAAGTGTTTGACAAAAAGTGACAACAAGTTTAAAAACTGGACAAAAAAGCAAAACGCAAACAAAAAACATACAAAAACTAGACGAAGAAAGAGATGAAAACGCGTCAAAATTACAACAAAACTTATAAATAAAAAGTTTAAAAACGCAAGCAAATAGTTACAACAAGACAAGGAAAAATCTTAGCTCAGTTTTGTAAGTCTTAACTTTCAAATGAGGCATTACACTGTAAGCCCTACATTCAAGAAGCTTTTAGATTTGGGTAAAGCCAAACTGAAGAAAATGTGCGCGGTTTTAAAGAGAGGCAACATTTTCAACTGCACCTGCTTTTTGCACTTTAGCACGTGCTATCTATTTTGTACGTTTGCAAACGCTTAAATCAGGTCCAGTAACACGTGCTACACACTCATACAGTACTGTATAAGATGACGAAAAATATCCACTCAACCTAATCTGTTACGTTGATGGTGGAGAAAGCCGACAAATGTCATCAAATTGTCGTAGCTAGAGTAAGGCCCAATCTCAATTCTCCCCCTTAGCCCCTTAGCGCAACACACAGACGGGGGAAGGAGAATGTAGCGCCAGATGAAGCAGAAATAGATGACAATCTGTAGGGTTTGGGGTGAGACCGAGTCCTGTTGTTTAGGTGTTATAAAACAGCATCAGTCAAGTGATGAACTGGTTCAGTAGAAACATGCTATAGAGACAAGTAGGCTTGCTTATTTTTTACATAACCTTATTCATCTGTGTTAATAGTAAATTTAGTCAAATGAAGGCCTGTCCCATTTCTTAGGGCGGTCTTTTCAACCCGCGCCCTTAGCCCTTGGTTTCAGGGTGTAGGGAAAGGGGTAGGGGTAGAAAAGAGAATTGAGATTGGGCCTAATTGTACCAGATCACTGCTAATCCCTAAAAAATATATGAAAAATAAATCCCTTCTGCCTTTGGTCCTATATAGGCCCCTTTTGACATCGCTCACTGTTGAAACGCCGCACAGTTGCACGTCTGTTTGCCCCCCAGCCAATAAATGCATCCCATAATAAGCGGGCGAGGCGTTGGAGCGCCGTGTGCCGGTGCGCGCGCGCGCGGGGGTGAGCCGTGTTGTAGCGTGACCCGTTTCATCCCGAGCCTGGCACTCACGGACATAATTAAAAAGCAGGGGCAGGCAGTTTGAGGGAGAAGCAGACCAGGCCAGGGAGGGTCCAGGGCCTTGTAAAAAAAAAAAAAAAGGAGACATCTGTGCAGCAGTGTGCGCCTGGCGAAGTCTGCCATACTCTGTCAGAAGGTAGCGCGACATGCTAACGACCCAGCGCGCACCTCCCTGCGACCAGACAGTCCCCATCAGGCCGCCGGCGTTTGAGGCCTGTGAGCATGTGGCGCAAGTCAAGAAACAGCTCCTGAATTCAAAACAGTGCAATCCTGTCACTGACGTTAATCGGGCAGCCATCTTGTCATTGTCCGACGAGCCAAAGTCTAACTGAAAACAGTGTAAAAAAAAAAAAGAGGGACAGTTGAGTCATTGATAAAAAAGGTAATCAGAATTCTGAAATGAACGTGAACCCAAAAACACTTGGCCTGACATGCTGGACCTGATGCAGTACAATGGTGTGTTTGCATGTCTTGTCCACACACTTTATGGATATGTTGCTTGATAAGGCACACGTATGAAAAAGTCAAATGAATACAGTATATTAAAAGAAATTGCAGTAATAAATATATTTCCCTATTAGTTTACATGTGTTTGCTGAGGAATGGAGAATCACAATATGGCCTCCAAAGCCGCACGTTCAATTCCACCAGAGTTACTAGTTATTTAAAAGACATCTTTACAGAAAAGCTCCCAAATATTTAAATTAATTTATCAAAAGCGATGCCATTTTAGGAATTGTAATGAGTTATATGTATACGGCAGTCTACAAGTTTGGCTTTTGCAAGCTTCGTTCACTTCTGGGTAAAAAATGAGCAACCAGAGGAAACCTAAGAGGCAAACTCCCACAAAAAGGCCCTGCCCAATCCCGGATTGAAACCCACAGGGCCTTCTTGCTGTGAGGAGAGAGCATTAACCCACTGCCCTTCCCAAATATTCAGGTTTAAAGTGCATATGACAGGTTTTAATGCTTTTGAGAATGTGTCCATATTTAGGTGGATAACGTCTGTTGTAAGTAATAATTCTAATTTTATTTCAAGGAGCAATTTTAATGAAGAAATGTTGGGCAGAAAAGTAATTTTATTTGAATTTTTAAGCTACTGACAGGAAGTGACATAACATGGTTGGCACGGCAACAGCTTAAAACGGTTTGCCTCTATCTATGTCACTTCCTGTCCAATGTTTAAACATCACAATGGTCAAACTAAAGGAAACTGGGTATTATTTTTTTAAATCTAAATCTTAAATATAACTATGTCTTAGCAAAAAATTAGACACAATTTAACCCAACCATGTTAAGTTAATGGGAAATGACTCAAACTGCTATGGAACTTTACCTTTATCTATGTCACTTCCTGTCAGCAGCTTAAAAATAACTTTTCTGCCTAACATTTCTTCATTCAAATTGCTGCGTCACTGAAATAAACTGATAATTGTGCAACTGATGAACTTGCAACTGATGTTGGTCCCCCACAGGTCTGCACACTGTCACCGGCTTTATTAGTCCACCATGGGTGAGAGCAGAGGGCGTGTGGGGGGCCCCCCGGTTGGAAACTGTAGGGGCCAGTCAGCTAAATACGACTTTAAGGATTATCGTGAGGATTATTGCTGATTCCAGTTCCGATACGACACATGTTAAAAGGCCTGTGGTGTTTCATGGCGGGCCAGGTAAACTTATTCTCTTTTTTTGGGGGGGTAGCCTAAGAGCCAATGGTTGGGGGACTTTTTTTCTGACGAGGAATCTTATTCAATCCTCAATTTATGTTTTAAATATTTGATGTTTGCAAAGGTCTAAACTATAGGCTTGGCAGGTTTTAAGAACTTCATATGTTTAAATCTCTGCAGAGGACAATGCAATTTATCAGTCCACCAAATTACATTTTCTTTTGTTGTCCGTTTAAGGCACATAGATGAGCCCGAAAGGAAATAAACTAAAAACAATAGTGGCATGTCACCAAATTCCTCAAATTACTACACTATAATACAATCTATTTTTATCATAGTTCGTCAATTTGTAGTTGTTTTCTGTTAGAAATGAGCCAAAGTGTAACGATCATGGTCATGAATTGAAATCGCCATCTTCCTAACTTTGATTTCATTCAAATATGTGAAACATTTTTATTTTATTTTACTTTTAATCAGATTTTTAACGTTCATAGGCATCGTGGCTCATTCGCATTACATTGTCGCCGCTGACATATGATCTAATCTGATCTTTACCTGCATTAACGGCAGCTCGCGTTCTAAATTAAGTGTCCATATGTGAAACAGGCCCTGGACATTTTCTTTCCCAGAATAGGCTTCTTTTTTTCTTTTCTTTTTTTTTTCTTTTTTTTACACACGACACACACACACACACACACGTCTTTATTTCTTGTTCCTGCGACTTCATTTGCAACACCTTTAACAAGCAGCGCTCCAGTCCGCTTTCTCAGCCACTCAATCTGTCACTGCGACCAGATGTGGAGGGAGAGAAAGAGAGAGCAGCATATTTTGTCCCATTTCAAAGGCTTATTACGCAGACTGACTCCAGAACAGTAGGTGGCGCTGTGCAGATGTACGGTTAATGTCACTGACTCAGGTCAAGTGAGAAGGTTTTTCTTCCGTAGTGTTTCCTTCCAACACGAAACTGACTTGTAATTACTGCCGAGCATTATGCAACTTTTTGCAAAAAGAAGTTAATATTAGTGGGTCTTTGACCTTTTCAGTTATCCAGTATTAGCTTGGCACCTTTACTTTCTATTCCAGAGTCCTCCCCGGGATTGATTGTTTTTAGCTTTTCTGCGTAAAAACAAAAACACAATGCAACTTTAACTTGTTATCTGCCAGTTTAGGGTTAGGATTAGGTTTAGGGTCAGGTGTTAGGGTTGTGATTAGGGTTAGGAACAGCAAATGTGATGGAAGTTGTGTTTCTCTCACACAGATCTTACACATAGTTTTAGAAACCAGGTCTTGTAAGCTGTAAGCTCTCCTGTCAGTACGCTTTTGGATATGCATAATTGCTAACCATAACTCTAACCCTAACAGTAGCCCCCGGCAAGTAACAGGTTAAATATTTTCTATGACAAACACATCAGTACTTTCCATTGAGTGATCATTTGACTGAGCACTTTTTTTTTTTAAATTGGAGTATTACAATTATAATTTCAAATCAATCGAGCAAAAGCCACAACTTGTGTCCCTGCTGCTGTTGAGCCAATTATTGAATCTGTTCTGGGTAAATCTGCGCAATCGAGATCTGATTGGAACAATGGCAGAGCCGTTCAAAAAGGAACATCACACTATTATCTGGATAAGAGAAAGAAAGAAGAAAAACACATTTGGTGTTTGTTTATTTTCAGGACAGTTTGTTTGCTCTCGTCATGCTGCAATGCAAATGTTAAGCCCGAATGTTCCGCAGTGTGGCTTTAAAACATATCGCGGCAAGGGGAAAAAGTGTCTTGATTTTGTCAATAACCCGAGCAAAAGAAGCCTGTAAATTGCTGAAGAAGTAGATTTCATTCCCTCCGTTGCTGCTGCTCTCTGTACACACATGCAGAGCTCTCATGCCACGCTGCCCCCTAGCTCATCTACAGAGAACAGCACCCATCAAAAGCCCAACTTACACTGTTGTATTTACTTGTAGCAATGATATAATATTTTGGAACTTTCAATGACAAAACAGTTAATCATCTAATAATCATTTCAAAAGATTTATATACATACTCCTATATTTTTGCGGCATGTTACAGCCTTTTGGCAAATGTTAGATTTGGAAATACAACACAAAGTTAGATACTGTTTGTGTTATTTTATACAGAATAAACATAGACAAGGCCTTCCTATTTGTACGATTTCTCATGAAGAGATAACCCACCACGGCTTACTTTGATTGGTTCTAACCGGGCCTGTTGGTCTCTCATAAGGGGCTTCTGAACCACTCTTTGTCTGACCCGTCACCTAGGACCTGTTTGCCATGGGAGACACTGCCAGGGGCACGAAGCCCCCGACAACAGAGCTCCCAGGATCATTCGGGCACTCAAACCTCTCCTACATGTTAAGGTGGCGGTTCCAGGAGAGGTATATGAGAATCTAAAAATAGATTTGAAATGGTGTGAATGCGCTCCTGTAACTAGAGATTTACAGATTTACCACTGGTCACCGCCCAACAGTAGATTGTGTCAGGAGTGCTTATTTTTGCGAATGGCCGTGTCACAAACAAGCGTTCACTGCCTTTGACACCGCTGGGCTCAAACTCAGTCGCTCAAAGGCCCGTGTGAGGAGGAGGAAGAGGAGGAGGGGAGGGGAGAAGAGCGTATGTTCACACTTTGGAGCCCGGGCCGTCCAACACAAAGCAGCAGAATCACACTTCGTAAAAAATATTCCCCACAGGGCCGTATCTAGAGCGGTGAGCGTGCGTGCGTGCTCTGGCGGTGATGTGATGTTCGCAACAGTTTCGGATCTTGAATCGGGATATTTTTGACGGGCTTTGCTCCCGGTGGTGGCTTGATTCCTTTCCTTGCATGAAAAGTAGTGACGGGACTCGATTAAAATTTGGAATCTGGTTCTGTAATTCATTAATTGCTATTAATCGCATTTGAAACCAAAAATAACATTTTCAATTATACAAAAAAAAAAAATGTGGTCACAAAAATGACAATACATAGATTGACACATGAACTCAATGTCCTCAAATACATTTATTGTTGTTAATCTGTTAAAGGTGCACTATGCAATTTTTGATGTAAAAAAAAAAGATTCATATTAGTGCAACTCATTGCGCTTGGAATAAACTGTAAACCCAATGCAGAGTTCTTACTAGTAATGCTCGTATGGTAAAGAGGGATTTCACAGTATTCATTACTTGTGATACAAGTTTTGATTACTAGACATGTTAGTACAGGCAACTGGGAATTCCAAGTACTGATTACTTGTGTTACTTAAATATGGTCTTAACCTGTATTATTATTAATGGTTGCTGGAATATTCTTGTTCCCTTTATGGTTTACTTGTTATCCCCAATGAAATACAGGATATAAATGTTGTAAAAAAAAAAAAAAAGCCAAAGTATTGTTTATAATTTATTTAACATTGAACAGTATAAAACACTGACATTTTTCGGTGCAATTTCTCCAGTTATAGTTTACATCAGTCCAAACAGGTGGATTAGTCTGAGTGTTCAGTGACCCAGCGGCTGTATGGCTGGTTAGCTTGGCGCCTCTGCTTTCCATCTTTGTAGCCCCTGTAATGCTTCAGGGTCCATTTTATTTCCGTGTTTTTAGGATTCCTTGTAGTTTTTCAGAATGGAATGTATATGTAACCATGGATACGTTTCAATCAGCAGTGAAAACCTAAAAAAAAAAAAAAACTGGAGCATCCGCTGTAGTAAATTATACTGAAGTAATGAAAATGAACATTTTTATAGTCATTTAAAGTAAACCTTGACTAAAATCACAAGAATAATGACTAACAAAGCCACTTGACAGATGTAAAGGTCCATGTACTCAAATTGTAGGAGGGAAGTGCACCCAAGCTCCCCGGACTAAAACCCCACACGGTCTGGGAATTGAACCCAGGACCTGCCTTGCTAACTACCCTGCCACCGTGCTGCCTGTGTTTCGTCATTCGTCTATGTTTCTGTCACGACCTTAGAAAGCTCTCTAACATCCCTCTCCATCTTCATCACAATCACCGCGGCGCGCCGGCAAAGCTGCCATTTCCATTCTCTGCCCCGCGTCAAACACAAAATAACACGTTACCCTGTCACTGACGTCTCTCCGTACAAGCAACTCAGGTTTTTTCTTTTTTTTTTCTTCCCCCCCCCACATCTCTTTCTGATAATTCAGGCCTGCGCGACACACACATCCGTCAGATAGAAGCGGCAAAAGGAGGAGGCCTGCCGAGACATCCATTAAAGGTTCCTAGCTGTCAAAGGTTCCCCTTTGTGTTGCGAGGAGCGATATAAGTGTCGCGCTCTTATCAGTGCTTCCCGCGGAGTTCACTCGGCGTCCTGTCCACTCCGCTCCTCTCTGCCGCAGTCTCTCATTGTGTCTCGTGTGTGTGTGTGTGTGTGTGTGTGTGTTTGTGTGCGCATGAAACTTCACAATCTAAGGCTTTCAGACCGTGTTCAATAATAAAGTCTGTAGACATTCAAAGCGATATAGAAATAAAAGTTTATATGCCGCACTTGGAGACGCTTTGCTTCCGCTTCATCACATCTACGCTAAGAAATAGAGTCAATCGGTCGTTTTAAAGCCACGCTGCGGAACATTTCACCCGACAAACACAATAAAGTACGGTTGTTTATTTAAAGGGGGGATATTATGTAAAATCGACTTTTTCAAGCTTTATATCATGTTATTATGTCATTCCCTCATTAAACACATGCCTGGAGTGTTGCCTTGGCTCATTCACATATTTTTGAGTAATCAGTAAAAACTTAGACGGCAGCCATTTTAGGTGTAGCTATGCCTCAGTCCTCCTAGGAACGCCCCCACCTCCTGGAGACGCCTCTGGACCTTTTGTCACCAGCCAAGCCACCAACCACTGCTCCTCAGCTCAGCAGAGCCCCCTCCCCGCACAGTGTTGTTGTTTAAATGCCACAGCAGTGTGCTGAAGGGGCGTGTCGGAAAGCTTCTTAAAGAGACAGAGGCCTATTTCAAGACGTTTAGTACAGCCATTTTGAGAGAGCAATTTTATTCAAGGCAGTTATTTTAATTTACTGCATATACAGACCAACAGAAGGTTACGTCATCATTGTAGTATGCTATAGACTGGTGCTATGTGATTGAAAAAAGCATAATACCCCCCCTTTAAGGGGAGACACGGCAGGTGAAAACCCATAGACATATTATTAATAGACCGTCAATACTCACTCCTCCCCGTTTACCATAATGACCACGTTCGAGGGGGAAATTCATGGTGGATTTACAGACTCCTCCTCCCCAGCTCTGACGAAGCATGTTCCTAATAAGGGCATAAGGGCGGGATCTTCACTGTAGACTCGGCCCTTGCGTGACGTGTAGCTCGCGCAGCTCCAATGCTAACAGTCCGACCTCCGTTAAGTAGGAGATTTAATAAAAAAATTATTTCGAAAACCAGCCTGGTTTCTTTTTTTGTGAGTAACCCAGCGTTATCTCAGGAGGAATATGTAGCCATAGAAAGTGTTAAAACAATTGAAACCAGGCGTTAAAGTTGTTTTTAACGTGTCTAAAGTCCAATGCTTTTCAATGGGGGCCTAGCGACCATATGGAGGTACTACAGCAATGGCGGCCTCCATTGTTGCGGTCATAAAGCAGAGCAGCTAGCAGCCATTGTGAAAACCTCGATTCTTCAGTGGTTAATGTGGAGATTTTTTTAGCTAAAGTTTTCTCCCTTCTTGCTTTTAATGTCAGAGGGAAAAAATGGACGAAACTCACCCTTTTGCAATGTTTATTTTGTGACGCCAGCAACCAGAAATAGCTAAAACGTGGCAGCGCACCGGCTGCTTTCTCCACGCACATTCATTCACAATGTCTCTGGACCCAACAGGCATCAATATAAGGTCTCTAAAGATACTGTATACATTTTTTTCTGCACCAGCTGTTGATATTGTTTTTATACCAGTAGTACCTAAACTTTTTTTTGATACCACACAAGTATCGTTTAAAGCCCCCAGCCCTATGTAGACGCATGTTTTTGGGGGGATGTGTGTGTTGAGGATAGCCCCGACAAAATCTGTGTTTTCCTCTGCGCGTTGGTGCAAACTCAACACACGTGTGCTTGATGTTTCCCAGGCCTCCTCTTCCTCCCTTCTCATAGCGGGGGCTTCTCCAGGGGCATTTAGGAGAGAGGGGGGGGGGGGGGTCAAAATGGAGAAACAGGTAAATAAACAAACAATCAGCGGAGAGGTTGATGCTCCCCCGTGATCCGTGTGCTGTACCTCACTGGGAGCCTTATAAATCACAGAGACCTGGGCCCGGGTGGTGGGGAGGTGTTAACGCAGGACTCCCAGATACGCTTCACAACCACCCAAACCTAACCACTCGCTCAGGCCTGCCGCTCATTAGGGCCCCGATCACACCCTCGGGTGCTCTGTGCGAGTGTGAGTGTTCGGGAGGGGAGGGGGTTGCCGCTCTGTTTTCTATGACTGTTAGCGGCAGCAATATGTCGGCACGCCACTAGTCATTCATGTCCGTCAGCCGGCCCACCCCAAACGCAACACGCAGTAGCTACGAAAAGAAACGGCCTTCCTGTGTTCTAATAAAGACAAAGCAAAGAATGGGAGACATATTAGAGCTTGGAATCCTTTTGTATTCCTTGCAGTGGTATTGCACAATTAAGAAGCGACATGGGGAGGGAACTAGATTAGCTGGATGATGCTGCGCGGTAAGCGGCCCTGTGAGTGACAATAACATGACACTAAATATAAAGAGGGAGACATTCCATCGGTCCCTCCTGGAACCGCCACCTTAACGTGGTGGAGGGGTTTGAGCACCCGAATGATCCTGGGAGCTCTGTTGGCGGGGGCTTGGTGCCCCTGGTAGGGTCTCCCATGGCAAACAGGTCCTAGGTGACGGGTCAGACAAAGAGCGGTTCAGAAGCCCCTTATGAGAGACCAACAGGCCTGGTTAGAACCATGAGGCCGTCCTTCTGTGGATCCACCACCTGCAGGAGGAGCCATAGGGGCTGGTGCAATGTGACTTGGGAAGCTCCAACAGCTGCCCCCACGACCCGGCAACGGACAAGTGGAAGAAGACGGACGGACGGACGGACATTCCATCAGTCTGTCAGAGATCGGCAGGTGAAGGAGGAAAGACGCACAAATGATCGAGTTAGATCGAGGTTATTTACTGCTGAAGTTCTTTCTAACTGTTCTGCTGCAGTTGGTCTGGTCTAGATTCAGTAACACATTTGTGCCCATAGAATGAGATCAACTGACGACCTGAACACCCTGATTGAGCGGGTTATTCCAATCGACGGATGCCAAGAGTCATCAGGCGATCAGGGAGCATGAGACGTCATTTTCACACATGGATTCCAGATCTTAACTCCATTGAGAATCTTCGGGATGTGCTGGAGATCAAGATCTTGATGAAAAATGAATGTAAACACATGGATCTTTTGACATCGCAGAAGCTTATTGAAACAATGCCACAGTCTCTGTGTGCTGTAGTCAAAACTAAAGGCATTCAACCAAATATTAGACTGTCAAACCTTCTTCTGGTAAGCCACTGTATTTGACTTTCAGTGTTCCTGCTGAAATGCCAAGAAGTACAGTCGAACAACACATTTTCCCATTTTTTTCCCCACACATTTTCTAATATCAGTTTACATTGGACTGGAGAAGTCAAGAGAAAATCTGTTCTAAGCGGATACAAAGCCGTTTTCAGGCCGCACAGAGAAACGGTGCAGTGTTGACTTGATGGTGCAAATTAACATTGGACAATTTACACAAATCAGTCGAGTAAACATCAGCGGCGAACATTCTCCCTCTTCTCTCCGTTTAATGAACGGACTTCGTGCTCTACCGAAAATGTCAATTAAAAGAGGCAAAAGTGGGCGGGGCGGAATAAGTTGAATACTTTCTATATAAAACTAAGAATTGAATTTTAAAAAAACAGCTAAGCTAAGTTAACCCATACAGCCACCGTGTCAGTGAAAGTTCAAATACGCACTAATATAACTTTTTCTTTTTATCATAAAAAGTTGCATAGTGCACCTTTAATGAACCACATTTTTGCCACTTTATTTGACTTGCAACACTTCCAAAGTTGACTTTTTACACAAACGTGGAACAAAGCAGAAATAAAAGAACGCAAACGTCATATGTCAGTGTGATTTCGAAGCAACATCAAGTCTGTGTCCAAACAAAGTTGCAGTGCTTTATGGATGATTATGGATAGTCAGCTGAATGACCGGAACTGCACTATGGATGAGGCGGGCGGAGTAAATGTCCCGAATGGTGGGGAAGAGGGGGCACCGACTCCGTCACATGTGGCTCACTCTCTTAGTTTTAAAACGACATCAAACTTTCTGATAGTTTCTTGGAAATTCTACTCGCTTGCGCAAACCCCCAAATCAGCAGCCGCCAGTCAAGCACATCAGCTTTCCCAGAGCCGTTTCTGACAAATTATTTTTACCTAGCGAACATGCAGCCATTGTTATTTTAAAAAAAGCAGGCATAGTTTGTCAAAATCAAATAAAAAATAAAAAGATCACACCTCGCGCCAAAAGTAACGCGACATTGTTCTCGTGCCCGTGCTTTTTCTTCGCGCTCCCCTAAATATGTTCATACTGAGCGGCGCACTCTTTTTCCACACCTCTGGCCAGGACTCTTCGAATATTTACTCTCCAAACTTTGGCAGCTGCAGGCCCCGGTGCTCACGAAAATACACGCTCCAAAAACCAGAACACGGCCATTCACACTTTTTACAAGACGAGCGGGGCCAGGCGGGTATACGTTTGGGAAGAAAGAGCTCAGCTGGCAGGGAGGAGGGTTCGTGAACTTTGGCAAGCAGAAAGAATTTTTTTAGATGTGCAGAGATGGACAGTAACTTAGTAAATTTACTTAAGCACCGTAAGTAGAGTTTTTGAGGGTCTGTACTTCTGAACGTACAACTTTGACTCCACTTTGTTAGTTAAAAAAGTAATTTTGGCCATGCGTTTTGCTCATTTTAGAAACGTTATAATGCACACTTAATGAACTGCAGGTGGCGCTGTCAAACACCACTGACTAACAACAAGAATGGAGGCTTGGCCCTGTCGTGTTGCCGTACAGAGGGTGAATTCGGGTGCAATTTCCGTGTTTTGACTGAGCAATTTGACTGAGCAACTCTCACTTACTGGAGTAATATCAGACCAGTAGTATGTGCACCTTTACCCAAGGAATGAAAGAGATAATCAACTTTATAATCAAGTACTTTGATCATCGCTGCATTTATCAGTGGGATCACAACTTGGACTCAATTAGGATTAAATTGGGAGTCCGCCAGGATGAAACCAGGACGACACCTTGTCCCAGTACTAAATTTAAGTTAAACCAGAGCCAAACCAGGAACAAAGCAACAAGGATTACATTGGGACTAAACTAGGACTACACTGAGACTAAATCAGTGGCCAGCAGTGCACTTCGCGCTCCTGTTCCAGCACGAATCACAAGTTCAATACAGATTAGTTGGAAATTGAAGGCGATTTCACATGCTTTAAATGATTACATTATCGTTGGTAATGGGTTTAAATGGGGGAAGAAATAGTGAATTCTGTTCATTAAAAGGCCATTTGGTTGGAAATTCTGTTTTCTAACAGGCTTACTAACTAATGAAGAATGTATACAAATCTTACCAGACACCTTTTTGTTTACATCTTCACTAGTTACGTAAAAATCGGACAGGCTTAAAAAATATCTTTGCCTTGGTTTTGATCAATAAATGGCGTTGATTGTGGAATGTGCTCGTTTGCACCCTCTCAGATTGTCAATTAAACACTCGCTAATTTGAATGCAAATGCACTAATGTCACCTGCCGCTTGGATGGTAGGAAAGGAAATGAACTGATAAGGACGTGTGTCGAACCCATAAGCCCATATTCTTCCAGGTCTAAATAAACATGGAGAAACAGGACTAAACCAACATTTAACTGCTTGGACTATTCAGGATTTGAGTTTGCCTCAAAAGTCTAGCTTGGGGAGTTCAAAATGCATCCCAGTTGTCCAAAAAGCCTGCGGGCCACTTCACTTGGAATTGGAACTGAACTAAGATGAAACTTGATTATGTATTCTACAATCAAGGGTTGGGCTTAAAAACTGGACCACACCAGAATTAAGACTGGTTCTTAACTACGCCTTTACTTGCACCTCACCAGGACCAAACCAGACCTCTCCCCACAACAGCTCCTCATTCACACTTTTACAAGCAGTGCGCGTTCGACAAAGACATTCAGGAAGAAAAGTCCATAGTTGCCAGTTAAGAGGCTCCGTGAACTTTACCCATCTAAAAACGTCAGCCTGCTGCTTGTTTCTTCTCCCTCGCACCTCGGTTTCTAACCCCCCCTCCGGGCCCAGGCATTTGCAGGTGATTAGGAGAGTGGTGAGGTCAGGCCTGAACTCTGGCACCCTGATTGGTGAGGATAATTAGTGGGCTTTCTCTGTCCCAGGCCACTTGCGTCCCGGGAGGATTCAGAGAGGGATCAGAATTGGAAACCTGAACGTCAGCGGAAAAGACAGAGCTTGTTTGTGTATGGAGTTTGTCGTGAAGTATGTAATTTGGGCCATCTTCATGGCTCAAGATTTCTCATCACGGGGAAACATTATTTTGGTTACCTATGCATTGGTATTTTAGTGTTCAAAATAATGTCTTTGTAATAGGTCTGCGTGATATTTAGCAAAAAATGTTGTATCGCAAAATCCGTATCCCATGACACCACAATATATCGCAATATCTTCGCATCACCGAAGTCTCTCATCTGACTGAGATTGTCAAGATTTTTTCTAACTCTAAAACCAAAATACATTGTATTTTGGTTTTAGGTCAGGTCTTATTGAAGACCTGAGTGAAGCTGACCCCCTTTAATCGTAAATGTATATAACAAATATGTCAATCATTTGTGCTGGTCCGTGCTGTAAAAAAAAAATCAGTTTGTGCTGTAATCATTCTTGAGATATTGATGATTCTTTTTTAGATGCAGTGTGTGTTGCTGTGCACCACTGACACACGCACACGCGTTAAGGCTCAAAAGTTTGTAATAGTTTAAAAACGGAACCAGCACAAACGGAAATCCTTACAGCACAAAATAGTACAGACATAGAACAAACGGTTGATACAATTTACAAGTTCTTCTGACTAATAAAACAACTATAATTATCTCACAAACGGTAACAGCACAAATAAAGAATCACGGCACAAACGTAGCACAAACAATTTACATATTTTTGCAATATAAATTTGAGTATGATGAGGGGCCAGGTTCACGGAGGAATATCACAGTTAGTCATATCCACGATTCGGCAGACAGCGTAATAAGTCGCGATAAAGTGTTTGCCTGGCTCCAGTTACTGCCGAAGTAGATACCGAAGATTTACTGATAAACCTGTTTGCAGCAATACAAAGCACATAGACATCACTTCCAACTCCCCTCCCTTCCTCTCTCAGATCGTCTTCCAGCCAGCTACATCCTCTGTGCATCCTCTGAGGTAACCTAAGATGGCCTGTCCCACTCTCGGGAGGCTAAGGAGGGGGGCAAAGGGTCACCGGTCTGTGCTAGAGAAAGTCCACAGCCCTATCAAAGAAGCTCTATACGCCCCTCTCCCCCTTTCTTCTTCCAATGTTGAACCTCATCTTTCCGGACTCTCTTAAAGGTTTCAGCGGCTTGATATGTGTGCCTTCTTTCCGCAGGTGGTGGATGAGATGGGTAACATCCGCTTCTCGCTGGACACGCCGGACCCTCCCAGCAGCACCAGCTGGTTCAGATACATCCGCTGTGCGCCGTCCTTCGAACAGCAGAATCTAGTGGCCTGCCACCTCACCGGGGACCAGGTGAGTGCATGACGGGGGCAACATGGGCATGGCCAGTTTCGGGTTTTCACGGGGATGTGTTGGTTGAATGGGTCAAATGGGGCGAGAGAGATAGGGTTGTCTTCTACAAGGGATTCCGCTGGGCAAGGCACTTCACCCAAATTGTTGGAGTGACAAAAGGTGCGGGTGGGTGGATGGATGTATAGATGGATGGACGGGTGGATGGAAAGATGGATTGATTTGATAGCTAGATAGATAGCTAGATAGATAGATAGATAGATAGATAGATAGATGGAAAATTGAATGGATAGATGGATGAGAAGATGGATAGATGGATGGAAAGATGGATGGATAGATGGATGGAAAAATGGATAGATGGATGGGAAGTTGAATGGATAGATGGATGAGAAGATGGATAGATGGATGGAAAGATGGATGGATAGATGGATGGAAAAATGGATAGATGGATGGGAAGTTGAATGGATAGATGGATGAGAAGATGGATAGATGGATGGAAAGATGGATGGATAGATGGATGGGAAGATAGATGGATAGATGGATGAGAAGATAGATAGATGGATGGAAAGATGGATGGATAGATGGATGAGAAGATAGATAGATGGATGGAAAGATGGATGGATAGATGGATGGGAAGATAGATGGATAGATGGATGGAAAAATGGATAGATGGATGAATGGGAAATAGAATGGATAGATGGATGAGAAGATAGATAGATAGATAGATATGAATAGGTGGGAAATGAAAATAATCAAATTACAGAATATAAAATATAATAAGTGTCACAGTTGTATGCAAAGTTTGAAGTAATTGTAATCAGAAATAGAGTGGTTTGGTTTGGACAGCGCTTGTTTCATAGTGAGAAGGTATGAAAGTCAAACACAAGTTGGAAATGGAAGCACTAGTAATGTTGTCCGGCAGCTGTGAACAGCACACTGGAGTCGGGGGGGAGGCAGCTAAGGGGGGTTTGTTGTTGCCTTGATGTGTGTTTGTGTGTGTTTACCATTGTGCCGGCGAAATGCGCGGCGGCTAATGACCCCGGGAATGGCTGCTTTGTGAGTGTGTGGCTGGGCGCAGTGCCAGAGCTGTTAGGAAATGACCCATCTAAAGAGGCTAAAGTATGGCCCCACACTCCGCGGTCCCACAATGGCCATTATGCAGTCCAAACCACCGCAACTTTCAGACTTCTTAAGCCCGACTATCAAATCAGTGTTTGTGTGGTTCGCTCTTAAACAAAAAAAAGAACTATTTGGAAAGCAGCCAGGGGCAATAAAATAAAACAGCTTTACCAGGCAGTAGCCCCACTCAGTTAGAGAAATATAGTTCAGTGCAACCATCATCTAAGCCACCCAACGACTTTTAAAATTAACTGAGAGAAAGAACTTTGTAACTCTGTCTTTCTTGACAGGGGTCTTAAATGCCCCTTGCGACTTTAACCATTATTTATTAATTATTTAGTAACCATTGTAACCTGGAAAATGCCAGGTTGATACTGTTAGCCAGTAATATCACTGTGGAAAGACTCTGGTTTAAAACGCCCATGTTTGAATCCAGCGCATTTTGTCTCAGCCAATCACAGCCAAGTCTTAAGATGTGGCTAAACAACAAAATATATATTTAGTTTTAAAATTGTGTGCATAGGGTTATACATCAAGTTTTTCTGTCGTCACCTTGTTGTTAATTAGTATCGATGCTTGTTGTCGGCAAACATAAATCCCACCCACTCACGTCTTTACTGCTGGTATCTCACAGAACAAAGATATTTTTCTTTGATTTGGCCTGTCATCCAAGCATAAACGCACAGTAAAAAATCACAGTAACCCTAAATGTTCTTGATTTGTAACTACTTGCAATGAATGGGAGTGTTACACTGTCATTAAAAACAAAGGTTTCTCAAATTTCTGACCATCCATCCATCCATCCATCCATCCATCCATCTTCTTCCACTGGAGCTGCTCAAATCACATTGCACCAGCCCCTATGGCTCCCCCTGCAGGTGATGGGTCCACAGAAAGACGGCCTCACGATTAAACGGGCCTGTTGGTCTCTCATAAGGGACCGCTCTTTGACCCGTCACCTAGGACCTGTTTGCCATGGGAGACCCTACCAGGGGCACGAAGCCCCCGACAACAGAGCTCCCAGGATCATTCGGGTGCTCAAACCTCTCCACCACGTTAAGGTAGCGGTTCCAGGAGGGGCAATTTCTGACCAGATTTTAAACTTTAAAGTGTGGATGTAATCAACTGGGGTTCGAACTTTCCAAACGTCACGGCTCGCAACAGAAATGCTTTGATGGCACATGTGCTGTCTGCGTTTACATTCAGAAACAACATGGAGAACTGTTGTTTGCAAGGTTAATTCAGGCGCTACTGTTTCACGTCGAAGAGCACAGATGAAGTAGGTCTTTAGTCACCTATTTTCCACCGTAGATCTATGGTGCCAAATTGAAGTTTGCTCCACTAGAAAGTAATGCGATTATCGCAGCTTTGGTTGTCTCAAAAAATGGTTAGGCATGTGTGTAAAGCTACACCATTGCACATGTAGGATATTTGCTTTTACAAAAACCTGGCTACCTGTGGACACGGCCTGAATATTCAGATCTTGGGACAATCTGGCTTACAGCTCAAGGTTATAACAACTGCGGAGCCAAACTCACATAAATAGTTTGCACATTCTTGTCACTCTGCTGTTACTTGGCCTCTAATCTCGGCCGGCGTACTCCCCTGTCGTGTCGTGTGTCTTTCCTCTGTCCTCACGTCCCGAACAGCCACCTGTCACTGTGTCGCCCACTAGGCTGCCCCCCCCCCACCCATAGCCAGGACGGTCCTGAATGTGTCAGCGCAGTCAGGACCAATGGGGAGAAAGAACGGAACACTTTTACATGGTTACAATTTGATATTGGAGTATTTATTGGTCTAGTAGGCGTTGCGCAAACAAGACAGTAAGTAAGATGAACTGTTCATGTGGTGCACACAAAGAGAAGCTACTCGTGAGGTGACATGGAGTGACTTTGTTGTCAACTACTTCAACTGTAGTTTAGCAGACAAACTTCAACTATAGTTTAGCAGACATATGTTCGTTGGTCCACAGAAAAATACACATGAACGTTCACTCAATAGGTGGCGTTCATGTTTTAGAATGTGACGATGTCATAATGTCAGGTGGAGTGCAGGGGCCAATGCAACTGGGAGAAATGCAGTTTTTGTCAGAAATTTCCAAACCAAAAATTGTCACGTGTTTTTTCCTCATCAGTATTTGACAATGATTGGATTCACAAACCTGCCACATTATTTTCCTGGCTGAAACTCTATGGCAGTCTCCACTTTTGGATGCCTTTATGAGGAAATAATTAGACATTAGTTTATACGTGCTGACAGAGAAGACAATGAAGTTTGAGACAGTTTTTGCTTTGATTTGTATTTATTTTATACAGAAGAGATCATCTAATGACAGCATTAGTAGCGTAATGGTCAAGTTAATTAATTAAACAACTATTGGTCTTATCAAATTAATACATGAGAAGATGCCTTTTCAAAATATTCCAACCAGACATGGCTCTATACATTATAGTACTTTTTCCATTGTTGGTTATCACTTTGGAAAGTTTAAATCTGCCCTCCGTGGCATGTCTGGTTTCATAATTATGATCATCCGAACTAAAATGTAACTTTGTACAGTACATTTGGAAGGTTAGTTGTAATTATATTTCTTACTAAATTCATTAAAGAAGAGATATTTGGCAAGAACGAAGACAAAAAATCTGCAGTTCACCAGGGACCATAGTTACCGCCATAGAATTTTCAGTTGCCCTCCCACCTCAATTTTAAACTATAGGCTCTTTAGAATGTTGTGATTTCACGTGAACACAACCTATTGGGGTAAACAACTGGGGAACTTTGATCAAAACGAGCTCCCCCGATTTCCGGGCCCGACGCAGAAATCACCTAGTCCTTTTAAAGATTTTCATTTGACTCGGATGCCCCCGAGGAGGCCGCACACGTCAGCGAGAAATCAAATCAAGCCACTGCTATAGCTCAAAACCGTACGGAGAATGATCAGCACTAGGTAAATACTGCGCGCACCATTGCTCTTTTTTTTTTTTTTTTTTTTGGTACTTAGCAAGTGCTGTGGCCTTTGTTGACTTGTTTTGGAGGCAGGGCTCTATCATTTATTCAGCGGCACAAATATGCCCCACCACTCAGCGCGGAGAAAAAAATGTATAATTTAGCATCGCATTCCGTGATTTCTTTATTTATTTTTTTATTATTGCGCTTTTTTTTCTTCTTCTTTTTTTGCATCCACATGAAGTATGCATGAGTTTATGGAAATATAAGTGCACGCGAGGCAGTTCGCGGAAAAGCCGAGAGGGTAACCTTTTAGCCAAACAAGCGCGGTAATTTATTGTTTATTTGTTAGCTATTAATGTTTGAGAGGCGAACAAAAGCCGGCGCGGTTATGTATAATTCAGCCGGCTGTCGTTGCGCTCGGCAAAAGGGGACTCGGCACTGAATACTTTTAGTCAAAGACGTTGTTCTAGCCAAGCGGTTAGCAAGGAAGGTTCATGCGTTGGATTTCCGAATAGTGTGTGAGTTGATGTCTTGTTCTTGCGTCATATATTTTGAAATTTGTATAACCCGTGTCAATGTAGGGAAAGGTAAGCTGGCCGCAGTGGGAATGACACCGGACAAAACCTGGAAAACGAGCTTTCACTTTTCAGACAACGGTATAGCCTGTGAGAGAAAATCAATATCAATAAATTGGGGATGGATTATGGGCTTTAAAAAATGTGGAGAACCGTTTTGTGTTTCCTCAATGACGCGGTAAAGTCAAAGAAGTACAGATCGGAGCGCTTCAGCAGTAGGAGAAGAATAACTGGATTACTTAAAACTGTGTGAATGAAACTCTGTGTGTTTTGACACTCAAAAGACGTGATTTTTCACTACGTGTTTTCTCCCCATGATCCGAGAATTGCCCGTGTCTGAGAATGTCTTCAAATATTCTCCCCCATTGTGAGATAGGGTCAGTTTATGCTTACACGTATTACAGATAGACTTAACACACAAGTTACTATATTTCCATGTGTCCAAATCACATTGTAGTTTACGCGGAGCTACTGTTTAAAAGTATGGCGCCATAACTTTCCATCACAGTGGTCTCTAGGACGCTCCGAGATCAATTGTTTGGAAGGTTTTCACTGCTGACGGAGCCTCTCCCCAGAAAACCTGTTAAACGGCTGATCCTGGAGCGTTGTAGAGACCACCGTGATCGAAAGCAAAGGCGCCATGCTGACCACTCAAACTGCCGCTGGGCCACTACAAGGTCAAATACGCACAAATGTTAAGTTTTTTTCTGCGTAAAAAGTTCCATAATGCACCTTTAACCTCCTAACTCCCCCACTTTAGCCGAGCACATTTTCTCCAGTTCGACTCGACCCAAATCTAAAAGCTTCTTGAAAAAAAATGCCCAAATAGCGACAAAAACGAGACGAAAGTAAGGATGAAATCGCGACATAGTATGACAACAAAACAGGTGACTAAAAAAGCAATACAAATGCCACAAAAACATGACCAAAAAAAGCCCCAAATTTACAACGAAAAATCTAAAAATCTTTACATCGGTTTTGAAGGTCTTAGCTTTCGAATGAGGCCTTACACCGTAATCTCCAGTTGAGGAGCTTTTGAATTTGAGTAAAGCTGAACTGGAGGAAACGAGCTTGGTTCAGGTGGGAGTTAAGAGGTTAACTACAGTATCTGTTATGATCTGGCTACCTGAACATCCTGAATGAATCAATGGATTTCTTCTTCCCTGATGTGAGAGCGTGGTCCAGGGAGCGTGAGACATCGTTTTCCAGATCTTAACCCAATTGAGAATCTTCGGGAACTTGATGAAGAACTTTAGAACAGATTTACTCATGAGTGGCCCATTGTTTTACTCAAGAAATAGCACTATTACCTCAAAATAACAGCACCCGAACAGAAGTCAAAAGTACTGTGTGACAGAACGACTCCAAGAAGTACAGCTACTTCGCCAAAGTCATCCAAGTCCATGCACACGAGTAGATATAAGTGAGTGCTTGTTTTGACTATTACGCGTCTCACAAATCAGGCTCCTCCTAAACATGCTTCTTATTTGTGCGCCCCCTCATTAATCCTGATGCGATTACCTCCTAATGCAATATTTAAAGCCCGAGAATGATTGCAATCGCACCGTGCGCGCATCAAATCGAATTAAACAATGGAGTTTCTTTTGTTTCTTTTTTTCTTTTTTGGACAAGGCGACAAAGAAGGCCGTAAGTGATGTCAACTCGGCAATAATGGGCCGAGCGTGGGGCGGGAGGGGCGGGCGCTTGCATCTATGCATGCGGCGGCTCTCGGCACAATGGATATAATGAGGCCTGATGAGACGCTGAACCTTGTCCACCTTCTTGTCAGGCTTTCATCTTTTGTGTCGGGGAAATGGAGAGCGCTTCCGTGTGTGTGTGTGTGTGTGTGTGTGTGGGATGCTTTAGTCATTGCTATATGCTCTTACAATACACTATCGGGGTCATTAATCCAAACAGGTGCTAAAATCGCGAGTGTTAGCTGGGAAAATAGCCTGTTTTGATGCCGTGTTGCACCTAAATTGCCCATTTGAAGGACCCCGAAATCTGATGAGTTAGAAAATGTGCAAATCCGTCCACTGCCAATCCACTCTTGGGAAAACGCTTGGTAAATGACCCCCAATCGTTTTTTTTTTTAGTGTGAATCACGTGACGAAAAAAGCCACCCGCGGCCATATTGGTTGTCACATTGAACCTGAATTGAAGTTGCAAAGCTGCTAACTGCGTATGTATCGTGCTGTAACAGAGTGGCAAAAGAAATGACTACAACGGAGTACTGCATAAAATACTTCCTAAAAAGCTGCATTCCGAAGTGTTTGGCCTATAATGCCAACAAAGGATTAGCTAATGTGATTAGCTTACAGCTCTAACATAATACGATACAAAAAGTCTTGTGGCGACTGAAAGATGCCGCGTAAATGTGTCTGGAAGTGCTGCTGGACAAGATGACGTTGAAAGGTTTCACTTTCTGTCCCTGGAAAGCGATCTGTTACCCGCCAGTATGGTGCTGACTGTCCATGGAGATCAACTGGGATATGTTGCTGTTGATAAACCAGTAGCTTATGTATTTATCTGCGCTGTATGAAGTTACCAAAAATAAATAAATAAATTGAGATGAAACAGGCAAGATTCCCATCACTTTTCACAATTTTGTTTCTCCCTGTTGCAGCACCAAGTATTCCTTCTAAGAAAATATTCTTTTCTGAAGGACTTTTAAATATCAAATTCCCAGCCTGATTTGATGAACGTTGAAGCCCATCAAATTGACCTTTTTGTTTGCATTTGTATTAACAATTTCTTGAATGAAGAATGCTCAAACATCCAGTCGGTTGAATCACTTCTGAATCACATTTCTTTCCACGACGATTCCAGATCCATCCAAATCTCGTTTTTTAAACACCTGTGCAGCCATTTCGATTAACCGGACTCTGATTACTAACTTTTTTCTCTTTTTTCTTCAAAAGTCTTACGAAGATATCCAAAAGGAAGGAAATCTGTGTTTGTAGTATCTGCAAAATAATCGCTCTTCAGATTTAAAGGGATATTTCAGGATTTTTGACATAGGGCCTCATTTCCTAGTTATCCAGAATTTTTTTTTCGTAAATTCATGCAGTTCTTATATTTGAAGAGTTTAGTGGCGCTAGGCTAGTCTTAGGCTAGTGCATGTCTATGATATCAGTTAGCCTGCATTAAAAACAGTCTGACCCACTCCACAGTGCACCTGAGGTAAATCACTTATAACACCATATAAATGTCTGTGTTAATAGAATAATTTTAACCATTTTGCATTTAAAATAACTTATATTTGAGCAGCATCAGCTTCGTGGCTGTAAGCTAACGCAGCGGCGGAGTGATCTGCGAGAAAATAGTCCCTCAAAATGCGGTAATGCATGTGATACAAGGTCAGTTATATTCTATTAACACAGACATTTATATGGTTAGTCTGGTGTTATAAGTGATTTGCCTCAGGTGCACTGTGGAGTGGGTCAGACTGTTTTTAATGCAGGCTAACTGATACCATAGACATGCGCTAGCCTAAGACTAGCCTAGCGCCACTAAGCTCTTCAACTATAAGAACTGCATGAATTTAAGAAAAAAAAAAATCTCCAGACATCAACAACACTCTGAATAACTAGGAAATGAGGCCCAAAGTCAAAATCCTGAAATATCCCTTTAATTGCTACAAATGAGCAATTTCGCCCATTTGTCAACTTAAAATGCTTTATATCCATTATGGTAACATGACCTGCAATACCTCTCCCCCCCCCCCCCCCCCTTTTTTATTTAGTAACCTACAGCAAAAGTTTCAAATTGACATCTCAGGTTTTTTTTTTTTTCTCACCTGCAGTGTCTCGCCTCCACCTCACTGCCTTTCCCTCACACTCTCGCTGCACTTTTGATTGTGTGTTTTCCGTGCATATTGGACTGCGTGCGCGGGGTTGGGGTAGGGTGAGTGTGTGAGTGAGTGAGTGAATGTGCGTGTGTGTGTGTGTGTGTGTGCGTGTGTGCGCAGTGGCTCTGTGGCAGTGATGGATGGGGAGACAGGGGCTCCTGACTAGGGTTTGGTTCGAGGCACTCACTTACTTACTTGCTGCGCGGCGCTTGGTCTAATAGGTTTACAATGCGACGCTAAAAGTTATTGTAGCCCCCCAAAAATAATCCATTAATAGATGATTGCATTTAAGACGTGGTCGGTATGCGACAGTTCGGTTTGAAACACGGGCCTGTACGTACATGCAATTTTTTTTCTGTTTTCACATAATAGGCTAGGATAGGCTGTTTAACAATACAGTAGCCCCTGTCCTCCTATTAATCTAAGTGGTTCTTAAAGTGGAGTCCGGGGTCCACTGGGGGTCCTCAGAGGTTAATGTAGGGATTCTCACATCAGGTAGTTAAAAAGAACTTCATTTTGAGAAGGAGTTTGCGTAGATTCATGTAAATACACTTGCTTGTTGTTAACCCCCACCTCAACCGAGCACATTTTCTCCATTTCAGCATGACACAAATGTAAAAGCTTCTAGACCTGAGAGCTTAACAGCCTAAATACCAGTGTAACTCCTCATTTGAAAGCTAAGGCCCACAATACTCATCTACTGTAAGCTTCTTCCTTGCTTTTGTGGTCAAGTTATAGTTGTTTGTGTCGCTTTTTTGCCACACCTTTGTCACCTTTCTGCCGTTTTCGTCGCATGTTTTTTTGCCTTTTTTTTTTGTGGTCACGTTCTCACTGTGTTTCTTTGTAGCGTTTTGGCTGCATTTTGTTTTTCAGCGTAATGAAACTGTGATGAAGCCCCAAAAAAACACGAAGAAAACGCAACCGGGCCAAAAAAAACGAGGAAAGCGCTTAGGCCTTAGCTTTCAAATGAGGCGCTGTAGGCTGTAAGCTCCCCGCTCAAGAAGCTTTTTAGATTTGGGTAATGCTGAACTGGAGAAAATGTGCTCGGTCAAGGCGAGGGGGGGGGGGTTAGAAATGAAAGGGCCATTTCTGCATCAGGCCTATACGACAACAAAATATCGCTTTGAAACGTGGGTCTATACGTGCAATTTTCACATCACATTAGATGAATTATATGTCGTAATTATTTTATGAATGTTGTTTTTGTTTGTTGTTTATTCAAAACCAAAACGGAACAAAAAGTTAGCCGCATTCATTGCCATTCCTTCATATACTGGAATCGTCGGGCCTGTATGGTTCATATCGGCTCCACTGCAGAGATACCGAGGCCACTGGTTGTAGAGGCATTTCACGTTTGGATCGTTATATGCAAATGATGCGCAATGTTTAATGCGAGATAATAATAATAATAATAATATATATATTTTTTTTTTTTAAACACGCACACGGCAAAATAGCCCACAGAAATACGAATTGGGCTATTGACAGTAATAAAAAAAAAGTGATGCTAATATTTTGGTTAGGGATATGCTGATAATGGTATATGCTGTGCGTGTTTGTCTTCTTACCATCTTTAGACAAAGTGCCGGCCGTTATAGAGGCGGCGCAAATGACATGGAAACGTGTTACACAGTGAAACAAAAACAGAATACACTCAAAAGGAGGGACAACAACCGGGATTATTGTTTATTATTGTAACTCGTTTCGCCCTTTCCCTCGTGCAAATATCTCGACGCCGACTCGCGTTTAGTAGGAACTCAATTTGCAGTCGTTCTATTTTCACAGTCCGATGTTCAATGTTGGCAACAATTTAGAAATATGCGTCGTTCACAAAGGCGACAACATGAAGTCCTAATGAAAAAAACAAACAAACAAGTAAAACAAAGGAAAAATGTATTCGGCAAAGTCAAGCCACTTTTACGCGCGGGCCAGTCTTCCGCGTGTTTGCATGCGCTCTTGGCACCTCTCCGATACGCACGGACTTCTCCTTTACCCCCCCTTGTCCATTCCTCCCCGCATCAATAATAGATTTATCATGCGGGAGAGGGTATGGGCGCGCAGGGGGAGATGTTGGGGAGGGGTCTCGATGCTTTTTGGCTGGAGATAAGACGAGGAGGAGGCGGGGGAGGAGTGGCCGACGGGGGCGACAGTCGCAAAGGGGGAGAGCGCACTAATGAAGGGCAGGGGCAGGGCATCCTCATCCTCAACCAGATTGGAGACACGGACAGTTGCGCCGCGCAGTCGCCGGCTTCATCCCCTTCATCCGTCTTTCTATCTATCCGCCGCCTATCCATTCCGTCCGTGCGCGCTGCCGGTGCCGCCGCCGCCGCTGCTGCCGCTGCTGCTGCTCCAGGGACCGCGCGCCGCGAGTCCTCCGCCTGCGCGTCTCTGCCCGCTCCCCGGTCTCGCTGACTATGGGCTGCGTGGCCAACTCCACCGGGACTGAACTTCTGTTGCCGCTGGAGGCTCGTCGTCTCTCCCAACTGCTGCGCCTCGTCGATAAAACCAAGGTCAGCCACAATGAAACTGAAAAAAGAAAAAAACTGTGTACGTTTATAGATTTTAAGTTTTTGGAGAGGCACGCGCTCTTGCGTTTTGGTCGCTGCCGTGTTGGATGTAACTTTTCTTTTCTTTTTTTTTTCGGACCAGCTATCTTCTGTTTGGGTAGAAAGGAGTGCGTGTGTGTGTGTGCGTGTGTGTGTGTGCGTGTGTGTGTGTGTGTGTGTGTGTGTGTGTGTGTGTGTGTGTGAGAGAGAGAGAGCGGAGGGCAGTGTGGGGCGCGTTTGGCTTAGTGCACAGCGCCCCCACGCGGTGTCAACCGGTACCGCATGAGCGAGAGAAGTTGAAGCGAATGGCACGCGAATACGAATGCTATTTAAATGATAATCAGGCGATTCTGAAGGTGATATGATGCTGGTTTTGAGACAAGGTGATTGGATTATTTTTTTTGTTTCACATGTTAAATTAATTTTTTATATATTTTTTTTTAATTATTTTTGGCAAAGGCAGATCGTGGGACATGCGTTTAGGTGGAACAAAGCGAGACAAGGGACATGGTGCAAACGCAACGAAATCCAAGTCCTTTAAAACGAGAATAATAAGTGCGGTACTTTGTCTTTACCTTCGCACTTTTACGTCATGTGCTTTGTGAGCGAAAGGCCATTTGTCACCCAGCGTTTTGTTTTTTGTTTACTAAATAATTACTATTGCCCAGCTTAATTAAAACATAAATAAATAAATAAATAAATATATATATAGGCCTATTTGCTATGGCAGGTGTCAAAATATGGAGCAACACTTTCATTCGTGGTCATCTGATTTAGGCACAAAACACCGTGCGTAAAAAGGACGTTTTTTTTGGCGTCTTATTTCACGTTCGGTCTCGCGCTCATGTCTGTGTTTATTTTCGCTTGTATTTCACAGATTCCCCCTTGTCATTTCGGACAGCGTCATTTCTGAATTTGCTGATTTTTTTTGCTGATTCCCCCCTCTTTTTTGGGGAATCCGCGGCCTCGCGTTGCTGCGCTGCATTAGCCCGGTTCCAAAAGACGCGCCTCGTGCTTTCCTTCTCTCCCACTTATAAATAGGATAAAGGGCACAGGCGAAAACGCGTGTGGGGTATGTTGTCGCTCTGGGATTCGCGCGCAGTTCCCTCGAGCCGAATATTCCTTTAGAAATTCACATCATAATTATAAAGAGGTTCCCGAAACATAAGTCATGTGTTGATTTGATGAAAACTCACGAAGAAAGGTGGCTTGTCTGTGCTGCGTTTGGATATTTTATTTGCCAACTATTTTGCGTTTCTTTTTGGGAGACCAAAAAAAAAAAAATCAGAAGAGGTTATACACTGATGAATGGGGTGCAAAATAAATATAGGCAATACATTACATTTGAAACTGTTGGTGTCGATTGTTGCAATGTTTCTAAGTGGGGCATTTTATGTGTAACAATCGTTGAATGTTTTTTTTTATTTTTGCTGACATGTTGCATACAAAGGTTTTTCAAACGGGATGTAAGTCTTTGAATAAACTAGTTATTGCTGGGGGAAAAAAATCTGTAAAAATTCAAATATTGTGTTGTTTTTTTGCAGTTCGAAGCCCTATAAAAAATGTTGAAGTACAAGACTGCATTATTTAGTTTTTTTCTCGGTGCTACTTGAAGCGGAGGTTTTTGCAACAATGCGATTAAAAACAACTCTCTCCAGAAGTTACATTTTCCCACATGAATCTCGACACACCTTGAACCAGCGCAAACAATGACACACCTTTCACTGAAGGCCATTTATCTGTTTTCCAGGTGAAAGTTAATGTTACACGTTATGGGAGAGCGAGCGGGCACCCAAGACCTTGAACATGTCCGTCTTTCACCTTGTGCCATTCTCGTTTCTCGGGATCGTGACGCTTTGTGTGTCCACAGATCTACTACAAAACGGTCCGGGACATCGAGGCGGGGGAGGAGCTCCTGGTGTATATGAAGGACGGCATTTTCCCCGAGGGATCCATGGCGCCCAACCTACAGGGTAAGACGCACCGGTTTAAACAAACTCTTACCCTCCCCACCCCCACCCCCGCAGAGTGTGGAGCCAAGTAGTAGCCCCAACCTACAACTGGGCAGCTCCTATAAGAGACACGCATAAGGAGTAAAGAGGAAGGACTCAAATAAAAAAAATTAAAAAGTACTTTATGCTTACACGCTTGAGTACTGACTAATAGGGTGACCACCTGTCCCCCTTCCCACTTTGTCCATAACGTTAGATCTACACAGAGTTTTCTGAATCATTAATGGAATTATGCCCCAATCACGAACTTAACCTCTTAACCGAGCACATTTTCTCCAGTTCGGCTTTACCCAAATCTCAAAGCTTCTCGACTGGAGCTCCCAGACTATAGGCCAGGCCTCATTTGAAAGCCAAGACCTGCAAAACTCATCTCCGCTTCTTATTCGCCTTTGCATCACGTTTTTAAATTTTTTTGTTGTCGTTGCTTATTTGACATGTTTTGGGCGCATGTGTGTGGCATGGTCACAGGTACACACTTGTACAGATGACGAAAAAAACAGCCAAAACGCTACAAAAAAAAGCAATGAAAACGTGACAAAAATGTGACAAAAATGTGGCAAAGAACGCTACGCTAAGACACAAAAATGTGTGACGAAAGCGCGACAGGAACGTGACAAAAATGACGAAAAAGCGACAAAAAATGTGTGACGAAAACGCGACAATAGACTGCCAAAAAGTGATGAAAATGTGGCAAAACACGCTAAGCTAAGACACAAAAATGTGTGACGAAAACGCGACAGAAACGTGACAAAAATGATGAAAAAGCGACAAAAATGTGTGACGAAAAAACGACAGAAGCACGACAAAAATGCTGAAAAAGCGACAAAAAATGTGTGACGAAAACGCGACAATAGACTGCCAAAAAGTGATGAAAATGTGGCGACAGCGTGAGGATGAAGATCCATTTAGATGAGTTCTGTAGGCCTTAGCTTTCAAATGAGGCGTTACACTGGCCTATAGGCTGTGACCGTATGGATTTGGGTAAAGCTGAACTGGATAAAATGTGCTTGGTTAAGGCGGGGGTGGAGTTGTGTTAATGTAATAGGACCAAACAACATGTCAAAATTTCCGAAGGATTTTCATGGCATATCCTTCGGAAATTTGACAGAAGTACTTAAGATAATATGCAAGGAAGTTACATTTGTATAGGTCAACAGGAAAACGTTGTCATTTGTAGACTGGGAAGAGTATTGTTTCTTCCAAAGTAGCCAACTCTTGTAAGTGCAAAAAGCAAGACCACAGAGCAAATGTATCGTCTACCACCGGCTTCTGAAAATCAATTTGTTTAATATCAAATCCAATAAGGCTCCGCTGGCCCGCGTGTCCGCCACTGCTGCGCGGAAGGGAGGTGTCGATTGGCGCTTGTCATCTTTCATTGGTTTGAGCGCGGAGTTTTGCCGTTGGAAGGAAAGCCCCGGATCAGAGCGGGACATTAGGAAACATATCCCCGAAAAAGGCTCTGTGCAAAGGGCCCGGCACTTTTATCTCCCTCAGACTCGGTTAGCGGCAGCGCCTCAAGGGGCTAAAGCCGCGCAAAAGCCTTCGGGGGACTGAAACAGCGGGGCGTTCACGGGATTGATGTGTGGAAAAAGGGGCTTTGTCAGTGGTGGAAGGGTAAAATTGCGTAGATCCGTGGGACTACATGAGCTCACTTAGATTGATATTTCTACTATAAGACAAGTGCAAGTGTTTCTCAAACGTGGATGGGACTCGGGCCGTGCTGCAGTTCTAATTCAGAGTTAGCGGTTTTTATCATTTTCGAGGTTAGCCTCTTTCAGAACAACGCACAAAACTTTACTTTGACCTATTTTGACTAACTGCCATTTAACTCACAATGTAACGAAATAGGTACAGCATTTTTATGGCCACAGTCGTCCCTCGCAGTCAAAGCAATGATATACCTTTTTTTGGGGGTCAGATTTTATCATTGCATACTGACTATTTGGGTTGAACATAAACAATATCAACAAATCATAAAACAATGCAAACTTCACGCATCAGGCTTATTTATTTTTTTGCGCTGGATATTTAGCTGGGACCGGTTTTCTGATTGTTTACGCTATTGTGCCATAACTTGCTCTTAATTCGTCAATTCGCATCACATGGTAACATTCATGTTGTCCTTTACTGCCCGACAACATGAAAGCGTAAGCCATGGTTGGTGCTAGCTTTTTGTCGGAAAATATAAACGACCCTAATCCTAATCCTTAGGGTAACCATATCCCAGTTCCTAACCCTAATTTGTGTCAATCTTAAATTTTAATCACGTGATATGAATCGACGAATTAGGAGCAAACAACAAACACTACTTTCACTATATACTTTTATGGGGCAAAATGAATGTTACTCTGCAAAAAGAGAAAAGTCAGGTATAGGGGCCTTTAAAGTGCATATGACTGATGTTTAAGTTTTTTTTCTCATAATTACATCATTTGATGGGATCATGACAGTCGTTAGTATTGCACTCCAGTGGAATCGTCATTTTATGAAGATGACGAGAAAAAGAACAGTTTGCTGCTACCGTTAGCAAGCCGGCTAAACCCGGAAACTGTTCAGAATACTGTTGCCTGTTTAATATGTTTTTCCCATAGCCGTTAGCATTAGCTAGCACACTTACCTGTCAAAGCCTGGTTAATATTCATTACTGAACGTACAGACCTTTGGAGATTTTACTTTAGATGATAATTAGCAAGTGAGCTAAATGCTAAATTATATTAGCTTGTTTTTGTGGAGTCTGTGGCTTCCTCTCTTAAATGGAGAAAACACATAAACGACATAGCTAAATATCCTAAAATCAACATTTTATTTGTCTGGAGAGAGAATCCAGACTGAACTGAACATAGGATAAGATAGGCCTGACCACTTCTATGATTTTTATAGCTTCGTATTGATACTGTGGGATTTCTTACTGATGCATTACAGTGCACCGCTACAGTTAGTGATATTCTGCATCTCCGTATGTCACTCCCTGTATCCAAGGATCAACAATAAACATCACTATAAAACGTCAAATCAAGACAAACTATGTAAACCTTTTAACATCCCTTTAAAAGTAGCTAATCCTGGTTTATTTTCCAGCTTTCTCTCAAATGCTCCTGGACGTGTTTAAAGTGTGTACAGTGAACTGAATCTCGAATGTGAAAGATACCTCGCAAATCGAATCTCAATTGCAAAACTTGGTCTCACGACATATGGTAAAAATTACATTGCTACATACAGGACTCTGCCACTGTGCTACCATCGCGCGCGTGGGCTCGTGTTTCTTTCTTTCTTTCCTTTTTTTAAATTTTTTTTTAGGGGAAACCTGATTCGGCGGGTCGGGCTGGCTCTCAAGCGTGTCCCCCGTAATACGTCGCTCCGAATATGTCCAAAAGTTTATCGGCGAGATCTAAACTTGGCCCGATTCTCCCGGCGTTCAGCGGAGCGGAAAAGAGCCCGTAGTTCCTGTGTTTCTCCTGAACATCTTGGACTTATTGTGTGCTGTCAGGTTGTGCTGTTGTGGAGCAAAATATAAAAATAAAAAAATTCATTCAGTCATTGAGCAATGTCAAACGGTGGTTTTGTTGATATCCGACAGTGGGTAGAGCGTAAGAAAATATCTGGGTTAAAAAAAACAAAAAAAAGGCTAATTTGGCCGGGGCCGGGTCCGGGTCTGAAAACAAGTTGGGGAAAAACGTATTACATTATGCATCGCCAGACAAGAAGATAATGCATGATTTTGACCGAACTAAACTGGGACTACCCTGGGTCTTAAACTGAGGCCTACACCAGAACTTTGGACTGGAATCCAATTTAATGCTTTTTTTAAATATCACGGCAGGTAAAAGGATTGATTTTTCATGCAGTGGTCGAAGTGGAGATTTTTAGCTAGTTTCCTCCCTTCAATTTTCATGTCAGAGTATAAAAATGACAAAACTTACCCCATTCGATGCTTATTTTATGACGTTTGGTCGCTAGCGAGTTGGAGATGTCCTGGAAGTAGCAACTACTGTACTTCGCTTCACTAGTTTTCTCTAAATGAGGTTTTTGCTCCACTCATGCAACGAGTTAGCCACATTAGTAGCTCCTACGGACTCCAAACTTTCCAGACTTGGACTTAACAAGATTTTAAAGATTTTTTCAATATCTAATTCCCAGCTTGATTTATTAAAAAAAAAAAAAAAAAAAAATCCCCTCTGAAAACACCTTTGTTACTAATGTGTCACAAAATAAAACCATAATTTCAATCCGGATCTATCCATTATTTTCATTTTTATCCACAAAATGCCTTATTTTTATATGAAAACTTGCAATATTTTTTCCCCCTCATATTTATATCAGTCATGTTCAGCAAAGGTTTCCAATTTATATCTCTAAATTTAATTGTTTTCCCTATTCACCTGCAGCGCCTCGCCATAATGCCCTCATTTTGGCACAAAGAAGGAGTGACCTAGCACTAGACAAGAATTAAGCCAGCGTTAAAAGGGGACTTAAGATCAGGACCAACCTAGCAGTGAAACAGGAATAAACCAGGATTAAACTAGAACTAAAGGCTTAAAAAAAGACTAAACCAACGCAGAAACTAAAGCGGGACATGAAGCACCAAAGTAGGACTAAACCAGGGTTAACTCGAGGATTATATGATTAAAAACTATACATGGTGGTGAAATTTTACTCCAATAAAAGTAAACGTTTCTCTGTCGATTTGTTGTTTTTTTCAGTCAAAGGAACTCAAGTATTTGGGTTGAAAATACTTTGTTTCCAAAGTAAAAATACAAATCATTTTAAGTAAGAGTGACTTATGACATTAAAAATATACAAAAAATATATATACTTCTACTTTGGAGCCTTTATAAGAATGTAGTGAAATAGAAAGTATTATATTTATTTTTCTAGTGGTGTGGACTAAAAGTTATAAGTTCTCAACAAAATATGACTATTAGCTGCAAATTAGCACTAGCTAGAAGCTCTTTATGTGTTACATAAGCTGCAAACTAGAATTGGAACTCTGTTGCTTGCATTGCCCCTGATAAATAAATGATTAAAAATTCAAAGGTAAAGAACAGATCCTAAAAAAACTCCACCTGGTAAGTTAGTCAGTAAGTTTACTTTAGTACTGCACGTACTAAAGTAAAGTTACTGACTAACTTACTAATACTGAAGGCTACGGAACTCAACTAGTGCTAAACCCTGGTCAACCCGGACCAAACCAACACCAAACAAGCTTTCGCCAGCTCATGACCCCCCTCACCGCTGCGGTACACGTTTTTTTTTTTTTTTTTTGCCATCGTCTGAAACGGGAGCTGATTGGTTATGCATTGCTCGCTTGGCACCACGTCACAGGCGCGCAGGGCCTCGGTTGATGATTTGTTAGGGGCTCTGTGTGCGTGCAACCATCCATGTTCGACACGGAAAGGAAAAAGACACGGTCCGCCCGCCAGGAACGCCCCGGGGCTCAAACGCTCGTATTTGCGTCTCGATCTCCGAAAAAGAAATGAGGGACGACAAGCCAAACACGCTGCAGTTCGACAAATATGCGAGGCATTCGCGAATGGAGAAAGGGACGGCCAGGGCAGGACTCGAAAGTAGGGGGAATTTAGGACTAGAACAAGACTGAAACTACTACTACTAAACAGAAAAAGTGATACCGGGTTTTAGCGCCTTTAGCTTTGATTGCTGCACGTAGTGGCTGTGGCGTTGTTTCGATAAGCTTCTGCAATGTCAAAACATCTAGTGTTGCAGCCAAGATCTTGTATAGATGATGGGAGAGAGTGACCAGTGTGGAAAGCCAACTCCAGCACATCACGTCAAGGTCCACTCCTGTAGTTCTCTGTCAAACATTGTTATACTGCTCTCTTTTGGCTATTGCTGTTACTTCCCCTTATGAATGCAATCCAGGCTAATAACACGGCCTAAATCTGATGTGCCTTGACTATACATCCCTGATCTCTAAAGTACAGACCCCGCCTAAAAAAAAATCCAAGAAAAATTCAATCAAAACGAAACCACAAACTAAACTACAGTGTGTCTCTCTCACGTTCCTTTTCGGCACAAAATTGGCCGGCCAAGCGATCCCTCTTTGCATACAGGTTACTTCGATTAATACAGAGGCTTATTCAAAGACCGTAGCGGTGACGAAAATAGTTCTATAAAAATAGACGCAGCAAATATGCACGTACGTATTCATGCGTGGGAAAGCGAAGGCGAGAGGTAGAGAAGGAGAAAAAAATGGCAGAGCGTCTGAGTGGTCTTGGCAGGGCTGCGTGTCCGTCTTATCGGGGGGAAGGAATTTTGGAATCCGAGGGGCTCGAGGACTCCCCCGAGACCTCACCCATGCTCCGGGATTAGCTGCTAAACTGCACATAATTTAGGCCCGCTTTGGTCTCCCAGTGAGGCATTGGTTCGCCGGGGAATGCTTCCTTCACACAGTTTTGAGCTATCCTATTCACATTGATTCTTTCTTCTTCTACTTCTTAAAGGGGGGGATATTATGTAAAATCGACTTTTTCAAGCTTTATATCATGTTATTATGTCAGTCCCTCATTAAACACATGCCTGGAGTGTTGCCTTGGCTCATTCACATATTTTTGAGTAATCAGTAAAAACTTAGACGGCAGCCATTTTAGGTGTAGCTATGCCTCAGTCCTCCTAGGAACGCCCCCACCTCCTGGAGACGCCTCTGGACCTTTTGTCTCCAGCCAAGGCACCAACCACTGCTCCTCAGCTCAGCAGAGCCCCCTCCCCGCACAGTAGTGTTGTTTAGATGCCACAGCAGTGTGCTGAAGGGGGCGTGTCGGAAAGCTTCTTAAAGAGACAGAGGCCTATTTCAAGACGTTCAGTACAGCCATTTTGAGAGAGCAATTTTATTCAAGGCAGTTATTTTAATTTACTGCATATACAGACCAACAGAAGGTTACGTCATCATTGTAGTATGCTATAGACTGGTGCTATGTGATTGAAAAAAGCATAATACCCCCCTTTAAGGACTCCGAGATGGTTTCCTAACAGTAAATGTGCAAGACCCATGGTTCTCTGATTGTTAATTGCTTGGCTTTTACTCATGGGTATGAATCCAGATAAATGAACAGACTTTCTCTCCGACTCCCCCAAAAAAAACTTTGTTGCTGAATTTCCGTCACTTTGGCTTTGGCTGACCACCGCCATATTTCCATAAACACTCTCCTTGGACAGTGTCAAAGTAGTTTAGCGTTTGCGTTACAGCCCATTGATTGGAAGGTCATTTGCGCCTCTCCCCTGAAGTCCCGCACGCCCCTTTTTTTTATTTTTATAAAGTGCCCAAGAAGTTCCAGCTGGATAAACGGTAAAGCGGTGGTGCCAAAAGTAAAAAAAAAAAAAACAGGTGAAGCAGTGCGCCGTGCACCGTAAGCCGTTTTGGATAAAGTCACTCAGCGGTGCCAGGAGTGATGGATGGGTGTACCTCTGTAACCCGGGCCTGGTGGGAGCTACGGCAGGCTGGAGGTGGGGGTAAACATTAGGGGGTTTGGAAACGCTCCGGACCTGCCTTCGAACCTGCTTACCTCTGCCTCTCGCAGCTTATTGCTTCTGGGAAATGGTCACATACAGCAGTCTAGACTTGGACGAAACTAAGTATCAACAATGCCAAGGATGTAAAGCACTTTTCAAGATCCCCCAAAGCATTATTCGATCACTATTGTAGCCGCAACTGCTCTTCGATTACCTTCACCCATTTTTCCCATGCAAATGTGCAATATAATATATATATATATATATTATATAATTTCTTTCTGCGCTTCGTGTATCAATCTTGAATCGGGAATATGTTTGCATTTCTATGTTTTATTACGAAATAGTGCACATCTACTCCATGTACAGCGGCCAATATGAACATTGGTGCTTGCCCAAGGGCACACTGGCAGTACGCATTAGTTGGAGCTGGAGTTTAACCCCTATCCTTCAGGTTTGCTGGGAACTGCTCTACTGTTGAACCATCAATATTATTATTTTTTTGGCATTTGTGGCATTTTACATCAACCTCTCACTCACAAACACACTTAGGCGAGTGTCTTGCCCAAAGACACAATGGCACTATGCAGGCTGTTTGCACGGGGTATTCGGACTGCAGGATCTATGCGGATAACTGTATTTATTTGGGGGCAGCACGGTGGGGCAGCGGTTAGCGCTCATGTTTCACAGCAAGAAGGTCCCGGGTTCGATTCCCACCTGGATGGGGCCTTTCTGTGTGGAGTTTGCATGTTCTCTCCGTGTCTGCGTAGGTTTCCTCTGGGTACTTCGGTTTCCCCTACAAATAAAAATATTAACTTTTTTTCAACATTGGAAAATTTCCACAGGAATTTATAAGAATAAATGGATATATATGGGAACAACAGGGGAATTGACACTACTAAATGTAACTTCTGTACAGACAGGTAATATCTGCTGCACAAGAATCTGATTTGATAGTTATACAGTGAAATATCTATCACATATTGTGTGTCAGGCACAGGCCCCACCCACTCCTCCTATTGGTCAGCGTCTATCAGGGTCTGAGTGTCATAAAACAAAATCAAAAGTTTTCCATTTGTCCCACCACTTATTAGAAAGAGTGCTAAGCAGAATTTGGGTTTTGGAAAGTTGAGGATTATGTTTTGTGCTGTTTGACTTGACAGTATGGAGCCTCACACTCGGGTCTAGGGTCTGTAATGCATGTTTTATGGTTCAAAAACATACTGAATGGGTAACTAATAGTTCATTAATAGTTTATTCTACAAAAAATTCTCGAAATGTAATGTTTATTTAAGCGTTCTGACAGTTTTAAATGAGTCCAAATTTCCAAGATAATGTTCACACTGAAATTTTCCTGAAATTTATCAGAAATGTTCCACTGCTTTGCAACCTTAGCTGTATTACATTGTAATATTTAATTACTTATAGCCAGTACCAACAATTATAGCTAGTCTACAGCCATGTGGAGTCTTCACTGTATGAGCTGTTTTCATTATAGAATCCCCTTACCTCTGCTGCTCGCTGCTTCTTTTAGGTAGAAGAAAGAACGGTCAAATGCCATAAACAACCCCCCCCCCATCCCTCCCTCCTGTTACACTTGGAGTCGCAGGCAGGAACTCTGGCCATTGAAAAAAAGAAAAAAGCTGGCAGGAGTTTTATGCGTTTGACCTTGCCGGCGACAAGTATTTGTCGAGGTTATCAACATGGAAGGGGAAGGCCGGCGCTATTGTTTCCCCGGAGTGTGATCACACCCACACGCGCTCTCTCCCACCCCCCGAAACGCTTAGCTTAACAGGCAATTAACTACACTAACAAAGGCTAATTGATTTGCACTTTATGCGAAAGTCAATGGCAGGATCAGTAGAGTTAGTGATCGGACAAGACGGCAGCTGTAACTAACCCGGGCGCACTTAAGTACATGGTGATGGATTAGATTGGAAAGTGAGGATAGAGCTTGGATGCACAACAACAACAAAAATCCCAAAAGAAAAAAAGAAGAAAAAAAAAAGTAGTATTATGTATGAAACCGGTAGAAAACACACCTAAATATTTTTTATTTTTTTTGTTGTCTTTGTTTTGACAGACGAGCAGATGTACCGCTGCGAGGAGTGCGACGAGCTCTTCTCCTCCACGCTGGAGCTGAGGAGGCACCAGAAGTACTCGTGCTCGGGCTCCTTCGGATCGCTGCAGGACGAGTTCAAGCAGGAGCGCGAGGACAGCGACGAGCCCATCCACGAGTGCAAGGACTGTGAGAAGATCTTCCCAAACGAATACAGGTAAACGAGTCGGTGGAATAGACTGGGCTAGGTTATTCGCGGGTTCCCGATGACCTTTTAAGAACAACAAACATGGCGGCTTACCTGAGAAGAAAAATGGAAACAGAGCGAACAGAGATCTCATGCAAGATTGGAAAACAGCACAATTGTCTGCTAAAAACTCTTTTAATGACAGATGCGAGAAGTTAAAAATGTGAAAAGCATTTGAGTAACGCATCACAAACTTGCATCTGTAACTGGCTCAATATGAACAAAGCTGGCTGGCTTGGTCAGAGAAATGCAGGGTTAAGGCTCATGTGATGGTTAAGGAACTTGGTGGAGCTGATATGACAGAATAATAAAACCTCTGTTTTTTGCAGTTTGGGGCAGCACATGATCGTCCACACCGAGGAGAGAGAGTACAAGTGTGACCAGTGTCCCAAGGCCTTCAACTGGAAGTCCAACCTCATTCGCCACCAGATGTCACACGATAGTGGCAAGCGCTTTGAGTGTGAAAACTGTGATAAGGTACAGCATTCCCAGCACGTAAGTTGTGCACAGGAAACACCGGCTTTTCCAACTCAAAAATACTCAATTCGCTTGACGCTTATTTGAAAGGCCCTGTAGCTAACCTTGTAGCAAACTCATTGTCTCTCTCATAAAGTAGCTACCCATACATTTTCATTTCTGCATGATTTCGTATAAAATAGGGATGTGTAACGACAGAAAGCCAGCTCATTTGATTTTTTCCCCAAAGCTATTGTTGAGAAGAGTTGTCAAGTTCTTATGTGTAGTACCGAAGACGACTTGAGCAACCCTTAACTCTGGCGCGACAAAGTCAACACGCCTGCTGTTGTGTCACGACCACGTCATGGCCCTTAACTTAGATATAAGTATAGCTTATGCCCCCTTAAGGTCCTCAATTGTGCTTTATTCAAGCCTTGAGAACTAATAGCCTTGTTTTTTTATTTTCTAAAAAAAAACAAAAAACCTAGGTTTGATGATATTATAAAAAGAAATCAGTCAAGAAGAGTGCACAGTTCCTTCTTTTGTACACCATAGGCCAAAACAATAGTGCAAAAACAAAACAGTCGCAGGTATGTTTTCGATGAGGGCTTAATTTCGCAACATCAAGCTTGACTGACTTTTTGGAAATTTTGTTCATGTTACTAAATTGTACTCTTATCAAAAACATACGTCTTTGAATAGTCCTATATACAGCATTAAATGTTGAAGCAACAATCGCTAATAGCTGGACAGGTTTTGGATTTGGTTGTCCATGATCTTTTAGTTGTTTTTAAAACACGTACAACCACAGTCTTTTTTTTTTTTGCACCACTGGATAGGCTCACCAACTTTGTAAATGTTGTGTCACACTATGAACGTTTGTCTGTGCTACAACTTACCCATTCAAAACTTTTTAGCCTTTGTTTGTTCCAAATTGTTTCCCTTTTCTAATGCTTAGACTTTGTCTGTCCTTTTGTACAGCTGTATTGAAAACGTTTATTTCTTCATGCAATATTCTGAATTAGTACTATAGGAAATACCAAAGCTAAGCTGTCCAAAGTAGTTTAAAAATGTAGAGTGTAATACAGGACTTTCAGATAATTCCTGGTAATGTATTAAGTGTTTGTTTTCTCAATTGTCACAAAAAAAGTAAATTCCTATAGGTGATTCAATAGTACTTTGTCCTCCGTTCTTGCAGGTGTTCACAGATCCCAGCAACCTCCAGCGCCACATCCGCTCTCAGCACGTGGGGGCCCGTGCTCACACCTGCCCTGAGTGCGGCAAGACTTTTGCCACCTCATCAGGGCTCAAGCAACACAAGCACATCCATAGCAGCGTCAAGCCCTTCATCTGTAAGTCCCGTCTACGTTTACATTGACAGACTTACATACATTAATTAATTCATTACTTTGTTAACTCAATGCAGTAACTAACTGCAGTTTAATACATGTAGTCAACCCAACAGTGTAACACATGTATATTATTGTCATTTGTACAATTCTCAGAGGTTCCGGTGCCATCCAGGGACTTTTTAGCTGTTTATTTCTTTATTACAAGTGTCATTGTATGTCTTTGTTGATTTGTATTTTCGAGTTAGTGACAGTGTTAAATGGGTTTAACCAGGCCCTGATGGGCTGTGTCTCTTCCCTTCTGCAGGCGAGGTGTGCCACAAGTCCTATACCCAGTTCTCAAACCTCTGCCGCCACAAACGAATGCACGCCGACTGCCGCACTCAGATCAAGTGCAAGGACTGCGGCCAGTTGTTCAGCACTACCTCTTCCCTCAACAAGCACCGGCGCTTCTGTGAGGGCAAAAACCATTATGGCTCACCGGGGGAATGTTCAACCCTGGTATCCCCATGAGCTCCAGCCCCATCATGGCCAAGGCTAAATCTCACCACCCCCACCTCGCAGGGCTCAACCAGTCCAGTCTAGGCTTCACTGACTACTTTCCCTCTAGACCTCATCCGCATGCTGGGTTACCTTTCTCTCCGGGACCACACGGCTTCCCCTCGCTCCCTCATGGATTCCCCGGAATCTTCCCCCCATCGCTCTACCCTCGCCCAACTCTAATGCCCACTAGTCCCTTGCTTAAAAGTCCCTTAGGTGGCAACGGTCAAGAGGTCAAACTACCTCGCAGCCCCCTTGACGGTCCCCCTCTGTCCTTGGTCACATCCACAAACAGCAACGCAGGCAACGGGTTCAGCCAAGCTGACGACAAAGACAAAGACCACAAGCTTGATTTGTCCTCTAGCGTGGACGGTAAGCACAAATCCAAGATGGCTGACATGTCTGACTGCAGCGACCTGGAGGATGTCAACACCACCAGCGGCACGGACTTGGACACCACCACAGGCACGGCATCAGGGGAGGGGTCCGACTTGGAAAGCGAAGGGGAAAGTGAACGGGAACGCAGTAAGAGGAGAAAGCCATCAGGGGCAGCGCTGAGCCAGGAGGGCAGTCAGCTGGACGACACGAACAATAGGTTAGCCTCTGCTGTGTCCAGTTCCGGAAATGTGTCCATCGAGCGTCCGTTTCTGTCCTCAGCCTCCTCCCAACCGTCTTTCTTCCCCCCACCCGACGAACAGGCCCTACCGCCCACGTCCGCAAATGCCAACACTGCTGCGACGGACTCGATCAAAGCCATCGCGTCCATCGCTGAGAAATACTTCGGCCCAGGTTTGATCGGTTTGCATCAGGAAAAGAAGATGGGACCCTTACCGTACCATTCGATGTTCCCTTTCCAGTTCTTACCCAACTTTCATAACTCGCTGTACCCATTCGCCCCGGAACGAGGTGGTCTCAATCCTAGCATGTTCTTCAAGTCCGAGCCTAAATCACCACGGGAGCACTTACACAAAATTGGTGGACCTCTTGCTCCTTTGACAGAATCCCCATTTGATCTCACAACAAAACCGAAGGAGCATAAGCCACCCCCTCCCACGCCAACGAACCCACCCCACACTAACAGTAGCACCGGCAGTAGTAGCGGACGTCTAGCGGCATCCACAGGAGACGAACAGCCATTGGATCTTAGCATCGGTAGCCGTAATCGGAGCGGGCATAACGGGGTAGCAGCAGAGCCGCCAAATCGCAAAAACCACATTTATGGAGTTGGGAAAAGTTTATCGGTGAAAGAGGACAGCCTTGCCGGGTTCCCCCACCCACATGCCCAGTCGCTGCACCAGTCCCCCATCCGCCACCACCAGCAGCCACCCTCACAGGCCCCCCAGCCGCCGCCCCTGCACTACGCAAAGCCCTCTGCGTTCTTCATGGACCCCATATACAGGTATTTCAGCCCGATCAGACCATATAAGCCTTCACATACAAACCTATACACAATACCATTGCATGCTCAGGAACATCATCTCCAGGCATTTATTAAAGTTATCTGGTCTTGGAGCATAATTTTTTCTTGAGGTGAATCTGAGAGGTGAAACATAAATCATTCCTTAACGCTAGGCCGAGCAAAGTACCTCAGTGGTTCAACGTGCAGCACATATGCAATTCACATACTTTGAGTTTGCCAAGTGTTTTGGGGCAGCTAGTTATATGGGACAGTGGGATGTGGTAAGAGCTCACAGCTGTTAAAGCTAGATGTTAGTTTTACAAATATTTTAATTAGGGTCAGGACTTTCCTCCGATTAATTCCGGTGAATTAATTATATAAGGTTTTAAGCAATTAAACATATTAATCGACTTTAGCGGCACAGACACTTTTTCAGTTTCCTTTTTCCTGCAGACGCAGCTTAGGGACGAACATGAAGCATGAAGCCAAAAAAATTACTGTCAAACTTAAGATTAAGTTAAGCTGACATCAACTTAAAAATACATAAATAAATAGAATAAAAAGATGATTCTACAAAATACATCAAACTGCTATTGTCTTTGAAGTGTTTAAAATGATGTTAAAATGTAGGAAAATACAAAGAAGCATCGAAAATATACTTCTAAAAAATAAATACAACCCCTAAATAAGTTTAAATGTGATTAATTGCGATCAATCAATTACAAAGGCCATAATTGACTCAATTAAAAACTTTTATCGAGTCCCACCACTAATTTTAATAACTAGTATTTTAAAGGAAAAGCCAAATGGGCCTGGTACGTAACCCTCTCCCTTGCCATTTGTCCAGCAGGGTGGAGAAGAGGAAGTTGCTGGACCCAGTGGGAGCTCTCAAGGAGAAGTTCCTGCGACCGTCACCTCCACTGTTCCATACACAGGTAACAACCAGTAGCTAATCAATGGAAGAAAAAAAAGAATTTGTGTCAAAAAATATAAAATTTAAATATAACACATTTTCTGTTCATTTTGGTCATACAAATCTGTTTGCGTGCATTGTTTCAAAGTTCTGAAATAAGTTGTTCCTATCTGTCCACCTTTTGATTACGGTGACATTTACCGCAGCATTGTGTCCGACCCCAATTTTACTTCTTGTTTGTCGCTATTTAAAGACAACCCATTATTACATGTACAGGGGGCTGATTACTCCAGATTATTTGGACTATTATTTCCAAACCCTGTATTATGTGAAAGTACCTGGCTCGAGCCTCCCACGCTGTGTCCCTTTTTGTTTAGTCACTGGAGACATCGCCACTGCTTTGAAAATCAGTCACATTGTTGCACTGTCCCCAGGCCCTGCTCTCCTTCAGTCCAGCAAATATAATATTATACAATGTTTCCCAATCATGTTACAAGAAAGAAAAAAAAGGCATATTAATTTTGTAACCAATAGGGCACACTCTGTATATTTGAAAGGGATGTTTAAATGATCTTACTTAGATGGATTTCAAGTTAGTATATAGTACATTCTGAACATACAGTATTTAGTATCTAAATAAATAGTATAAGGGATGGACCGTAGTGCAGAGGTTTGGCGTTTGCCCCATAACATAACTTTGCCTATGTATTCACTGTTGTTTACCATCATTGCCCACTTAAAAATGATGATCGGAAACCCAGTAGGAAGAAGGAAAACAACAGTAGTTGAAATTGGCAACCGTAGCTACGACAGCCCACAGGTTCATAAATCTCCCAAGTATGTGTGTTTTTACTATGTAGTGGCCTAGCTAGCTGGCTGGCTGGATAATAGCAGCATGTCTATCAAGGACATCCTGTTTTTGTGCGCCGGAGAATGGGGGCTCTATGAGGGAAACTATTTAATCTGACCTGAGAATCTATGTCTTCCATCAACCGTGACTTGGCAATAGATACACATTTACGAAACTGGTTAATGAATAGCCATGTGAGATCTTACAATATGCAACATTTTGTTGTAAGGAGAGTTATATAGGCTATAGTGGTCACAACTTCGGTTTGAAGAAGTGGACAAGAGCATGCACAGAAAAGCTATAGCCTACATTGCTGGATCTAATTGTGGTAACAGTTAGAATTAATTAATTATTTTAGACATTTCGAATTGAGCTCATATAAACGTATTTTTATATTGTAAGATAAAACATACAGCACCTATTTCTTGTAGTTGCTACAACTACTGATACTACTAGTACTGCTACTGCTGCCGCTGCTTCTACTTTTGCTACTATCACTACTACTACAATAACAATTATTGTTGTAGTTTCTAGTGGTGCTCCTTCTACTATACCAACTGCCACTTCTACTATGAGCCACGACTCCTACTGTTACTACAAGTGCAGCTACAGTGATGACAACTATGGATGGAGCTACCATCATTTCAATGGCTAACTTTATTGCATTCCTCCCCCCCCCCCTTTCTTTTTTTTTTTTTAAAGATCCTAGGCTAGAGTATCCCAGTGACAAAAATGCTATGCCACGTGCTTGACTACACCATTCTGTTGTTTGCCAGAGAATCTCACCTTTCCGGGTACAGCGGGTCTTGGTCTAAAAGATCCTAATGTGGCCGCATCTGCTTAAACAAGCTCACTGGGGCTCTTTGGAACAGACATAGGGATATGCCTGCAGAGGGAAACCAAGGGGTAATCAGTCCCAGGGCAGGTCACCATGTAGACCGTTACAGGCTGGTGTACTGCAGAAGTCGCCAACTGCAGAAGTCGCCAGCTCCTACTCCCAGAGCCCCCGTTTGTAATCATCCGCAAACTCATGGAAAAGTAACACCTGACATGGTTCAGGAGGTGGGGTTGGTTTCTGCTCTACATTATTAGTACGTACTACTACCACCACCACTGTTACTACTAAAACTATTAGTAATACTTCTACCATCAACCACTGTTAGTACAACATGACAGTGACAACAACTACTACCATGGTTTCTTTTATTGCTACTAGTACTGTTGCTCCAACGGTAACAACTACTATGTTTGCAACTACTACTACTACTACTATCATCACCACTTCTTTTACTGTTACTACTAAGTCTACGACAACAATGACTCCAACTACCTCTGCACATACTTTTATTGCTGCAACCATGACTACTATGACCTCTACTACAACTACCAGCACAAAGTATGTTGTAAAAATACTATCAGATATAAACGATATCGACAAGACCACACAATGATACATTTATAGATGTGTACAGTACAAAATGATAAAAGCATTCCCAGGTTTCCAGCTGTGATTCTCCTGGCCACCCAAACAATGCCAGCGCTACTTCAGAAATATGACGACACCCCCCCACCCACCTCGGTCCACCCTGTCCCATACTCTCCATAAAGGAAGGATATGGGCTGTTTTTGACAAATAAACTCCGTATCTGCCCCCACTTTGTTCCCAGGCTCCTCGAGCCGGGACGCGCCAGTCAGTCTGACACTCTCATTGTCCAGTCGTAGTGCGCTAATTATGCTCAGGTTTGGCGCGCACGCTCTCGGTGCGGGATTAAGCAGGTTAACAACAATGCTATCTCTGAACTGGCGGCACAGAGACTAGTAAGAAGCACAGGAAGAAGTTTGATTCCCGGATCGCATTGGCGTTCTGTGTGTGGTGTTTGCGTCGTGACTGGGTTGATTTCCTCTGGATGCTCTGGTTTCGCTCATCAACTTTCACTACAGGTTAACCTCTTAACCCCCACCTGAACCGAGCACATTTTCTCCAGGCTTTACCCAAATCTAAAAGCTTCTTGCAAAAAGTGTCAAAAGAGCGACAAAAATGTAACAAAAAAGTGACAAAAATGTGACAAAAACGCAAGGAAAACGCTCAGTTTTGTAGGTCTTAGCTTTCAAATGAGGCATTACATTGGTCTATAGGCTGTAACCTTTTAGATTTGGGTAGAGCCAAACTTGAGAAAACACATTTGTTAAGGTGGGGGTTAAGAGGTTAAAGCCCGATACCTGATTTTTTTTATTGTTTTGTTTTTTTACTAGTAGTAAAATCAAATTTGTTTTGTCTTCCTTCAGTATGTTGAATATGTTGTGGTTTGTGGAAAAAATATGGTCCATGCAATTCTCGAACATTTTAATCAGTTAGCTTACTGTTTGTTTGTTAGGGACAGTGCATGTTAATGAACATGCATGTAAACACACCACACCAGATTGTAGCCTTGGGCTAATTTCCATCCGTCGTTCCCCATGCGCACTCTCAAACACACTCTCATTCATCCTGGCCTATTGTACATGTTTTTAGTAATAGGGGAAAACAAAGCACCCGGAGGAAACCTACGCAGACACGGGGAGAACATGCAAACTCCACACAGAAAGGCCCCGTCCTCGGTGGGAATCGAAACCCGGACCTTCTAGCTGTGAAGCACGAACGCTAACCGCTGTACTACTGTGCCGCCATTTGTTACATGCTATGTTTTGCTAGCGTTACAGCTACATTGACCCTGAAAGTGGTGAAACGTGCTTATAAACTCATCCCCGTGAAGAATTGGGATGTTAGAAATGAGTGTGGACACAGCTAACCATCAAAACACCTAGCGACACAATTAATCTATTGCGCATGTTTGGATGGTTGGGGGAGACCAGCACAGTCTCTCAGTAACTCACCCAGACACTCCACACAGGACTGCCCTCAAAATCAAATAATAGTTTATTAGTTACCATGAACAACATTGTTTTAGAAATGTGCTTTTGCTAATTTACATACCTATCAAAACCTTGTGTGCTCAGATGTCTGCCATGGAGAACATGACAGAGAAGCTGGAGAGTTTTGGAGCCCTGAAGTTGGACGGTCCTCCCAGCTCACTGCAGCACTCGTCCCATCCGCTGTTCAACTTCCGCTCCCCGCCGCCCTCACTGTCCGACGCCATCCTCCGCAAAGGCAAAGAACGCTATGCCTGCAGGTAAGATTACATCAGCTATCACTATCACAATTACTATCACTCCGACCACTACCAGTACTCAGAGGTGCCCAGTAACAACTTAACTTGTACTTATTTTGAGTAGCATTTTTTGTTTTACTTTTACTCCACTAGATTTGAAAGAATAATGTAAAATCTGCTCAACTACACAGTAAAAAGTAAAACCTTATATAATACACTCCAGAACAGTAGGTGGCGCTCTGCAGATATGGGGTCAATGCCAGCGACTCATGACAATAAAGAATGTCTGTCCCCGTCGTTTTGCTGTACGGAGGGGAATTTGGGTTTGCAAATGTTATTATTCGCAACACTTTTGTAAAATTATTGACTTTTTACCACGTATTTTCCACAGCAACTATTACTTGTAATATCTGACTAATAGTATCTGTACTTTGACCACCACTGCTAGTAATACTGGTGCTAGTCGCTACTATTAACTGCTTCTGTCATTAGCTGGTGTTGATGACTTTTTCATTTATACTGATTCATGTCTTATCTTTGTGATTCAAGGTACTGTGGGAAAATCTTTCCTCGATCGGCTAACCTCACCCGACATTTACGGACGCACACAGGCGAACAACCTTACAGGTACAGTAGTTTTACCAGAAATCGCTCTACTTACGCATGTGGTATGATCTCTCCTTTTGACTGGAGCAGCGTTTACAATGGGATCCTCTTATTTCCAGGTGTAAGTACTGTGACCGCTCGTTCAGCATCTCGTCCAACCTCCAGCGGCACGTGCGGAACATCCACAACAAGGAGAAGCCCTTCAAGTGTCACCTCTGCAACCGCTGCTTCGGCCAGCAGACCAACCTGGACCGCCACCTCAAGAAGCACGAGCACGAGAACATTCCTGGTACTGCACCGTGTCCTCACTCAAGGCGCAAGTTACAGTTTAATTTAGCTGCACTTGTAACAGAACATTTACATTTCAGAAACATTTTATACCAAGGGTCTTTAATTAAACTCTACATAGGACATGTGACTTGTGACTTCTAACCCAGTGCAATGTAATCAAATGGGAAAACACTACTTATTTCCTTGATACTGTTTTGATCTATTTTAGAGTCATGACTCTTTGACAATTGTGACCTTATGCCATATCTGACAAGAACTTTTTTGCAGTTTTTTAAATGCTGTTTTAGTTTTATAGGATGTATAGATTCATGCAGCAGCATTCGTTCATAGATTTACCTCTGTCAAACATTTTAAATCATTCACTTCTATTTATATCAAATATAACATTTGTTTCCTGCTTTAAAACAGTATTTCTGCACTTGTTAACACAACATGACCAATCTCTATTGAATATGGGACAGTGATATAATGAATGCTAACCATGAACCCTGGGAATGAATGGAGAAAACAATGCTAATACGGCTAAACAAGAGAAACCTAGACTTAGGAGTAATACATTAATCACAAACAATGAGTGTATCTCACATTCTGCTGTTGAATAAGTGAATATTTAGCTCCTGGTTTTGCATTGGTTGCTATAGGGGTTAGCCACGTCGGCCAGTCACAAGATGGCCGCCACGTCAACGAACCCCATTTCCAATCTAGAGTTTTGTAAAATATCTTTGTTTTCTACGTGTTGCTCAGTTGAATGGGATCAAACTCCTAAAGTATCCAACTGTCAAGGGATATAATGCAAAAGCTATTTTCACCCAAAGTGTTTGTGGATTTGCAATTATATGGGCCAAACCCGTTGCCGCCTCTCGGCCAGGTCACTCTTGTAAAAGAGATTGTAAATCTCAATTAGTTTTTTTACCTGGTTAAATAAAGGTTAAAACCAGTACACCTTGTAGTAAGCTAACCTATTTTTATCTCTCAATCACATGATTTCTTCTTGTTATGGACACCATTTTGTGGACTTCTGACCCTGCAAAAGAGAAGTTTGTTTTGACTAATCACTTGACTATATGAGTGGAACTCATATAGTCACTTGAAACCAGCAGAGGGAGCTATAGTTCAACTCTTTCCCCATATATGGTAGCCATTATTCTAACTGAACATCTGCAATTTTGTTTGAGCGGTGCCAGCAAATGAAAGCTTGTGAAATGAAAATTTGCAAATGTCCTTTCCGTGCCCATGAAATTTGCATGACAATTCTTCCACTAAAACCGGACAACAAAAGAAACTACAGGGAAATGTTTGACCGAGTGGACGAGACAAGCAAATGCACAGAATGATTGCTGTATGAAAACTGTCCTTTCACCTTAGACGTGTACTTTGTTCCCCCGCACAGTGAGCCAGCAGTCCGGGATGCTCTCCAATTTAGGCACCACCATCTCGTCGCCCAACTCGGAGCCAGACAATCACGCACTTTTAGACGAGAAGGAGGACTCGTACTTCTCCGAGATTCGCAACTTCATCTCCAACAGCGAGGTCAACCAGGCCTCCAGCTCCACGGACAAGAGGTAGACCTTTCTTTTTCACATTCGAATGTTGAGTGATTGGTGGTGGTGGCAGACAACAACAAACCTCAGAGAATGGATAAATGAATGAACACCCTGGTCACACGTCGTCTGGTCTTGCCCCACAGTAAGAAGGTCTTGGGTTCGATAACCAGTGCGGGACTCCAGGTGCTTGGTTCGTTTTCCCCTATCAAACCCAGAACATAGTGGAGGTTCAATCATTCGAGACTGCTGGACTTTTTTTTGGACGCAGACAGCCGACTTTTCGTGATTCACCAAATAACTTCTTCTGGGTCACAAATAAAAATATATTCAACTAAAATAAACACTATTAACTTCTTAACCCCCACCTGAACAATTGAACCATTCAGTTTGGCAGAATTTACCCAAATCTAGTGGAGAAATTGACCTATGTTTTACAATTGGAAAGTATGGTTATTATCGTTAATTATTTGTGTTTTAAAAGAAATGGGGTGTGAGGTAAGTTTCGATATTTGTACGGACATCGATCGTTGATAAAAGTTCTAAAGCTGTACGTTTGAGTTTGTATAGATTGGACATTTGGCTTATGCAAATGTACACAATAGTGTCAGTGTATACACGAGTGGATCCTCAGGAGGCGCTTCTCTTCCTGTCACATAAATAGCTGTTGTTGTTTCATTCATCTTTTGTACAGGACATTGTGATTTTTATCAATGTAAAGTGCTTTAGAAATAACTTTACTGACTTCCTTATTGGTGGACAGACACTAGCATCGTGTTAGAACAGCGTGTCAGGAGCAAAGAATTCACTGGAGGAAACTTCCTGCTCATCACGGCCGGTGTTTGTATTTTGAAGCGACCGGCTAACACTAAATAAAAATTAAAATGGCGTCTGTCGTGATATGTTTTGTAATGTGTTACCAGAAGAGGGCACTAGATCCTGACCTACTGAGACAGTGATTGTATGTTAGCCAGGGAACACTGAAAAAGAACAACATCCTGTAACTCAAATAATAACGCTCCATTGTTTTATTAAAACTCAAGCTTAGTTTTTCACAAAATGATGCCTCTTAATTTTGCAGGAACAGGCCTGAGCTTAGACGAGTTGAAAAAGACCAACGATGTTGTTAGCATTTAGCCTCTTCTCCTCTCCTCTATGGGCCAAATGGGGGTGAAGTTAGAAGCGACCAAGTTCGTCCACGTTTCCCCTATTTAAATACGGTTATGTGAGTAGTTACACGATCCAAGTATAGTTACACAAAATTAAACATGTCTAAGCATTTTCTAAGCAGATAAAAATGGGTACTATATTGTAAGGCGTAACAACACCTTAGGAGCACTTCGACGTCCATGCAGAGAATTCTATAGGAGTGAAGATATTACTGCGCGTAAACACCAGACAGTTACGCATCAATTCGTCTAAGCTCAGGTAAGAACATAATCAGTATGCAAAAACGGTGGCCTGTTCCTTTAATGGGGAAATAGCGAGAGAGGAAGGACCTTGACCTCCAGAGAGCACACTCACAAGTCACGTGTCACTCATGTGCATAGAGTCTACTGACTGGCAAAAACAATAAGAGAAGGGGGAAATAAATGAGCACTACATGCGGCGGTCCTCAGTCTTTGGCACTACAATTGTGGGGACTGCTGAATGAAATGTTTTAGAACACCTGGCTTGGCAAACACCAAGTGCAGGGAGAATGCTCAAATGCCAACTATAGCGCTTTGATAAGTTTGTCGATCTGGTAAAGTGCAAAGTGTCGTGGGGGGTCACTTAGTTTGGGGCACATTTGTCTACCGAGATCACCCGCTACCCCGTCCCCGCTTACACAAACACCCGTCTGACATGTTTAGACTTCGTGACACTCGCCAGGTCCCCCTCTCCACGAGCCCCCGTCACCGCCATCACGGCAATTTGATTACAGCGATATTTAATACAGACCGAAAGAGGGGGGCTTTTCCAGCCAAGAGTCTCCCCATTCATTCACCACCACGTCCCTCGAGGAGAGCCTGTCCCCTTTGATGAATGTCCAGTCTGGGCCAAAAAAAAAAAAAGAACAAAAAAAAAAAATGTGGAAGGAAGGGGTACATGTGGGGGGGTCCCATAGGAGGTGAGGTCATGTGGTTTGGAGCAGAGCAGAGTGGGAGGGCTTTGGGCTGCAGATTGGGAGATCGTTTGTTCGGTCTCTGTCTGCAGTACAGCTGACCTCTTCTGGATGTACTGCATACTACTTATCAAATACTGAATATGAATGGATCTTTTTTCAAATAAAGATTCAGACACACAGAAAGGAACAGTGTCTGCGTACATTGGTGTATGAATGGGTGAGTGGATCCTTGCTGTAAAGCGCTTTGAGTGCCTAATGTAGGTGGAAAAGCGCTATATAAGTTGAGACCATTTACCATTTACCATTACAAATTGGTTTACCATTCCAAATTTGTACATATAGATACAGACACACGTATATGGGCATGTTTAAAGCAGTTTAGTAGGAAGGAACTGAGAAAAATCTACACTTTCTATAATTACTCCAAAACTACTAACTACTAACTACTAAAACAACAAATGCTGAATGCTGAATATAGTTTTCTACCCAATAAAGAAACAAAGACATGGAGTAGCAAAAAGGTTCAACAGCCCATAAATACATAAATAACCATCATGCTACATGCTAACGCTAGCTACGACTGCCCTTTTTTCCCTTATACTGAACAATCTGCTGTGAAAAAACATCCATATGGACTCAATTTAGACTTGACTTTATTTGTGTGTGATACATAAGTTTATTACGGCTAAAAAGAGTAAAGAGTTACAGCGACTGCTAACCATAAGGCTAATGTCAGATTCATGCTAATGCTAATCGCTAACTTAATGGTTAGTTTTGATTATTTTTTACTTCTAGTGCACAATCTACTTTGAAAAAAAAAAAACATTCACAATGATTCTACTTTGGATATGCTTGTAGCCATGCTCCCTCGTATGATGCGTTGCCGTCTGTATCTATTTGACGGTACACAAACCGTTGCCTGTTACATGGTCACAAACTCATCACTCAAAATGTCCATCCTTGGTTTCTCCAGATCGGACCAGGCCGATGACGAGCACCCGCCCGGCCACGGCGTGAGCACCTCGAAGCTGGGGGCCTGCGGGGAATGGAGGACGACGAGGAAGAGGAGGTGGAGGGGGATGACGAGGAAGAGGAGGAAGGCAGCCTGACGGAGCGCTCCCACGACGAGGCTCCCGAGTCCCCCTGCGCCCTCACCTCCTCTGGGGCGCCCGGGTCCCCCTGCGCCCTCAGAGCCGAGGCCCCCGACTCGCCCTGCGCCCTCACTGCCGGGGCCTCTCCACTCACTTCCGGGGCCTACGAGGAGGACGAGGAAGAGGACGCAGCTCCGCTAACCATGAGCTACGAACACACGCGCAGGTCAGTCCAAAACAGTCATGGTGATTACATGAACGAGGGGAGAGTTGGATCTCTCACCTAGTCTGACCGTGTTCCCAATCAGCGACCTGCCTGGGCCGACTGTAGTCAGATTAGAACCGCAGGTGACAACGTTTTTGCGCATGCTGTCCTGCCCCGGAAACAAAATGTCTGGCTGCCGAAAATAACATCAACACAACATCATTTTAGCTACATGGGAACAACAGCGGGAGCTAATGTGTGATGTGTGCAAAGACCTGAATATAATTATGTATGCAGATGATGCCGTCATCTTTACACATGGAAGGGATATGCAGACAGTGGCCTCAAAGTTGTCTTTAGTATTGGACAAAATCCAAAATTGGCTCCAATCTTCATGCCTGACATTAAACCCTAGTAAAACAGTTGGCATGTATTTTCATAAATAAATAATACTAAAGAGATGCCTAACATATATGTAAATGGAGAGGCACTAAAAAATGTAACGGAAACAAAATACTTAGGGCTCTATTTAGACCAAACACTGACATTCAAAAAGCATGTTAAAAAAGTAACCAACACAATTAAATATAACATTTCCTCTCTAAAGCATATGAGGAACAGCCTGACAGTCGAGGCGGCTTGACAGTCGAGGCGGCTTTCACTTATTTCAACGCCTTGATAATTCCTCACATTACTTACTGTTTATCTAGCTGGTCGCAGGCAAAGGAGACCACGCTCAAACCACTCAGATCTTTGTATAATCAGGCTTTAAAGGCACTTGACAAAAAACCACTTCGTTATCATCATTGCAATATCCTGAGTAAGTTCAAACTGCTCAGTTTTGACAATATAATTCTATACAATAATCTAAGAACTTTGTCAGACTTTGTTCTGAGCAAAATACAAGAGCCACTCGGTCCACTGCAAATAAAAACTGTGTAATCCCAAAAAGATCCTCGGCCTTTGCACAATGTGCCTTCTCATTTCGCTCCATTAAACAGTGGAATGAGCTTCCAGACTGTCTGAAACTGTCTGTAGATCTTAATAGTTTTACTCGAAATTTGAAAAAGTATATTTTAGATCATCAATCGTGTCAGCATTGATGAATGTATTGTAAATTGTAGGGATTGTTTATATGTTTTTCTAGAAGTGTGCAGAAAACTAATGTATTTTATATAGTGATTTTATTGTAGATTAGATTTATAGATTGTAATGTTTTTTGTACTCACCGGTCCAGGGACTGCAGATGGAAAATAGCTACTTTGCTAAATCTGGTACAAATCATCTCTTCTTTTGTAAAGACTAATGGTTTTGTACACTGTCCCTGTTTCAATAAACAATAAAGTAAACTAAACTAACTTTAGCGGCTGGATCAGTGTGTGGAGTTATCATGAGACAGATGATTCCCATCAGCGCTACAGCTAGCTCCGATCAATCAAATGTAAACAAGAAATAAGCACCAATAAAGTGAATAAAACTGTCAACTACATATAAAGCGGCCTTCACTGCACACCGAGATGTAATTGTTGAAGTAGACTTCTCATCAACAAAGAGGCGTAGCGCGTCAAAACAGCGTAGCACATTGGCCTCTTTTCAAAAGTTTAGTTGGATTTGAGCTTAAAACTGGGAGAGACCCAAGCCTAGACCATGGGTGTATGGTTAAAAGATTGCCAGCTGCTTCTATAGATGTTTGTCTAATCTACCGAAAAATACATTTCTCAATATCCTTTTCCCGTCTCTTCTTTAACTATACTTCAAACTATCTCTTTAGATAGATGATAGAGACTAATCTTTGCCTGTCTAATACTTTGTTTCTATCTCTCTTCCTGCTTTGTCTTCCCATTCCATTACATTGTAACCAACCATATTATCACTCCTCCACCTCCACCCCCGACCGTGTTGCGCCCGCTCATTGCTGTGCAGGTGTTTAGAGGAAGGGGCTCTCCTGGACTTGGAGGGGCTGCCCAGCTTTCCCAAGGGCCTGGATGGGCTGAGGAAACCGGCCAGTGACGAGCAGCCGTTCGATGTGAAAGACATATTTAACACTTCTATAGAGTCAGAGGCGTTGAAAGAGACATTGTACAGACAGGCTAAAACACAGGTAAGGATTAGGCCCAAGGAAAGACAATGGCCAATGGTTAGGGCATTTTCTGCAGCTTGAGATGTTCATTGTGTTAGTTTGCTATTTTTTTTCCATGTGATCAAAGTGAGACTTCCATAGTTACCTTTTTGTTTGTCTTGCAGGCTTATGCAATGATGCTGTCACTCTCGGAGAACAACCCTCTGCATGCGCCCTCCCAGAGCTCCCTGGACGCCTGGCTGAGTATGAGCGGAGGACCGTCTGACACCAGCAGCTTCACCCACTCAACCACATCTAGGGCAGGGGCAGGGGGCAGAGAGGATGGAGTCTGAGCACACACAGGTGATGGACAACTCAGTGAAGAGACATGGGGTCTGACACAGACAGAGACAGCTCGTCTTGGAGACAGCATGTCTCAGACCCCCGTCTCATGAAGGACATGAGATGAACATGAGAAAGGCATGTGAAGGACATGAGAAAGCCATGCTCTCGCACCCCCTGCGCTCCATCACCCGCACTGTCCCACCTACAGACTCTGAAGACTGTACAGCCTCCACAAGCACTGCATTATAATGCATGTCCACCAGGTGCACTGCTCACTGAGCCAGCCTGGAGGATAGCATTGGACTGTTTCCCACTGGTCACTGACTTCTCACTGATGTTCTTTATGTTGCAACTGCAGAATCGATAGCACCAAACTAATATGACATTTTTGTGATTTTAATCTAGCAGCGATGAAACTGAAACTGACAAAAGTGATTTTATTGATTTCCCATGTGAACACAATTGAATTGAATCAAGTCTCATTTTGCTTGTTTGTGTTAGACACACAGTATTGTCAAAGCACGTTTGTGCTTAATGTTAATATATTATTTCAGAGAAGGACCAAACTGTGTGATTTGTCATATGATGTAAAATAGTGGTAGCTGATCATGTGCCAAATAACCCATAGAAACCTTTGGTTCTCGGACAATCATTTGTTTTCAGAGGGGCTGGTAGTTTCACTTCAGACCGAAGCATTGATTTTGTGAGTGTGTATTTATTAATTTGTAGATCTGTATTTGAAGTAATGACTTTATCCCTATGTTGTAGAAGTGATCTGTATCCAAACACAGGAGGTTCTGAATCTCCGTGCGCCAAATTGGAAAATACTTTTTTGAGTTACTGCTCTTATTTATATTCATTGTAACTGTAGTTAGCTTAGTCAATCCCATTTGGCCTCGCCATGTTTTTATTTGATCCAATATGCAAATTGTTTCATATAGCTGAAGTGTTACCACTCAACTTACAGAGAATATGGCTCATTGATTTGTACCCCAGCCACTCATTTTCATCAGCACTCGTCCATTCCCAACATTCTCACGTAAACTCAAGATGTCCGACAAAACTAATGCTACGCCTCCTAAACTCCGAAATCTCATACAATTGGAAGTCACTTGAGCGGCGGGTGACTGACTGTAGATACGTGTAGATAGGCCATTTGAGGCGAGCACTGCGGAACATTGTCACCTCTGTCTTTCTGTCTGCAAAGTGGGAGGGGGAAGGGACTTTTCTGAACCAGTCCTAATGCTGTATCTTCACAACTAGCACTTATAAACCACACGGGACCAAGCCGTGCAACGATGGTCAGGCGCGGTCTCCTGGACATATCCAAGTACACAGAAAATCGAAGCACTGTATTTTGTTCCGTTGACAGCAGGCGGCAGGGTTTGTTGCATCACCGGTTGTGGACGCATCTGCTGATAAAGGAGGTCAGACATATTGTTTTCCACCAAAAATGGACAGGGGTTTGGGTTCAGAAAATAAGTTTACCCTAAAATGTATTGATAAAAAAATAAACCCATGCACTTATTAGAGCCCGTCAACCAACTCTTTACAACCAACTTTCCATCGTGGTCATTTGCTCGCTCCTCCTCCACAGTCGGATGTCATGGCCACAGCTGACCAGGGGCAGACCGACGGAAACATGGACGGCATTCTGCGCCTACAGGTTCTACTACAATCACAAGACCTGATCTCAATGATTGTTATTTCTCGGGTGCTGTGATTATACATTTGGGTACCACTGTAGGAAAGGTTTTCAATCAGTCATCTGTACTGGGTTGTTTTTTTTCTTGTGATTGAACTCTGTGTAAAGCACCTCGAGTTGTCCTTATGCAGGAAACAAACAAATAGACTTTAACATGAAAACAGCACAGTATACATATGGACTGAAAACGTTTTGTGCGATGGAGAACTCATGTAGATTGCAATAATAGCAAAAGCTAAAAGCATATACTGAAGTACAGGCCCCCTTGATGATTTTGAGAAATACTATGGCACCGAACAGAAATCTAACAACATGTTCTCCAAAAACATTGGACATGATTTAAATTCCATTCAGAATGTCTTGGAAAGTATTTCCTTGTGTTCGTGGCTCGGGCCCTCAATCTACTGATTTGGAAAGAAACCAATGAAACCTGCCTGCCCCCATGGTAGTGGCTCACCCACCAAACACTGCCCACCAATCCAATGGTTGCAGTTCGACTACAGCTCTGGTCAGTATATATTAATATATATATATATCCACAGGCAAGTCAACCTGCTTCTAGTGTCTGGAAGTCGAGTCAATTAAAGAAGGAAAGCAAGTGATCACTATTTTTAAGGGCTTAACTTTAAATCGACTAAAGTTGTTTTTGTGTAGCCCAATATACCAACAGCAGTTGCCTCACAAGGCTTCGCAAATATTACTGATCCCAGTGGGAGAAAACCCGAACCTTTTTGCCCCACAGGCTTGTCATTCTGACCTCCACAAGTTTGTCCTTCACACACGCAATACCGTCCTCATTATCCTTTCACTGTTCTACTTTTGTCCTATTTAAATTAATGGAGCTGGCTCCACAAGCTACGGCCAAATTGCTTGCATGAACGAGCTTCAGCTAGCACGCGGCCTCTGTCCATTCTTAATTTTAGTCTATGAATCAAACCCCTAAATGCTTTGCGGCCTCTTGCGTACTTCTCTCAAGTTCACTCTCCTTATTACCGTGAACTCACCAACCAAATAAACAGATAACAGTTTTTCTCCTTTCTGTTAGTTTTTCCTTTAATTTCATTCTACAAACCAGTCGTTACCGTCAAACACCGAGTTACAAAAATCGAGGAATGATAAGAATCCCTGTCCATTTCGAACGACTAAAACACCTCAGACGTTTGGGAGACGGAGAGATGCTCGGAGGAGGCTAACATTGGTCTTGATGTTACTTACCTTCATGTCCTGGACTACTGTAATATTAAGCGCTGTGTCAAGGCCAACGCGTCCAAGAGTTCCGCCAGCGTCAAACGAACGTGGTTGCTGTACCCCAAACTGTTACAGGAGGAAAACGACATGTATTGAACTGTACAATATTTTTAAAAGAATAATAAAAAATACATAATGGTGCATTGTCTGAAGAAGAAGAAGAAGAAGAAGAAGAAGAAGAAAAAAAAAGCATTGGGTTCTATGGATGGTGCTTGTTCGGTTTGAGTTGTATATTGCCGCTGTTTGTTGACGAAAACAAACAAAAAAAAGATCTCGTGCATGACGTGTTTAGCAGTCATAATGATGTCCATTTGTGAATTGTGTATCAAATCGAAAAAAAAAAAAAAAATATGAAAAAAAAAATTGTTAAAAAATTTCAATCTGTAGATGCACTTATTGTACATGTGATTAGGTTAGTAGGTTTGTTGAGTTTTTTGACCGGGGCCGGGAGTTCTGAACGAAACGGGAGATGGCGTAATTAAAATGAAGACATTTTAAAAAAAGAGAGAGAGAGAGAGATTGTAGAATAATATGGAACAACTCTGAAATTGCAGTTCTTTTGATGCTTGTGATTATTGGAAGAAAAAAAAAAAGTACTTTAGACAAAACAATTTCCATGAAAAAGATATGACTGATGTTAATTCTGTAGAATAGCAATGTAACCAAATGTAATCTTTCCAATGCTATGAAGAATTTATACATGAAATTGATATGCAATAAAAACCTGTGTGCTTTTTAAACCAGAGAGCCACTCACTGTGTCCTTCGCATTTCAATATTCAGATTTGTAAACTCTCGGACAACTTCATCTTCATGTTTTTTGTAGAGTAATGTCTGATTCTGGAAAATAAGCAGCAGTAAAAGGAAGTTATACTTTGAGCCAGCAGAGGGCACAAGGGTTCAGAGTAGGGTGAACTCTCACTGCCAGCTGTCAACAGTGGAGACTGCCCAATTTAAGGCAAGACGCTGCAGGTGAATAAGGAAAATACATATATTTAGAGATATCAATTTGAAACATTCGCTGAACATTACTGATATGAATATGAGAAAAACATTTATTTCAAGTTTTATGTCATTTATTGTTAATAAAAATAAGGCAATTTGTGCATAAATAAACATAAATAAATACAAATTGCCATTATTTTCAGCGACGAAATCTAAATAATGGATAGACCCAGCTTCATATTTATGGTTTCATTTTGTTTACATATTAGTAAAAAATATGTTTTCAGAGAGGATTTCGGATCTTGTTTAGTTTTTGAATAAGCAAATCATAAGTGAAAAAATCTGTAAAAACTCAATTTTGTCTGTTTTTTTTAGGTTCAAACCTGAATAAATCAGACTGGGAATTAGATATTGGCCTGTTACTTGCCGTTCCCCTTGGTCAGGGAGCTAGGGTTAGGGTTAGGGATTAGGGTTAGGAACGGCAAATGTCATGCAAGTTGTGTTTCACTCACACAGATCTTGCACATAGTTTTAGAAACTAGAAGGTCTTGCTTTCAAATGAGGTATCACACTGGCACATACTGTAGGCTGTAAGCTCTCCAGTCAATACGCTTTGAGATTTGGATATGCATAATTGCTAACCTAACGCTAAACCTAACCCTAAGGTGGCAGATAACAGGTTAAAAAAAAATCCCTCTAAAAATCTTGTTAAGCCCAAGACTGGAAAGTTTGGAGCCTGGACGTTTTTGGTTGGTGGTATAATTTAGCAGGATTTAAAGCTGTACTAAGTAACTTGTTTACTTTAATAAATCCTTTCCGTAGTCCCCTGGGGGTAATACAAGCGTTAATGGGATGATTGAGGTCTTTCATCTCCCCTGGTGTCTCTGGTCAGAAAACACAATTGTAACTTGGCTGCCACCGGGTACCTGTCACCAATACACACTAATGGAATCACGGTGAATAAGCTAACAGGGTAACGGGAAAAGCTAACTGCGGGCTAGCGCTACTTAAACAGTATTTACAGCCAAGTTTTAATGAGAAAAAAAAAAAAAATTCCATTGTGTAATTGACCTATCGCAAAGCCCCGCCCCCCTTAGTTACTGTTGCCACGTCTGACAAAATAATGGTAAAACACGGGTAGCGCAACAGATTGCCATGCACGTCAGTGACCTTTTTGGAGCAATACCGCCGCAATATCCTCCAGATCGAGGGCAAAAGGGGTCACAGTATGCAGTGGAGGGATATATTCAAGATATTAAACTATCCAACGAAGGATAAAGGACAACTATTGGTACTAAAGCTACAGACGAGTCTCCAGAATTATGAGAGAAACCTTCTGATCTCTTCCTTAAATACAACAGCACAGCCTTGTGGACCAGTCGTGCTCTTGCACTGCCCGGTAAGCACCTTCTTATTTTGTTTTATATTTCTAAAAATAGGAAAATGTCTCCGTGCATTTCTCCGGTGCGCTAAAGTTAGCTAACGTTAGCTAAACCTACAGGTGCCACAATGACAATCAGCTACAGCCAGTTATAAGGGCCGTGAAAAAAATACACAGTACTTTTATCAAAAAGGGAGGCAAAAAGACGTGAGACTGTAGGCCTGTAAAAGTTCACCGCTGCAGTTAAAGTTACAGCTCCAGTGCCAGTTTGTGTAACATTATGTGACTGTCAGTAGCTACGATGTTAGCATGCTAAGGTATTAGCTCTTGCCTACCTTAGAGAAGACGTTTGCTTGTTTATTTTGGAGACATTAAGCTGGGCGTAGGCCATCCACATTGTTTGATCCATTGTAGGCAGTGCTCAGGTTGTGTTTTCGCTTTGGGAAGGGAAATAACTGGACTCTCCCTGACACACTCTTGTGGTCCCTAGTGTCCGATTTACATCCTCCATAGGCAGATCGCTTCACCATTTTGCTTCTGCTTCTTTGTCTGGTGGGTTTTTGGTGGTTAGCAGTAAAAAAAAAGTGCATCTGATCAGTGCTTTTTGCTGGTATGTCCCATTGTTTTGCATTGGAGATCTGCGGCTAGACGGACCTAGCTTCATAGTAACGGTTGCTAGGATGTCTGATTGGACAATTACCGTTTTGGGGCATGGTTTTGCGATAGGTCAATTGGATGTACAATATCCCTCTCTCCCTTTGTCTTTTCAGTCCGCACAGAAGACGGCCTTTCTTCTGGGTTCTGTAGTCTTTGTGCTTTAGTGAAAGACCAGTTAGGATAGCCACAGTCTGAGAGAGCTCTCTGGAGGGTTACTCCTCTTTGGTCTTTCCATCTGCACTGGTAGGCACCTCTTTAGCTCTGTATCTGAGCGTCATGATCACCCCTAGTTTGTGCTGGAGCGGATGGTTTGGTTGCCTTGATCTGGAGGATATCGTGCTGGTATTTTGCTCCAATAAGTCACTAAAACGAGTCACTCAGCGGCATCAGAAAGTTTGACGGACGTAGCAACAGTAACTAAATGGAGGGGCTTTTGAGAAAGGTTAGTTGGCCTAGATGACTCTGGTATCAATACCAGTTTTTGTATGGTGATGAAGAAATGTCGGGAAAAAATAAGTTTGAGAGCAGTGTGTAACACGGGTGGGAATTAAGCTATATTTCCTCTTATATCATTCCTTTGCATTACCTGCGCTGTTCCCACTTTTAATCTCGCGAGAGTAATGTCACCTGCCCACGTGACCCGCCGCAGCCTATCGCGTTCTATATTATCCAGCGTTCCAATATGGCTGACAGGTGCGGTGGCTAAGCCTCGGAAAGTTCGAAGCCGGTATGTGTAAAGTTCAGCTTGCAACTAATTGTTAACTTATAGGTGCCGACCATCAGGGCCGAGTTGTGACGAGAGAGTGTGTCGATGCTAAGATATTAAGCGGAGTTGGTAAGTCAATCTGTTTGCTAATGGTAGCTACTAGCCGCAACCATGTATTCCTTATGGGCGGTTAGCATTGGGTTTTAACCCCGTTTTCCTCCATGTCTCTGAATGAATCTAAGTGATATTTATGTCGAGTCTTCATTGTATGTATATATAGATGGTGACTAAGTGTTGTGGCGTTTTAAGGCCATCTGAACGTTTTAGGCTACGGTAAAGATAATGAATGAACACTGCCGCTGGTGCGCACCGGTGTTCCGGTTCTCGCCGTGACCCTGTCACGATGTGATGTTTACATTTTGCGCGAGCTCGGCACATGGATATTTCATAAAATATCGTAGCTAGCTGTGCGCCACCATGGCCAATTAGCTGTTGTGGACCTGCTGTCTCCCCCTGAAGTCGACAGGAACAGGAAAGGATTGCTACGAAAATTGTGTGTGATGTTCATGATAACTGTACTGACATTGAGATAAAAGCTTTATAAAGGTTTCCGTCTTACCATATGAGTGCGTTGGCGTCTTTTACACTACACGCAATGAATAATAATTAAAAGAATATTCATTCTCTCAACCAGTCTCGAACTCACTCCACGTGTTTGAAAAAGGTGTTCTTCAGGACACCTGCGCTAACCCCTACACTACAGCACCACACCAAGTGTTGTCTCAATGCTTGTATTTATCAGATATTCTGTACCCATCACAGCAAGCCATGCCATTCCATCGGTCATAGTAACAACACTGTGTACGCACCGGTCATAGTAACAACACTGTGTACGTACTACGTTCTCATTTGGTTCTTGTCTATATGTATTATTACTATGTATTATTAGTAATATGTACAGGACACGTATGACATTGTTTGTAGTTTAGTATTGTTAATGTGAGCAGTATTAAGTTTGATAAAAGATAGATTACTTTGATGTGCGCACAATGATTAAACTCCGGGTCCTGTGTTTTACGCAGGCCAGGTCCCTAAGTCTTGGATGGCGAGCTGTAGATAGGCCTCGAGCCTGAGCCCAAGGATCTCCACCTCTCAACTAGAACTCCACCTGCTCTGGTCGGGTCGGTAGGCGGCTTATGGCCAAAACCCCTTGCCCCGCACCTCACTACTCTGCGGCCCTTTGCACTATCCCACACACACCGTTTCCATAAACTGAACTTTCACCACGAACTGTCATTTTCAAATTCCCAAACCGTGTGGCCGTATGAACTGTTGCGGTTGAACTGAGACTGTGGCAGAACTGTCAACAGTTTGAATGAACTCGATGAACTTTTGATAGGTTTTATGAAGTATCTTGAATGAATTTGCATTAATCAAACTAAACCTGCATTGTTTGTTTTACATTGCCTGTCTGTCATGTCTATTTGAATGGCCATTCCTGTCCATGTTTGTCCAAATGTCTGTTTTCTGTCCACTGTAAATATTTAAATAACATCAGCACCATTTATAAGAAATTATTGGTCTCTGTCCTATCTCTCCGAGAATCGTACTCTAGACTTCTGATTAGCCCAACACTAAACAGAACTACTATACTAGCGCAAGTGACCTGTTACATAAAAGAAAAGCGCAAAAGGAGAAAAAATGTCACTATAAAAAGCTGAAGAGCCAAATGTCAAAGCTCACAGGATTTTTTTAAATGTAAAAACACTGGCGACGGTGAAGAAGACTGTGGAGAAGAAGGCGAGAGCCGCAGGCCTACGAGCCAAAGCGGCGAAAGGGATGAACGGCACACCAACACCACTAGCAAAGTTAGCACATGAGGCCTAATGAATAGGCCTATGCTAAACAGGGCGATTGTTCCACAATGTGCAAAATGCCACAATGAGACAATGCAAATGATGTTGTATGTCGTATTCATCACGACTGCGAGGAGTAAAACTGCTAAAAAAAAATACTACGTTTCAGAAGCTGTTTTCAGAAATTTTTGCGCAGGACAGAATAATGCAGTTTTTGCACCAAAAAGGGACTATAAATGTTTTCTCGTTTACAAAGATAACATCATAAATGTGTTGTTTTGATGGTGTAGATCAGGGGTGGCAAACACGCGGCTCTCGAGCCGCATGCAGCTCTTGGCCAATCAGAGTGCGGCTCTTTGCATGACTGGATATGTTTAATACAATGCGGCTCTTTGCAAAAGAATTTATACATATTTCCCATAAACTGTAACAGTCTTTTAGAATATTGACTAAAAATCCAACAATAGTCCTACAGACCATTTTTCTGTTGGACTATGGTTAAAGAGGGGCAAAAAAGTTTGAATGGAAAGTTAATTTCCTTATGGTTTCAGGAAGATGTAAGCCACGATAAGTCCATTCTTAGTTTTAAAGACTATGGACGAGCACTTTGTGACCATGTCTGTGAAAGGCGCTCTTCTTCTTCTTTTGGAGCCAGCTCCATTATTTAGAATAGGGCGAAAGTTAGTAGCGTTTCACAAGCACCAAATCAGCATGAATAAAGTTTACCTGCCTGAGCAGCAGAGAGGAGAAGCATGGAGTCTGGAGCGTAAACACAGGCGGGGTGTGAGGTCTGAATCAGGAAGGTTGGGGCTATGAGCGAGTGCGCTCGCTGATTGACAGATCTGCATCCCGGAAACTCAAATCCTATTGGCTTCTATAAAACGGAAAAACATTGTGCATGGACACGAGGAGACCAGGAAACTCCAAACTTTGTAAACTTAAAAGATGAATGAGTGAAAAAATTAGGCACACATTTTAGAATTTTTATTTGATATATGTCAAAAACTACATTTTCCATATGACATCAATGAGAAAAAAACGACACAGATATAGACACTCTAGTCCCATTAATAAAGTCAATGTTAAGTAGTACGACAGTAAATTTGAAATGTCTGTCACTTTTGAAACTTTAAGACTGCAGTATGGCAGCAGTGCAGTATGGCGGGGAGTTCCTTCATGTTCATGCAGGTTGGCCTGGTACTGAGGGATGTCAAGATGAACCGGTTTAAAATTGACCACGGTTATAAAAGCTCACGGTAGGTTCATCGTAAGAATTCTATATCGCCGTCTGAAACATGAAATCCAGCTCTATTCAGTGGTAAAATAATCCAATATGCAGAGAACAAATCTTTTTCATGATAACTGCATGACGCTGTCAAATGAAGAGTCCCAAAAGAGCCGTGAAACAAAAATGAGTCATTTCTTTAAATTATTGCACTGTGGTTTGGGGTAGTACTTATAAAAGCACACTAAAACCAATAGTAATGCTGCAAAAAAGAGCTATCCGATTAATTCATAAAGTTGGGATTTGGACCACACAAACTCATTATTTTTAAAATCAAAGATCATGAAGTTTTGTGACATTGTTGAGTTCCAAACTGTACAGATGTTATACAAAGCAAGATACAAACTGTTACCGGGCCAAATACAAAGAAGGTTCCAAGAACGTACTGGTCGTAATGAATTACGTGATGAATTAAACTTCAGGATTCAGAAACATAGCTCGACTTTGAAAATGGAGATGGAGATGAAATGATGTCCAAACATCAACCTGTTCAAATATAAATACAAACAAAAGACTTTTGAAAAGTATAGAGAAGAAGAAACACGTTGCCACAAGGGGGAGTAGTAGAATCAATTTGCATTTGCATTCTATTAACTAAGACAGAGTGTTGTTGCTTTGAACAGTTGTCATTCTATTGCTCTAAATTACAAATTGAGAATTAGGATAAGCGAGTTATGGATCTGTTGAGCGGACCCTCCCAACGGGCTCATAAACCTCGTCTTTTAACGCACCACTAAGCATAGGAACATCATCTACAAATTTCAGCCAGTTAGGGCAGCTGGGTGGGGTTGGTTGATGGGGAGCTACTGCCCTCTTCAATGGACCCGCTCTGGCTTCTTAAAGGAGCTATATCATGCAAAATCAACTTTTTGGAGCTTTTAGCCATGTTGTTATGCTATTTCCTTATCAAAAAAATTTTTAAAAAAATTAAAAAAGGAACTCTCCGACGCGTCTGTGCTGTCCCACGACGCTAATCAAACGCATCCCCGGCCGGAGGATCCATGGATCCGAGCAGAAGTGTTGTTTTGAAGACTGAGCTCTTTCTAACCTACTCTGGACACGCCTGTTCTTTTTTCTTACCGAACGATAATGTCACGGGTTCGCGTTTGGCTACGAGAGGAACAGGACTATTCAACCTTCCTAAGGAAGAGTGCACTCGCCAGAAGTTGGAATTTCTTTCCGGGATTCAGCTAGCTATTATATCAACCAACCTGATGGATGCTTGGTGAACCTTGGCCAGAATCAAAGTGGATTAACTTTTATAACCAACGCGATCCCTTGGGGAAGCCAGACTGAGCGGTGAGTCAATCAAAACGCGTGTTAGCGTGTGTGTGTTAGCGTGTGTGTTAGCATGTGTGTTAGCCATTTATGAAACTGTGTTGCACATGTCAACTCCTACTGTAATAACTGCATTATGTGAAGTAACTTCACTTTTTGCAGCGATATTTATATTTATAATACTGCAAATGTGGAATGAGCGGAGAGAGGGGCGGAGTTAACTGAATCGAAGCGTCTTGTCTTCCGGGTAGGGAAAATACCCCCCAAAAATACTTATATTTCTCTTAAAAATGAGTACTCCATACTAATAGAGGTACAATATATCATATAAATGCCTATACTTTACTTTGGAATGGCTAAAATAGCATGATACAGGTCCTTTAACGCACTACAGTATGTAGGGCTTACATTACATAATCCATTGAACACAAAAAAACAAAAAAACAAAACAAACAAAAAATAATTGAATGATGGAAATGACAACTGGGAAGTTGCAAGATCACGGATAATATGTATATTAATGTGCCTTTTGAACACAGAACTAGTGCCTTTTGGAAGTTTTTAACCGTGTTTGGCAGTGGTAACCATCTGTAACCATCTGTAAATAAAGAAGGTAAAATAAAAAGGATGTGTTATGTATGTGTGTATGTATATGTGCATAAATAACTTAATGATCGCCTTTGTCACTTGCTTTGTATTAGTCATTGTACATGAAATGAGACAGTTGTTGTAGTTGTGTTTCCTTTCAGTTGTGTTTCCTTTCCGTTCCGTTAAATTCTGTTAATTTATACAAACATTTCTAGAGGTGCTTTGTGGGTGTGGTCCGTGTTGAAACGGCCGCTCTGGTGGGTTGTAGGTTCTCTTTTGCCGGTGGGGCAAATCTAAAATCAAAGTATGATGTTGCTTAATGTAGGATTGATAATGTAATTATAACAGGTAAAGTTGGGTCACGGAGGGGTACGTTGTGTGTGTGTGTGCTGTGTTCCTGCTCTTGTGTCTTGTACTTTATAACATGCTCCCTGTACTATTGTGATTTGATCAATTGTTTTTATTTCAATGACTCCTTTTGAGCAGAATTTTAACTGCTCAAATAAACTAATCAACTAAACTAAACTAAACTTTAGGAACTCTTTTGTAAATTATAGTAAATGGACATGCCCGTTATGGTCTGTCTAGATCGAATGGAGGAACCCGGCTGAACGGAGGAACTCGGCTGAACGGAGGGACCCTGCCCACTGGATTGACAACGGGGACTGGATGGTCTCGATCCTGGCCCTTCTGCTGAGGGGATCCCATCGGCCTGGGTCTCTATAGCCTGTCCGTCCATGGGAGTGGATCTTTCCAGCCTGTGGTTCTCCCCGAGGTTTCTCGTTTCTCCCACCGGGTTTTTGAGTTTTTCCTTGCCGTGCTGGAGAGTCTAAGGACAGGGGACACCCGCGCCGCTCGTCGCCACTGCTGACGCTCATTTGGACATTATGTTTGCCTGGATACTTGATTTAAATGTTGTAATCTGTAAAGCACTTTGTGATGCCTTCGGTATGAAAAGCGCTTTATAAATAAAGTTTGATTGATTGATTGATTGATTGATTGATTGAGTTTGATTGATTGATTGGAGGCTTACCAACAATGTATAGGCCCTACCACTTTTGGTAATACAGTAGATTGCGTTCACATGACATCACAACATTCTGAATATTCAAAAACATGTGTGTGATGTTGGCCAGTAGAAAGGACTTTCAACCATAAGAATAATGTGGCAGGTTTGTGAATCCAGTTACTATCAAATAATGATCAGGGCAAACATTTGGAAATTTTCTTTTTGGAAATTTCCTTCAAAAACTGCTCATCTCCCATTGAGTCGTATACTATTGGCACCTGCCCTCCAACTGAAATAGAATTATATTACATGAACACAACCTATTGAGATGTAAGCAATGTTAGCTTCTTGCCGCTGGAAAGGATTAAGTCATTATTGACCGCAGGGTTGTCAACTATACCTCCACGTGTTTGGCTTAACATGCGCAACATTATCCTAATTTTATACTTGTTTTTAATGTCTCTTTATGCCTAACTACTAACAGACAAAACACATGTTGAATCTCTCAACTGAAAGAAAATTGAGTCAGTTGACTGAAGTATTGAAGTATTCTAGTCTTGTCAGCACTTGCTACTTTACATGAAGAAAACACACATTTTAAAGGAACAGGCCACCGTTTTTCCATACTGAGATATGTTCTTACCTGAGCTTAGACGAGTTGATGCATACCTGTCTGGTCTTTGTGTGTGCCCTCAGTCAAGCACAAAGACCAGACGGGTACGTATCAACTCATCTAAGCTCAAGTAAGAACATATCTCCGTATGGAAAAACGGTGGCCTGTTCCTTTAAGTGTTAGTATAATGTCAACACATATCTGCTCTCACTTTCTTTGGTGAACATAATAAATAGAGCTTTTTTACAATAAGGACAATTCTTTTCAAAACCAGGAGGAGCAGCATTGCTAAAGTTAGCAGACCTAAGGTATACCTAAGGTCATCGATCAATGGGGTAAAGGGGCAAAAATGTCTTTTTTCATCACATCCCTTTCAGTTGAGAAATTCAATACAGAGTTTTGTCTGTTAATAGTTAGGCATAAAGAGGGTTGAACTAATGAACTGCAGAACTAATAAATGAGACAACTGGTCTCCATGTGGTGCTTTTATTCTTGTGCGCAGGTTGTCGAGCGACCGTTAGCTTGGTTCTAACGTTATGCACCGAGTCAGTTAATGATCCAGAAAAAAGACATGCATGCTTTGACTAATAGTCCAAATCGCTTGCAGGGATCTTCAACGAGTCGCTCTCCAGCCTTTTCCAAGTAGCTCACAGTGAAGACAAACATTGACATTAAACAAATGTAAAAGGATAAAATGCTACATCATTATGCTCCTTAAAGGGCTCCAGTGCAGGACTGGCTTAAACAAAATTGTCTCATACTCAACTCAAAAAAGACAGTCTGCATGATGTTCAGAAAAAAACCTGTTAAACAATTATCAACACAAGGTAGATCGTTTGTTTGTTTTTTGGATGGAGAAGAATTGGAGTTGGTAACACATTTTAAATATCTTGGGGTTGTGCTGGACTCCAACCTTTCGTTTATAAAACATATAAAAAAGGTTGCAAATATAATTAAATTTAACTTGCAAAACTACACACAAATCCGTCCATTTATCACAACTGAGGCAAAGTCCTATCTCCACTGCATGATATTTTCCCATATTGAATACTGCTTTACAGTGTGGTCAATCGCCAGTGTTACTGCACTCAAGCCAGTCCAACAGTTGTATAAAAAGGCTATTAAGATTCTCCATCGGAAGCCCCAGTCTTTTTATATATGCGCTTTACTAGACAAATATACATTTCTTAATTTCGAAAATTTTAAATGTTTTAAAACAAGGCAACTTAAAAATAGTTGCCTTGTGTACAGAGTGTTTAACGGCCTGGCTCCACCGCCTCTTAATGAATTCATTAGAAAAAGGAATAGCGAGATAAGCACTCGTGCCACAGTCAGGGGGGACTGTGAAGTGCAGTTTCAAAAGTATGCGTTCGCTCAAAATTAGCTTTCTATTAATAAAACGCAAAAAACGTTTTACTACGTTTAACGCTGTTTCTAACAGGAACATCACAGACACAAATGTCTGATACTGGGTAACTCTCTAGACTCTGAGGATTCAGGAAATGTAAAACTTGTCAGTACTGTATCAACTTAGGACCTCACAGTCAGCCACAAAGTAAAAGAATGTTCACCTCATAGAAGCAGCTCCCATAGAATAAGCCTATGTGTCATTCCAAGGTTGGAACAGCTGGTGGGACTTTCTGTCCGCGACAGGCCCAATGCAACTTAAAATTACGTTTATGGAGAAGAACAGTTCTGTATTTTCACAAACAAGTTGTTAATGTATTTTATATATCATAGCTATTTATCATTACGCCTATACTATGCCAAACACACAATGTCATTCTGTTTCTATCACTACTACAATATACAGTAGGTAGCCCTCTTAATCTGGTTTGAGTTTGAGGAGCTATGGTTACCATGGTAATTGTCACAGAGTAGTATATTTGGGCTCAAATGAATCATGAAAATGTCTTCTTTACAATGATATCAAATACAATGATGTGAATGATTATCTAATGGGCCAGAAATGGCCTAAACCAAAAATATGGACCAGTGTCAAAAGCGACTTTTTCGACATGGGTGTGTCAAGAGCACAAAACTAATATAAAGCTACAACTCTGAAAAGGCTATCATACAAAAATAAAAACCTCAGACATGGACCTACTTAAAAATCAACGATAGCCTTTGTCACCTTTCCGGTACCGATATTTTGTCTGGCCCATGGACTAATATTAACCATTCTGTTTTTAGAGTGTAATAATATATTTATTCATATTTAAAGGGACATTGCATTCTTTTATCACAGAGGCCAGACTGCAAGATCCTCTGCTGATGAAAGACACATAGGTCACTGTTGCAAGAGAGAGAGAGCAAATGTGGCTCATTGTTTGCATGTTAATAAGCGAGTTGGCCAAAGACAGGAGTTTCTTATTAGACTTAAAGAGGGGGTATTATGCTTTTTTCAATCACATAGCACCAGTCTATAGCATACTACAATGATGACGTAACCTTCTGTTGGTCTGTATGCAGTAAATTAAAATTACTGCCTTGAATAAAATTGCTCTCTCAAAATGGCTGTGCTGAACGTCTTGAAATAGGCCTCTGTCTCTTTAAGAAGCTTTCCGACACGCCCCCTTCAGCACACTGCTGTGGCATCTAAACAACACTACTGTGCGGGGAGGGGGCTCTGCTGAGCTGAGGAGCAGTGGTTGGTGGCTTGGCTGGTGACAAAAGGTCCAGAGGCGTCTCCAGGAGGTGGGGGCGTTCCTAGGAGGACTGAGGCATAGCTACACCTAAAATGGCTGCCGTCTAAGTTTTTACTGATTACTCAAAAATATGTGAATGAGCCAAGGCAACACTCCAGGCATGTGTTTAATGAGGGAACATGATATAAAGCATGAAAAAAAATCGATTTTACATAATACCCCCTCTTTAACAGCAGTTTCTCTTTATCAACTCTTCTGGTTCCAACAAAGTGTACTGCAGTCTCTTTGTCTCTCTGGCCTATTGTACATGTTTTTAGTTGTAGGGGGAACCAGAGTACCCAGCGGAAACGTAGCTAGCATTACTGTGTGTTTTGGCCAAAATGCATTTCTGTGATTTCTATGATTCTAATGATGAAAACCTGATGTTTAGAATTTTGGAATGTCACTTGAAACAATGAATAATGTGCTTCTGTATTTTCGGGTCTGCATGGATCAATACATTTTTTAGAGAGAAATATGTCTACTGTGATTTCATCTGCTTGACGAGGTCCGTTCATGTTTTCAAAGGTTCAGCTGATGGTTTAAAGCAGTACGCCTATATTTCTACTCCAATGAGCTGGGAGGACGCTCGGAGCCACTGCAGACAGCACTACACAGACCTGGCCATGATCGAAGACGAGTCTGAAAACACTAGCCTGGAAACCAGACTCACCACTGTACCAGCGAGTGAGTCTGGTCACCGCTGCGTCAAATCCATTTCTCACAGCGGTACATACGCAAGTAAACAGGAAGCGGAGTAAACCAATCAGCGAAGAGCGGGCATCTGCTGTTGATGTGGTGTTTTTAGGTTTTTTAGGTTAATATTTGCGCAGGATTATAAGTCACGAAACTCACCAACTGTCGATGTGTTTTTGGTCATTTACTGATTGGAGACACGCTCTTTCTCTCTCTCGTGCACCGTTCATTGATTGTTATTGAGGGACTTCTGCGTCCCGTGAGTGACGCTGCTCGTGAACAACACGTGACGCAAATAAATGAATCTGATTGCACGGGATAGGTTTGATTTTGCGGATACCGCCAACGGGGCGGGGTGTCCAGACTGATCCCCCTCTGTATAAAAAAATATAGAGGGGAATCATTCTGGTCTCACCAGGCTATGAAAACGCTGCTGTTCTTCTGCCAGACAAATGGGCGTGGATCGGTCTGTACAGACAGGCCTGGAGGTGGTCCGATGGCAGCGACAGTCAGTTCAAAAACTGGAGGTTACATCAACCTGATCATTTAGGACAAAGCCAACACTGTGTTTGCGAAGATAACCATCACCTGTGGATTGATAAGGCGTGTTCTGAGGAGAGGAAATGTGTCTGTCAAAGAGGTTATTTAACTGTATTTAGACATAAAAAATAAATAAATAAATACACATTTATGAACTAACAAGTCTTCAGAATCAAGGTTCTACAAGTCAAAGTCAAGTTTTTCCAATAAGCCCCGCAGCTCTGAGCACAGTGACCTCTCCAGACACCGGCCTATTCAAATCAACATGAAAGTAGCCAAATGAGATGACTGAAATTCACTTGTCTTTCTATTGGCTACAACTTTCTCCTGACATATGCACCTAATATGGAGGACAAACTGCCGTATTGGTCCATCAGTGACAACACGGGCCTAGCAACAGTAACTAAGGGGGGTGGGGCTTTTGCGAAAGGTAAATTATCGAAACGACTACAAATGCTACGTAGTAACCTGTTTTGCTGTAGCAGAGAATGATCAGCGGTGGTCAGAGGGGGCTGGTTGATGCTCATATTGGCCCAAATCTGTCACAAATATCAGCATCGTTATGGAGGCTGTGGCATGGGTCTTATGTAAAATAATTTGTTTTGTTTTTTTCTCAATTGTTCTTTTCTCTCGTGTGTACCCTTGAAGCTTCCTGGCTTAAACAGGTGATTTGAATTGCTCATGCAAACTGTGCAGTACATTTGAATGAGCTTGGATAGGGACAGGGTTAATATGTTCCATTGTTTTTGTCACTAACAGTAGCAGTATTTAGACAACATTCATCACTGTAAAATGTACACCTATTTTATTTATTTCATTTAATGACCTTTATTTAACCAGGATAGTCCCACTGAGATTAAGAATCTCTTTTTCAGGGGAGTCCTGGCCCCAGAGGGGAACCTAATGTACATGTTTTAGTGGTGGGGGAAACCGGAGTACCCGGAGGAATCCTACACACTAAAAAATGCTGGGTTAAAAGTAACCCAACTTTTAACCCAATGTTGGGTCAAAGTTGGTCCGACCCAGCGTTGGGTTATTTTGACCCAACTGTTGGGTTATTATTTTTAACCCAACAGTTGGGTTAATATTTTTAACCCACCGTTGGGTTGTTTATTCTTAATTTTACCCAATGATTGGATTAATTCGTAATGATCACCCCAGTGCTGTTTTAGAAACTTTATTTCTTACAAAAGCAGAACATAATTGTTTAACACAACATCATCAGCAGCAAATAATTAATTTGGTTGTTAACAAGCCTAAGGAAAGTCCCCCATTGTCCATATTGTACTTGCTGTACTTTGGTGAAGTGGTCCTTTTTCAGAGTCAGAGACAGGGCTGGGAAAAGTTCAGTCTGAAGCAGGAGACAGGGCTGGGGACACTGCAGCAGTAGACAGAGCAGGAGACAGGGCTGGGGACAGGGCGGAGGACAGTTCAGTCACAGCAGGGACAGGGCTGAGGACACTGCAGTCTACAGCAGCAGAGACCACTGTGGAAATAAAGAGAGACATTGTCACAGATGAAATCCAATACCTGGTAACCATTACTCCACCAGGGACACCAACCTTCCCATAAGACAGTGACAGTATAATGTAAGACCTTACCTTGGTGAAGTGACAGAGGCATCGTCCCAGAGGCAGGCGGACACTTCCACTGAGCTGAAGATTCCACTGGAAGAGAAACATTACATTTGTGTTTGCTCTAAAACTATAAAGGGTCATGTTATATATTTTGTAAAAAATATACTGCACTTACTGGGACTGGTGTCCAGTGATGGAGATGATGATCTTCAGACAGACAGTGGAAGAGCTCAGGAGAGTTTGTTTTCTGTCGGACACACATTAACACAAGTTTGTATTTTAGCAAATGAATTAAACAGAGAATAAAACATTTCTGATAATTATAAAACTGCTGCTTACCTGTAAAGCTTTAGTGGCATTTATCAGCTCTGGAGGTCCCACATGGAGAGGGTAAAGCTGATCTGAAACACACAGGACAGAGGCTTTAAAACATCCTAACTGAAAACTGTTAACACTTTTCTATGTTTCTCCCATATCTGAGCCTCTCCTTCTCTCCTCATCCTTTTAACCATATTAATACTAAAGGCATTATGTAAGAAACAACAGCAGAGATAAGACACTGACAAGTGTTTAAGAAAGAGTTCGCGTTAGCATTAGCATTAGCGTTAGCATTAGCTAACGGTTGTCGCGCGCATTATATTAAATAGGATATCATAACCGATTATTTTAACTACCTTTAGCCCTCATTATTTCAGTCAATACTTGTCCTATCAACACGAAATAAAAACTGGGACAGAGAGCGAAGTGTCCTCTGTCAGGATTATTTAACTACACACCTCTGTGTTGAATCGTTTTTTAGCTACAGCTCGTCCAAAGACGTGACTTTAACCCTTTCTCTTCTATGACAGATGCTAACAAGGTTTTAGGTTAACACAAAGCCAAAACCAAATTGATTAATTATTTGTGCCTAATCAGTTTCATTTGGATAAATACTGACTCTTTATGACAGAGTAATCAAATAAAAACATGTATAAATACCTTTATGAGCAGTTTCAATCGGAGGAGGTGGAGGAGCAGTAATGGCCGCTGCTGACAGTTGAGCTCAGTGGTTTTGACCCAACCTGCTGGGTAGGAAAAAAACAACCCAACTCTATGAAAAATAACCCAACAAAATGACCCAACAGCCATAACCCAGCAGTTGGGTTGTTAAAATAACCCAGCATTTTTTAGTGTGTATGCAGACACGGGGAGAACATTCAAACTCCACACAGAAAGGAAAGGAATCGAACCCGGGACCTTCTAGCTGTGAGGCTCGAGTGCTAACCACTGCCTTGAACTTCAAGGCCCTGTACCTCACCTCCTTTGTCAATTTCAATTGACGCATCAGACTGATATTTTAAAATACATGACATTTTGGAAAATGTCGTTCAATGACACAAAATGCTAAGTAAATTACTTTTTTTTTCCATTACCGCATTCATCACAGTATTACTAATATTTGTAAAAGGTCATTGATGCATAGTGATTTCTGGCATTTGTGTAAATTAAATTGAATAACTAATCAAGTTGGAAGAGCAGGAGTTGGAAGAGCTGGCCGACGTCCTGTAGAGATTAGGCCGGGGCCACAATATATTTTACACATACTAATCTTTTATCCTTGTAGCTTGTGTATCGGTGAATGTTTGCTACGTGAATTCTTGGACTTTGGATTCTAGGCGCGTCCCATAACAGACAACATTGCAATAATATTTATACTTAACAAGACGGGGGCTAAATACTGTGCAAGCTGAAAATAAAATATGCTATTATTTTTGTTGGCATGTTGCACTTTATTTGCCTGTATTACAATATCAAACCAAACAAATCTGATCTGAAAATGAGAGAATGCTGTGCTCTTTTTTACGTGCTACTCGTTTTGCATGTGAGCAAATGCTTGGTAAATGACCCCTAAATGTACAAGAGTTCATAAACATCAATGGACATTTTGACAAATAATTTTATGGCCACGACTTCAGATTATTTCACCTAAATTATACATACATTTACATTAACACAGAAGTTTGTTCCAGTGAGGTATTTAAATTTTGTATATTTAGTATATATAACATATTTTTTGTTGCATTTTTGTCACTTTTTTGTCGTGTATTTGTCATTTGTGTCATGTTTTTGTCACTCGTGTGTTGCTTTTATTACTTTTTTTTTGCGTTTTTATCCTCATTTTCATCACCCCTTTGATGCTTCTTTTCAAGAAGCTTTTAGATTTGGGTTAAGCCGAACTGGAGAAAATGCACTTGGTTAAAAGGTTAAACTTGACAGAACACAGGCATAAAAAAATGATCAGTGGAGTAAAGGTGGTGCATTTCAGGACCATAGACCATAACAATATGAATGTCATCATTAAGGTCTATTGTTTTGATGAGTTTCTTAATTTCTTGATTAGTGTTTAAAAATGAGATTTGAAGTGCTATTGTTAAAACCTTTGCATGTAGTTAGCATCATGCTAGAGGGCTTTTCTTATGTACATTAGACATATTGGGGCAGCTTTATTTTCAATTCAATTCAAGGTACGAGTAATTTAAATAACAATTATACTGTAATACAAAATGTAATGTTTATTCTGTTCATACATATGCTTATTAGGCAGTAACAACTGTTAGATCAAGCACAAGACGACAGTGTAATGACAAACTAATTGCGGTATTTTTGTGTGTTGCAGCTTTACAAAGAACATGTCGAGTAATGAACTTAAAAACAAAATCATCTGTTCACTGTCATATCTAGACAGCAGTCGACATCTAGTGAGGACAGAACAACATGCATTCTATCTGTATCCAATAGAGCTATGGAAAATTCACTGTTACCATGGAGATCCGCCATGTTTGTGGGTAGTAGCATACATTTTCCATAGTCTAACATTAGCAAACAACAATATGAAAAGTTAAAAGCTGTTAAAAGCTCAGCTAACTCTGTTAGCTACTGATTCACTACTGGTAAATACATGCAACTAACTTACTGTAGTGCCTCTCTGGTGCTGTCCACAAATGGTTTACATCCTACCTCACAGACAGGACATTCATGGTGAGTGTGGATACCTGCTCCTCTAAGGTACATCAAATTACTTGTGGTGTGCCCCAGGGTTCGATTTTAGGCCCAGTGCTATTTAACCTGTATATGCTCCCTCTTGGTGATGTCATCAGGAGACATGGAGTCAACTTTCATAGTTACGCTGATGATACACAGTTGTACATCTCCATGTCTCCTGATGACACCAGGCCAATGGACGCACTTTTTAACTGCATTTTAGATATCAAATCCTGGATGGCAGAAAACTTTCTCCAGCTTAACCAGGACAAAACTGAAGTTTTAGTCATCGGTCCTAAGGCCCAGAGAGAGAAACTTTTACCCAAACTACAGTCATTGTCTTTTAATCCTTCCCCACAGGTGAAGAACCTGGGTGTGATTTTTGACTCTGAGCTGACTTTAATTCCTAGAGGGGAACCTAATGTACATGTTTTTAGTGGTAGGGGAAACCGGAGTACTCAGAGGAAACACGGGGAGAACATTCAAACTCCACACAGAAAGGAAAGGAATCGAACCCGGGACCTTCTGGCTGTGAGGCTCGAGTTGGAAGAGCAGGAGTTGGAAGAGCTGGCCGACGTCCTGTAGAGATTAGGCCGGGGCCACAATATATTTTACACATACTAATCTTTTATCCTTGTAGCTTGCGTATCGGTGAATGTTTGCTACGTGAATTCTTGGACTTTGGATTCTAGGCGCGTCCCATAACAGACAACATTGCAATAATATTTATACTTAACAAGACGGGTGCTAAATACTGTGCAAGCTGAAAATAAAATATGCTATTATTTTTGTTGGCATGTTGCACTTTATTTGCCTGTATTACAATATCAAACAAATCTGATCTGAAAATGAGAGAATGCTGTGCTCTTTTTTACGTGCTACTCGTTTTGCATGTGAGCAAATGCTTGGTAAATGACCCCTAAATGTACAAGAGTTCATAAACATCAATGGACATTTTGACAAATAATTTTATGGCCACGACTTCAGATTATTTCACCTAAATTATACATACATTTACATTAACAGAGAAGTTTGTTCCAGTGAGGTATTTAAATTTTGTATATTTAGTATATATACAATATTTTTTGTTGCATTTTTGTCACTTTTTTGTCGTGTCTTTGTCATTTGTGTCATGTTTTTGTCACTCATTTGTTGCTTTTATTACTTTTTTTTTTGCGTTTTTATCCTCATTTTCATCACCCCTTTGATGCTTCTTTTCAAGAAGCTTTTAGATTTGGGTTAAGCCGAACTGGAGAAAATGCACTTGGTTAAAAGGTTAAACTTGACAGAACACAGACATAAAAAAATGATCAGTGGAGTAAAGGTGGTGCATTTCAGGACCATAGACCATAACAATATGAATGTCATCATTAAGGCCTATTGTTTTGATTAGTTTCTTAATTTCTTGATTAGTGTTTAAAAATGAGATTTGAAGTGCTATTGTTAAAAGCTTTGCATGTAGTTAGCATCATGCTAGAGGGCTTTTCTTATGTACATTAGACATATTGGGGCAGCTTTATTTTCAAGTCAATTCAAGGTACGAGTAATTTAAATAACAATTATACTGTAATACAAGATGTAATGTTTATTCTGTTCATACATATGCTTATTAGGCAGTAACAACTGTTAGATCAAGCACAAGACGACAGTGTAATGACAAACTAATCGCTGTATTTTTGTGTGTTGCAGCTTTACAAAGAAAATGTCGAGTAATGAACTTTAAAACTAAATCATCTGTTCACCATCTGTCATATCTAGACAGCAGTCGACATCTAGTGAGGACAGAACAACATGCATTCTATCTGTATCCAATAGAGCTATGGAAAATTCACTGATGGAGATCCGCCATGTTTTATGGCGGATCTCCATCAGTGAATTTTCCATAGTCTAACATTAGCAAACAACAATATGAAAAGTTAAAAGCTGTTAAAAGCTCAGCTAACTCTGTTAGCTACTGATTCATGTTGTAACAAACTAAGTTAACTAGCTTCCGAGACACCAGCCACAAGGGCGCCTCTCCCCCTCTGCTATTTAATCAATTTCAGGAAGAAACTGATTCCTCTCTCACACCTCTAGATGACACACAAAGGAATCCCCCTAAAGCTTTACATTACACAGTAAGGGACCGGGCCTTACCCCCGCACCTTTAGATGAGGCACAATAGAGTTTCCCCCGAACTTTACACTTCTATAGGATAGGCTGCTCCTTTGAACTCTACATTTCCGTGGTACAAAGCCTCACAACTCCGTGAAACCTCTGTGAAAGGCGCTTACCTGCCAGCCGCCTTTGTATTGAAACGGTGACCCCTCCCACCTCCATGCTGTGACTTTATTCATGTTTTACCTATGTATAGGCGGCCAGAGGCTTCGGCCGCCAGAACTTATGCTGCAGTCAACCTGTATGTGTCTGTTCTCCACACGTGTGTTACAATAAATTACGCTATTGATAAGACAAACATCTCTCCAGCTTTTCCTTATAGTGGTAGATTTTGCCACGACATTCACTACTGGTAAATACATGAAACTAACTCACTGTAGTGCCCAAATAATTTGAACAGTATTTTACCTTTTTAAAATCTCTATTAATTTATTATTGCTGCAAATCCCATGATGCTTAGCGATATGACTTCACGATCCTGTGGAGGACATCCAGAGCTTTCTAACATATATAATGTGTGGGGGTGTCGCTAACGGAGCATTTGAAACTTTTTCAAAATGGCAGAATTTTCATCAGTCAAATTTTATGGACCCAAAGTTACTAAGAGAACCAAACAAAGAAGGCCTCACAAAGAATATTTGTTTGTAACTCTGTGTTATTAACATTGCTTATGTGCAACTGTGCAACAAAATCTGGTAATCATGAAATATGTCAATCTTACCATAGAGCAGCAAAATCAATATCATACTCACTCAGTTTTAATTTTGTAGTTGCATTGGTAAAAAACAGACATAAAAAATAAATAAATACACATTTATGAACTAACAAGTCTTTAGAATCAAGGTTCTACAAGTCAAAGTCAAGTTTTTCCAATAAGCCCCGCAGCTCTGAGCACAGTGACCTCTCCAGACACCGACCTATTCAAATCAACATGAAAGTAGCCAAATGAGATGACTGAAATTCACTTGTCTTTCTATTGGCTACAACTTTCTCCTGACATATGCACCTAATATGGAGGACAAACTGCCGTATTGGTCCATCAGTGACAACACGGGCCTAGCAACAGTAACTAAGGGGGGTGGGGCTTTTGCGAAAGGTAAATTATCGAAACAACTACAAATGCTACGTAGTAACCTGTTTTGCTGTAGCAGAGAATGATCAGTGGTGGTCAGAGGGGGCTGGTTGATGCTCATGTTGACCCAAATCTGTCACAAAATATCAGCATCGTTATGGAGGTTGTGGCATGGGTCTTATGTAAAATAATTTGTTTTGTTTTTTCTCAATTGTTCTTTTCTCTCGTGTGTACCCTTGAAGCTTCCTGACTTAAACATGTGATTTGAATTGCTCATGCAAACTGTGCAGTACATTTGAATGAGCTTGGATAGGGACAGGGTTAATATGTTCCATTGTTTTTGTCACTAACAGTAGCAGTATTTAGACAACATTCATAACTGTAAAATGTACACCTATTTTATTTATTTCATTTAATGACCTTTATTTAACCAGGATAGTCCCACTGAGATTAAGAATCTATTTTTCAGGGGAGTCCTGGCCCTAGAGGGGAACCTAATGTACATGTTTTAGTGGTGGGGGAAACCGGAGTACTCGGAGGCAACATCAATGGACATTTTGACAAATAATTTTATGTCCACGATTTCAGATTATTTCACCTAAATTATACATACATTTACATCAACACAGAAGTTTGTTCCAGTGAGGTATTTAAATTGTGTATATTTAGTATATATAAAATATTTTTGTTGCATTTTTGTCACTTTTTGTCGTGTATTTGTCATTTGTGTCATGTTTTTGTCACTCGTTTGTTGCTTTTATTACGTCTTTTTTTTGCGTTTTTATCCTCATTTTCATCACCCCTTTGATGCTTCTTTTCAAGAAGCTTTTAGATTTGGGTTAAGCCGAACTGGAGAAAATGCACTTGGTTAAAAGGTTAAACTTGACAGAACACAGACATAAAAAAATGATCAGTGGAGTAAAGGTGGTGCATTTCAGGACCATAGACCATAACAATATGAATGTCATCATTAAGGCCTATTGTTTTGATTAGTTTCTTAATTTCTTGATTAGTGTTTAAAAATGAGATTTGAAGTGCTATTGTTAAAACCTTTGCATGTAGTTAGCATCATGCTAGAGGGCTTTTCTTATGTACATTAGACATATTGGGACAGCTTTATTTTCAAGTCAATTCAAGGTACGAGTAATTTAAATAACAATTATACTGTAATACAAGATGTAATGTTTATTCTGTTCATACATATGCTTATTAGGCAGTAACAACTGTTAGATCAAGCACAAGACGACAGTGTAATGACAAACTAATTGTGGTATGTTTTTGTGTGTTTCAGCTTTACAAAGAAAATGTTGAGTAATGAACTTTAAAACAAAATCATCTGTTCACCGTCTGTCATATCTAGACAGCAGTCGACATCTAGTGAGGACAGAACAACATGCATTCTATCTGTATCCAATAGAGCTATGGAAAATTCACTGTTACCATGGAGATCCGCCATGTTTGTGGGTAGTAGCATACATTTTCCATAGTCTAACATTAGCAAACAACAATATGAAAAGTTAAAAGCTGTTAAAAGCTCAGCTAACTCTGTTAGCTACTGATTCACTACTGGTAAATACATGTAACTAACTCACTGTAGTGCCCAAATAATTTGAATAGTATTTTACCTTTTTAAAATCTCTATTAATTTATTATTGCTGCAAATCCCATGATGCTTAGCGATATGACTTCACGATCCTGAACTCTGTTGTGCTAATGTACAGAGGACATCCAGAGCTTTCTAACATATATAATGTGTGGGGGTGTCGCTAACGGAGCATTTGAAACTTTTTCGAAATGGCAGAATTTTCATCAGTCAAATGTTATGGACCCAAAGTTACTAAGAGAACCAAACAAAGAAGGCCTCACAAAGAGTATTTGTTTGTAACTCTGTGTTATTAACATTGCTTATGTGCAACTGTGCAACAAAATCTGGTAATCATGAAATATGTCAATCTTACCATAGAGCAGCAAAATCAATATCATACTCACTCAGTTTTAATTTTGTAGTTGCATTGGTAAAAAACAGACATAAAAATAAATAAATACATTTATGAACTAACAAGTCTTTAGAATCAAGGTTCTACAAGTCAAAGTCAAGTTTTTCCAATAAGCCCCGCAGCTCTGAGCACAGTGACCTCTCCAGACACCGGCCTATTCAAATCAACATGAAAGTAGCCAAATGAGATGACTGAATTCACTTGTCTTTCTATTGGCTACAACTTTCTCCTGACATATGCACCTAATATGGAGGACAAACTGCCGTATTGGTCCATCAGTGACAACACGGGCCTAGCAACAGTAACTAAGGGGGGTGGGGCTTTTGCGAAAGGTAAATTATCGAAACGACTACAAATGCTACGTAGTAACCTGTTTTGCTGTAGCAGAGAATGATCAGTGGTGGTCAGAGGGGGCTGGTTGATGTTCATGTTGACCCAAATCTGTCACAAATATCAGCATCGTTATGGAGGCTGTGGCATGGGTCTTATGTAAAATAATTTGTTTTGTTTTTTCTCAATTGTTCTTTTCTCTCGTGTGTACCCTTGAAGCTTCCTGACTTAAACAGGTGATTTGAATTGCTCATGCAAACTGTGCAGTACATTTGAATGAGCTTGGATAGGGACAGGGTTAATATGTTCCATTGTTTTTGTCACTAACAGTAGCAGTATTTAGACAACATTCATCACTGTAAAATGTACACCTATTTTATTTAGATTTGGGTAGCCGAACTCGAAAATGCACTCGGTTAAAAGGTTAAACTTGACAGAACACAGGCATAAAAAAATGATCAGTGGAGTAAAGGTGGTGCATTTCAGGACCATAGACGGCACCACCATAACAATATGAATGTCATCATTAAGGACTAATAACACTAACACGTTGTTAATGGAATGATAAATTGTGCTGTAAATTAGATCGGCAATAAATTGTTTCTTCCGCAGCATGAAAAGGTAAATTCAATTTGATACCTCTGTGACCTTGTCTCCCTATTGCACAACAGGAACCAACGCAGTCTTCTGATTTGATTAGTCAAATGTATATTTTTGAATGTGATGACTGAGGAACTGAGCTCAAATACATATATAATGCAAGACACTTTACAATATCAACATATCAGTTTTTCTCTGGGGTAGTTTCTTGTCCAGAAGCACCAAAATGGATGTCTTTTTTAGTTCTCCTTGTACTTCTCTCTGGTGAGTATAATGTTTGTACTGAGGACCATGGCTTATAAAATGTATTGAATTTGTCTGAATTAAACGGGCTTTTCTGAAGGTAGCATTATGATGCTAACTAGCTCTTCTGCTTTAGCTACTGCTTGTTTTTTTTTTCAAACTTTGGGACAACCATCGCTGGCTTGGACAGACAGTTATGTCCCAGGACGTGGACATTTGATGGAGAGAAGATTCAGGACTGTGAGGAGCGTACAACAGAAGATACGAGGGGAACGTCATTCATTCATTGAGGAGGAGCTCAGGTAATAGAGAGAGGTCTCTCATCAAACGTAAGCTGCACTGTCATTTCCGACCAGATCATTTGTCTGACAGTTTACAGGTTTAAACCTGAGGCTCTGAGGCACATAATGAAACCATACTGAAGATGAAATCAAAGAGGAAACACCTCCTGCCTTTGTTCTGCTTCTGTACAAAACACAAATCATCTCGTACTTAGTGGTGCCAAACAAAAATATGTATAGTGATTATTTTTGCACATTTCATTTCATTGACAGAAATAAGATTTAAGTACAAATTCATTTCATGCTTCTTTATTGTTTACTGTAGTTGTGTCTTTTGATAATATTCTCCATAAAATAATAAAATAAAATGCTCTAAAAGATAACCCTCTTTCTTTTTGAGGTTAAAAACAATGTTTATAAGTATCTTTTAAAACTTTTTTTTTACCCGGCGAGCTACTTTTACACAATAACATCGGAAAGCTACTTATGCTTCAAAAACACTTGTGTAAAATGCTATTTGGGTGTACGTCACCCTGGAGAATTAGTAGCCAAGATCGTATTTCAAAGAAAATGACTTTTTAGGTAAGAGACTGAAAAGTGGATGCGACCTGCCCAGAGCGCTGACCGAGCCACACGCTCTCCTCGTCATTCTAAACATTGTTTAAAAACTAGACCTTCTGTATGCAGGTCTGTGCAGGCGCTTGCCCGACAGCGTGAGAGTCCAGACCTCAGCTAATTTAATCTGAGTGTGTGAGGGGTTGGTGAAAGCAAACTGAGCTTTATTCATGGCGTCTACCCTGTATTCCCACAACCCTCCAAACCGAAACCTCGTCATTCCGACAACCCTCCTTTGCGACGTCCCGCCAATCCACCACTTTTTGATCCCCCATTCCGACAGTAGTTTTGAGCTTAGCCTGTTCAGTTTGTAAACTCCACTATCCTTAGGTTAGGGCTTAGGTAAGGTAGGGTTAGTTTGTAAACTCCATTATTTCTTTTAAGGTTGGGCTAAGGTAAGGTTAGGGTTAGTTTGTAAACTCCATTTCTTTAAGCGTCAGGGCTAAGGTAGGTTAGGGTTTAGTTTGAAACTCCATTATCTTTAAGGTTGGGCTAAAGGTAAAGGTTTAGGGTTAGTTTGTAAACTCCATTATCTTTTAAGGTCAGGCTAGTTAAGGTTAGGGTTAGTTTGTAAACTCCACTATCCTTAAGGTTAGGGCTAGGTAAGGTTTAGGGTTAGTTTGTAAACTTCCATATTTCCCTAAGCGGTCAGGGCCTAAGGTAAAGGTAGCGGTTAGTTTTGTAAACTCCACTATCCTTAAGGTTAGGGCTAAGTAAGGTTAGGTTAGTTTGTAAACTCTCCACTATCCTTAAGGTTTAGGGCTAAGTAAGGTTAGGGTTAGTTTGTAAACTTCCATTATCTTTTAAGGTTAGGCTAAGCTAAGGTAGGGTTAGTTTGTAAACCTCCATTATGTTTAAGGTTAGGGCTGAAGGTAAGGTAGGATTAGTTTTGTAAACATCCCATTATGTTTAAGGTTAGGGCTAAGGTAGGTTAGGGTTTAGTTTAACTCCACGTATCCTTAAGGTTAGGGCTAAGGTAAGGTTAGGATTAGTTTGTAACTTCACTATCCTTAAGGTCAGGGCTAAGGTAAGTTAGGTTATTTGTAAACTCCCACTATCCTTAATGGTTAGGGCTAAGGTAATGGTTAGGGTTAGTTTGTAAAGCTCCCACTATCCTTAAGGTTAGGGCTAGTAAGGTTAGGGTTAGTTTGTAAACTCCACTATCCTGTAAGCGTTAGGGGCTAAGGTAACGGTTTAGGGTTAGTTTGTAAAACTCCCACTATCCTTAAGGTTAGGGCTAATGTAGGGTTAGGGTAGGTTTGTAAACTCCATTATCCTTAAGGTCAGGGCTAAGGTAAAGGTTAGGGTTAGTTTGTAAACTCCTCTATCCTTAAGAGGGCTAAGTAAGGTTTAGGGTCTAGTTTGTAAACTCCCACTATCCTTAAGGTTAGGGCTAAGGTAAGGTTAGATTAGTTGTAAACTCCACTATCCTTAATTTTAGGGCTAAGTAAGTTAGGATTAGTTTGTTAAACTTCATATCCTTAAGGTCAGGAGTAAGGTAAGGTTAGGGTTAGTTGTAACTCCACTATCCTTAAGGTTAGGGCTAAGGTAAGTAGGGTTAGTTTGTAAACTTCACTATCCTTTAAGGTTAGGGCTAAGGTAAGGTTAGGGTTAGTTTGTAAACTCCACTATTCCTTAAGGTTAGGGCTAAGGTAAGGTTAGGGTTAGTTTTGTAAACTCCATTATCTTAAGGTTCAGGGCTAAGGTAAAGGTTAGGCGTTAGTTTGTAAACTCCTCTATCCTTAAGGTTAGGGCTAAGGTAAGGTTAGGCTTTATTCTTAGTTAGGTCTAACGTATTTTAATTAATTATCTTGTGTGTCGGAATGTCAGTACATTGCACAAGAGGTAAAGTGTCACCACTCCGACAAGTGGCAAAAATATGTTGGGTGCGGTACTTTTTGATAAAAAATTGAAATGCCCCACAATTTAGGACTTTCAATGCGGAAGTGGCAGGGTGGTCGAAAATTGGCAAACGTGTAACTTTTATTCATTTTTAGCAACAACTTAAGCTTTCATTTTTATTTTCTCGGTCACACAGCCTCATTAGTTCCAGCCTGTGAATTACAGGAACAAAATCCTATGGGCCTATTGCTTAACATTTACTACACAGTTTGTTATATCTATTTCATTGTCTGATATTTAGTTAATATGTGACAGGACATTGAAGGGTCTTTATAATTTTTCAGTGCATATAGGTTAATGAAGACTACACCAGCTGCATTCTGTGATGACTGGGAAATATCAAACCTTGTTTTTGGTCTCACTCTGGAGCCGTTGGCTACCCTGATGACTGTCAAAATCTATCTCTTCTTTTGTGATTGTCATTCAGTTTCGTGACAGTGCACCGTTTCCTGTTTTCACAGATTCAGCCGAAGGTCCAAAAGGTTCTTCCTATATTTCTACAATATGAGTGGGAGGACGCCGGGACCACTGCAGACAGCACTACACTGACCTGGCCATGATGAAGACGAGGACTGAGACACCCGCTATGGCTTTCTCTTCTGTAACAAACCATGGACGTGGTATCGGCCTGGTACAGGACAGGGCCTGGAGGTGGTCCGATGGCAGCGGACAGTCAGTTTCAAAAAACTGGCACCCTTAATCACCCAATAACGTAAACGGTAAACCAACATGTGTTTGGGAAGTAACCATATCACAAAGTGGAATGCGTATGCCATGTTCTGAGAAGAAGAAATGTGTCTGTCAAAGAGGTTGATGTAAATGGTTATTCATATTTGTAATTGATAAAACCCTTTCTGTGGGTTTAAACTTGTATTTGCTCATTTGTAGCTTTTAAAAGACCGAGACGCCACCAATTTTAGGCTCACTCTCCGGGCTTATGTCGACCTTTCAGATCCAGCCTACTTTCCACTGTTAGGGATTTTGCCTTTTAGCTTTTGACACAACAGACCTGGAAACGCTGTGTTAATTCTGCCACGAAATAAACGATTAAACACACAAGTTTCAGACATCAGATTTATTCTTATCGGAATTCCGGGGGAATATGAGAGAATTGGACCCACAGGCTTCCTGGCCCGTCATTCTCCCAAAATCCACTTATTCAGAGTTTTCACAAGGCTTTATAGAAAAATAAGCCATGCCCATTCTTGTTCCAAAGGCACAAAAAAACGTTCGCTAATCATAAAACCAGCCCTCCCCCTTGGATTCTCCAGTCATTGAAGGGGCTGTTGATAGTAACCGGCTTTATCCGTTCGCTGGTGGGAAGTCAGTCATAAACTTTAACCCCCCAGACTTCCTGAGAGGGGGTGTAATCCTCTCGAGCCATTTCCTCTCGTAACTTTGTTATACAGTTTTATGACCCAAACTTGAGATTTACCAAAACAGGTAATCGTTACCCATGGAACTGGTTTGGCTTTAACATTAAATCAAGCTCTGAGCCGGGTCAAATTTCTTTTGAGGAAGTCTTTGAATTTTGAGTTAAAACTAAGCTGTTTTCCGATTTCGAAGATAAACTGTATAATATAGTTATGTAATAGGCTTGTGTATAATCAATTTTGACCCCTTTTTTTCAATTTTTGCGCCAAAGGTGCTCTCAGAACTTGTTCATTGTGAAAAAAAATATCTAGACCTTTTTGAGACCCGATGGGTGTATTGGGTTAGTTAGCATGGCCACCTTTCCTCCAGGATCAATGGAATGTATGCGTAAACCATACCAGCAGTGAAAACCTACCAGGAAACCCTAAAAAACAATGGATCCTTGGTAACGAAAAGTTTAACATACTCACACACACAAAAAAGTCAAAAAGTTTCATCATGCACCTTACCCTGTTAAGAAAGGAGGATGCAAGATGGCCTTTTATTTATTTTACCTATTTCAGCTTGGGACAACACAGGAAATTCGCGACTAAGGTGATTTCTTCAAAAATGCATTTTTCTCACGTATTTGGGCATTTCTTCGACTTACAGAGGGTCCTACAGACATATTTTTTTTAATCTTTGTTTTTTAATCTCTTATTAGCCAGACTTTATGTTGATTTCGTTACCTGATAGTTTCGGCCTACAATGTGGCCTTCCTCAGAGGTTTATCTTTATTTCTTGAGTGATTTGAGGGCTTTTTTTTAACATAACATTTAACATTAGTTTTGTGTGCTGTGGTCTAGAATCTACTCAAAGACCAAAATAACCAATAACCCCTGTGAATCAATTACTTTTGTTCCTAATAGTGTATGGTCAACAGAATATAGACCTAGAATTTCAAATGGGTTTTCTTCAGTTTTAAAATGTTGTCCACTTCCAAAATGTGTCTTATTTATTCTAATATTTGTATTTCCTTTTTTTATGCTAATATCACAAAAAAGAAAGATCACAGCTACATAAACATCAGGGACTGAAACCTAAGGAATTGCTTTTAATTTGGATTGGAATCGTCTGTTGAATTCAATTTTTGGCAACGTGCTACATGTTTTTGCACTATGAGCAAAAGCTCGGTAAATGGCAATCTATGGTTTTGCAGACATATTTTATTTCCCAACTCACAGACTCCTTGTCTCCCTTACACTACGAGAACCAAACTCCGTTCATTCTGATTTGATTAGTCAATGGAATAGCGTTGTGAGTGACGGACTGAGGCACTGAGCTCAAACACCCAAAAAAGTACAAGACAGACACACAGGCTTACCATTATCCACTATTAGATTCTCTTGCGTATAGCGTTTTGTCCAAAAAAAGCCACCAAAAATGGATGTCTCTTTCTTATTTTACTTCTCTATTGGTGAGTATATTGTTTCACAGTGAAGACCATTTTTTTGAATACACTCGTAGTACATTTGTTTCAGTGTTTTCCTTCCTGTGTTCTCAGGTTGTGGAAGTGACTCTGTCCTTCCACAGAGCGATCTTTTCGAGTAACCACATTATCCACTGGACAAGACTTGGTTTGAGGCTCACAATACTGCAGACAGCACTACACCGACTGCGCCACGTTTAGGGCATGGGACGACATCCACAGTTTCAAAAGGCCCACGTTCCTTTCATGAGGAGCGTCTGGTATCGGCTGTTCGATTGACCCTGCTTCAGGAAAAAAGGTGATGGAGCAACGACATCAAACTCCTGGAGGTGGTCAGTCACTGGGACCACCAGCCCTGGAAGGGCTACCAGAACTGGCTGATCTGGTGGAGCTGGGAAACAACTATTGGACGAGGAATACTTGTGGAATATGGAAAGATTGGACTTTGGGGTGATGGAAATTGTATGGACAACGTTTCTTTTGTTTTGTTTCGATGGTAAAGTCTTTTTTTTAAACACACTAACATTTTAGATTTACGATTATATCATGCCAGCAATACAAAAAATATCATCCAGCTTATCGTTAGCCTCATAGCATAATTGCCTAAGTCCATTTTTGTATTTTTTACAATGTCGATAATAGAATCAATGTTTTTCTAAAAACAAAAGAAAAAAAAAGTGTGTTCTGCTTTCCAAAAACAGTGAATCTGATTTAGGCAATTATGCCATGAGGCTAACAAAAATGCCTATTTTTTCAGTGTGGTTAAGTCAAAGAATGGATTTTGGAGAGAACCTAAACTCTATTAAAATTGCACATTGGCCTGTCTTTAGTCACCTCTCCATGGAGACGAGCTGGAGACTTCCCCCCTCCCAGTAAAGTACAGTCAGGTTCCTTCAGGAGGCGAAAGATTCTACTAACACAAAAAAACATTTGTTTGGGTCAATTTTTAAGCATTTCTGTTCTGTTATTTGGGTGAAATGTTTTGTGGTGTGCCTGTTTAATTATTCAGATTATTCTACTGTCTCAGCATTTTGAGTTACTTGGTCATTTGGAGCAGGCGGCCCACCTGACTTCTTTGTACTCTTCCTCTTGTCCAGTTTGCTTATGGCTCTTTCACTTTAAACTGGAAGCAAAGTTTTGAGCTAGACAGCAATTTTTGAGCATCTACCTGGGTTGGGATCTGCAAGGGCAGGATGGTGCACAAATGTTGTCATGCCCTGGTTTGATGAAAGATACTACTTGAACATGTAACATGGACGAAACAGTGCTATGTATTATTCTTAGTAACTCATTTGCTAATACAATCTAATTTACATCTAATATTTACAGATGGAGCCCTCCCATTTGGTTTACCACTTTGTGATCAATGTCATTCCACTCGTGTTTCAAGCTGCACTCTCATGGTTTTCTCAATGAAATTTGCACAATATCTATTTAGTAAATCAATTGCTCTTAATGTCTTACCGTGGCCTGTGAATTCAGTAATTTAAATATGATTATTTTTTGAAGACTCATTTCATCACCACAATACACCAATTTCATCTATGCCATTTAACCTGTGTATCTTGGCAGAAGTTGTCAGGTTATTTCTGCTTTTTGCTGGGGGGTTCCCACACCTGACGTGAAGATGGGCTCACTAATGTAGTTCAGAGTACAGGATTTCACTCAAACTATGGAGGCAGGGAAGGTTGTCTTTCTACTTTTATTTTCTTTTTTAATCATCCATTGGTAGGTAGTTTAGGGAAGAAAAAACCTTAGTTGGAAACACAGAAAAAAACCCCAATAAGTAAATATATAGTATATACCGAATATACAGATTTAAGTATTTAAACCCAGCACATTTGTTCAGGTAGCAATTCAGGTTACATAAACACCAAAAGCACTTCAACCATGTAGCTTTTATAGCAGTTTTCATATATGAATACAGATAAATATTGTGATTTAGAACATTTTTACCCTTGATTTTATAAATATTTTAGCCTTTAAAAAGGATTTTAACTTTCATTAACGGCAAATTATGAATTATTGCTTACTTTGTTATCCAACTTGTAAATGTGTCGATGACTTTACTCAGTACATTTTAAAACCCGACTGCATTATTTATGCTTTTTATACGTTTTACAAATTATCTATGCGTTTTAGTAAAAATGCAGTGATTGGATTACTTAGGGACTTGCTAACAATGTCAAACTGTATTTTACATACCCACAGAAATCGCCTTCAACCTTGGTATCCTTTCCACACAACATTAAACAAATCAATATTTACAGTGCTGTCGAACGCAGCATTAGCACAAACAGGAACACATAGCAACTTTCAACATAAAGGAAAGCACACGCTGGTTCTTACTGGCGTCTCTTCAGCTCTTAAAACAGTGAGACCCGGTCCCGCTCAGCGTTTGTGTTGGTTGAGAGTCTTATTGAATTTACGGAGCTCCCCGATGCTCCAACACTTGATTGCAAATGTTCCGCCTGGACTCGGGTGAGGGGGCGGCAACAGACGGGGAGGGCGGAGAGACGGTAGATCCGGCCCAACACTCTAAACTTCCGACATTCTGGAAACACCCAAGGAGCTCCCATTCTTTCAAATTCAGATGATCCACAATATTTCTAAAATTGTGCCCAGTTGCAGTTCTTCAACCATTTTGCCATATTCACAATATATGTATATATGTAGTGTTGTCTTGTCTGTTAATGTACTGCTGTGTGTTTTGTTTTATGTGATCCTAATATCTTATACCTCTATGTTTTTGTCTTGGTGGAAGTTTTATCTTGGGATGGAAATTAGCGTTGAGCTAATTGGCATATTACCACACTAGTTTGTCTGTTTCATTAATATTGGAAAACTGTCCCATTCAAATAATTTAAGTAGCTCAGGCTTTACGTGAGCACCAGAATAACAGTTCCCATCCTGGTCAATTTACACATTTTGCAGGCATGACTTAAACTGAGTAAGAAACGTTATCTGTTTTGTAAGATATTTAGACCAAATCAATTTGAGTGAATATTTTTCCAAGTGCGATTACTTTTGTAGCAAATTGCAGCAAAAGTGAACGAGTGAAGAAGCCAAATAATACAGATTAACGAGATATTGGAATGGACGTTGAAGGAGAGAAAAAAGCGGGCCTAATTGAATAATCAAAATATCTCCACTGGTAGAAATGCTACTAGAAAAGCCTTAAATCGGTCTTCTTCAATTCCCTGGGTCGCCAAAAGTGCGTAGCTAACTCGTAAACTGATATTGGTAACGGCACATGTTCACTTTTTGTAAGTCGTTTCAACTACTTATAAATCCCAGGTGAACAGTCGTGCTTATTTTGCGGCCAAGAAAAAAAACTAACATTAGGCAACATTATTTTTTGCATTGTAAATACAGCACCTTACCACTGTTACTACTCAAATGTTTTGTAGGTACAGCCCACAAATTACTTTATTACTGACACTAGTCTTGCTACTAATACTACACAACTTCTCTGTAGGTATAAAACTATTAGCATCAACCTTTTTGAGTAACTTTCCAAATATGAATTATTATGGCTTGTTTCAGTGAAGTGTACAAACATGCACGGGACAGTCGGACACCGTTGTTTTGACAAGCATCAACAACATCGTTTTCCCCCCACGTATTTAGTAATAATCTTACCTTTCATACGCAAAAAAAAATTAAAGCTGCGGGTCTTTTTGAAGAGGATTCTTCTCAACCATTTTCCGATGTTTACGTTGGTTCTTTGCCTACGTCGATCAGACTTGGACTTTCGCCCTTTTTTGTTCACCACTCGGAATAAACTCTTTTGGGTTTTCTTTTTTTGTTTTGGGGTCTGGCTGAGTTTTTCGATGGTGCTTGAAGCCGGGGCGTCTCCTCTTATTCCCGCTAAATCCATCCTTCTGGAAGCTTAACACTTCGCTTCGCCAGCGTCAGAGGCGAGATACAGCTAACGCTACAGCTGCAGCTTTGGTAACCGCTCATGACCCGAGCATAAAGTATTCAAGTGACTATTACAGATATAAGAGGCAATCACGTGTGAAAAGGCCAGGGTATTCTCACTCCCAGAGCATTGCTGGGAGCATGTATGAGGAAGAAATGGTTTATATTTGTAACATTATACCATATATACTTATTGTAGTAGTTCTTTCACATAATCAAATAGTTGATAGTGATCGTATTGATAGTCATAATATACAGTTCTTCTTAAAGGCCAGGTGGCTATCTGTTGAATGCAGAAGTAGAATTGCTGCCACACTGGGTCAGTGCAGATGGGTCTTGGGGCGACTGACCGTCCTCAATTCGTGTGCTTTTGCTGTTCAGCGGGGAACTGTGGGCTCTGAGCACTGTTGTGCTGTTTTGTTACATACATCTCTCTCTAAAAGCCCAAAAGCGCTGTTTTAGTTTTTATATCCAGGCTGGCTCATGTTCTCTGTGTTGATAGCGAAAGTAACTTGTGAATCTTCATGGTTAAGGTGGTGGCTTATATTTTACTTATATAGCAGTTGAGACTAAAAAGAGGGACCCCAACTTCCCCTGACTTAATTCATTGATCTGTTTCACCTATTATTTAGTCCACTCTTTAAAAACCCACATGCCAGCCATTAAAAAACAATCATTGGCTGGAGGTTGGTGATGCTAAATGAGTCTACCAGGTTGAATTAATGCCTAGGTTCATAACAAAACAAAACATAAAAACCATTGTAAGATTTGTAGGGCTCGTGTCTATTTGAAAAAATGCGTCGTGGTTTCCCACTCTGGGCCTTCCACTGATTTGGTAGGGATCCCTTGACTCACACCTCAGATGGTGTTACACTACAAACCTTTTACAAAGAAAAAGAAAAGAAAGAAAACAAATGCCTACTGTAAAATCCAAGCGAGGGTCGTGGCACCAGCCATGTCAAGGACATATTTACAAACATGTTTGCTTGTTATGACGCACGGTCTGTCATGTTTTCATAAGGTTCTTGAGGACCAAAAACAAGTACTTCTATATTTCTCAAGTAAGAGCTGTGAGGACGC